>OX381706.1:78924963-79240217 GCA_947462335.1 Harmothoe impar | reverse complement strand
TACTCACCAGAGCTGTATCCATGCATCATGCCAACCCTTAGGGAGTGTATCAACTTCAAATGGTCGGTATGATGCTTGAATGCAGCACTGGTAATGAAGGACAACATGACGACGAGCACACTCATCAAAGCAGCCCTATGGCGAGTAACTCGCCAGTGCTGCATCCAAGCATCATGCCGACCCTACAGCGTTTGTACACTTCCGCAGAGTCGGCATAATGCATCAATGTAGCCCAGGCGAGTCACTTGCCAGGGCTGCTTTGGTGCATCATGATGACTAATGTCGCCTTTTTAGCGACATGTTGTCCTTAAAGGGTTACAGGGATAATCTGGCTAGATTAGAGGCGGGGGGCGTACGGCTGACCTTTAGAGAGTGATCATTTTTTAACAACAGGGGAGGGGGGTGGTGGGTTTCCGCGCGGGTTGAATTTTTTTTACCCCCACCCCCCCCCCTCTTTATGGGTCGAAAATCGGGCCGCGCACGGCATAGTAACGCGCAGGCTTTTTGGCTTAAAACACATTAAAATTTGTTGATCCCAAATTTTTTTGCCCCCCCCCCCCCTGTTGATAATGAATGATCACTCCCTATAATGGCCCGTACATGTACATGTTGTGTATTTACATAGTCCTCCACCAATACGTACCTTGTATAATGGCCATAGACATGGTACAGGTCAACCCTTTAAGGACGCATGTCTCAAAAATATAACATTTGTCATCATGATGCACCAATGCTTCCCCGGCGAGTAACTCGCCGGTGCTATACTGGTGCATCATACCGACCCTTCTTGAGCGTAGGGTCGGCATGACGCTTGAATGCAGCACTGGGGAGCTACTCACCAGGGCTCCATTCATGCATCATGATGACTTTAATAGGGCATGATGCATTAATGCATTATGCCATCCTTAAAGCGTTGTGCATAGTGCATTAATATGCTGTGCCCATTGGGTTGATACACCCACAAAGGATTGGAATGATGTATTTATGCAGGGTTGGCGAGTAGACTCGCCAGGGATGCATTCATGCATCATGACGGCAAAGGACATGATGCATTAAAGGACTACGCTGCCCTTAAATTCATTGTATTATTTGCTATGTAACCCAGGCCCTGTCAGAGACACGTTAAAAGGGGCCCACAGGACCAACCTTCTTTATCCATCGTAAACATAAAGTGTGAAAAGTCAATAGCAATAATTCTAAATGTTTAGATCTAGGCCCAGTAACTTACACCTCCTGTATGTTTTATGATATTTTAAGTCCCCTGATGTGACTGGGAAGTAAATTATAAAAATAAGTATACACTGAAAAAATAAACTTGTCTCCAGACTCATCAAAGTGACTATCATAAAATAAACGAGTCAAAAGTTGTCTAACATATCAGGTTACCGTCCCACAAATAGAATCTGGAGCTGGTAAATGTCTGGTTTTGGGCAGGCACATGCCAAGTGGGTCTTCTACCTCCAGCTAGAAGACCCGCTTCCTTGTCACTTAGACGAATTTATGAATCGTTTATTTTATGACCGCCACTTTGAAGAGTCTGGAGACAAGTTTATTTTTTGAGTGTACATGTCTCTTATCTAGATGATGTATGTTTATGGATATCTGTTTACCCTTTAAAGACGGCATGCTGCATTAAATCAACATCTGTCTTCACGCTGTTCCAATGCAGTGCTGGTGAGTAACTCGCCAGCACTGCATTGCTGCATCATGTCAACTTGCGGGCAGAATAGTAGACTCCGAGGTCGTCATGATGCATGCAGGTATTATGTGACACTTAATCATGGTTGTCATGATGCATGAATACAGCCCTATGTGAATGACTCGCCAGGGCTGCATTCAAGCATCATGACGACCATATGGGTTTGAGACACTCCTGAAGGGTCGGTATGATGCACCAATGCAGCCCTGGCCAGTTATTCGGCAGGGCTGCACTGGTGCATCATGACAACAAATGTCATATTTTAGCGACATCCATCTTTAAAGGGTTGAAGTGTTATGGTACAGTGTTATCGGTGCAGCATTCCATCATGGTGTATCATGGACGACTAAGGTACAGATAAGATAGCCGCATATGGGCGTGTTGCGTACATGAGGCAAAACAAATAAGAGGTTGTGTTCAGGTATCCCAACGGACCCTACTTTTTTGGGATCGAGCCTGTTTCTTTAAAACATTTTGAAACGATTTATGACAAGTCTTAGGGTCTTACTACTAAAGTAGTTGTTTTTTTTTCACTTAAAAATAATTGGTTTAAAAATTAAAAAATTGACCTACGACCCTATTTATTTTGTTATGTTACAGGAACACAACTTTTGGTTCGGCCTGGGCATGTTGGGTGTACATGGGCGGCAGGAGGTCACTGATACCAAAGCCATACCACACCTGCACATCTCATGTGGAAGTAATTATTATTCCTCTATGTTTCTATATAGCATAACGCACAAAACCAGCCATCCACAAGGTTTGTTCACTATAGTCTTAGCCCTATATAGCCTTATTAAACAATCCCTCACACACAATGATTCAGCCTGTATAATGGGCAAGACCATGAAAATCTCAAGAAAGTCACTTTTATCCACAGGTAGTACCATTTTGCCCTGTTTTTGGGCCTAAAGACGACCTTTGGCCACATCACTTTTTGCATGCCTTAGAAATTACCCAACCCTTTACATAGCACAAACAGCATATATATATATATGCTAATCTATCCAGAAGGCTTTTGGGAACACCTGTGATTTTCCCCCCCACAATTTTAGTAATTTTTGTTGCATTTGAAATATAACCAGCCAGAACTCAGCAGCCAGCACTTCCTTCAATAGAGACCAGGATACCATGTGACTCGGTAGATGGCACCATTTACTTCCACCTGACCATCAGATTATTTCGAGAGGCCCCATTAGGTTGTATGCCATAATTTCTTATCATAAGGGAGTGGTCATTTTTTAACAACATAGGAGGGGGTTGGTGGATTGGGGGGGGGGGAACCAAAAAAATTTGGACCCCTTGAAGGGGGAGACCAAAATAATTTGGACCCCTCTTGAGGGGGGGCACCAAAAAAAGTGCACCCCTTTTTAGTGAAAAAGCCCGTGCGTTACTATAGCTCAAAGTGGTCGGCCGCACTCAATTTCAACTTGCCTGAGGGGGGGAGACCAAAAATATTTCAACCCCTCCGGTGGGAGGGGATGGGCCACTCAAAAATGCATCGACCCGCCCTGTTGTTAAAAAATGACCATTCCCTTATACAAATGGTTTATACCATCATTAATAGAGTGAATCACAATTGGTTTTTAAAAATAAATATTCAATGAACAAGAACATTACTATGACCCATTTCTATGCCACATTGTAACAAAAATATATCAAATGCCTACTTGGATAAACTGTATATGAATATATATATTGTTATTATCTATGGGTGACCACCTGAAGGTTCAGCAAGATAAGGTGGTCACCCAGTGTTAGTTTTGGGAGGGTCCGTCTGACACTCTGGCTGCTTTGACTTTTACACCTGAGTTAAGGTGGGGGGGGGGGGGGGCACTGCCACAAGGACACCTGGTGCTGAAATTACGAACTATAGGGCACAAGTCTTGGTCTCCAGCTCAACATACCCTAGGAAAATCCAAATTACAGTAATATTACAGCATGTGGCTATCAATCAATGTTACAACAACATTAAATATACTCTCCCCTTTGTGTCTGATACATTCTAGAGGAATGTCTATGCATGAGAAAGGAGAATTCAACCGGTTCAGTTGACATAGTGTTTTTTTCTGAAATCAGTAATTATCTAACTTTGAGCAGTTGATACACATTGTGTTGAGGTCTGTTGAACCTCTTATAACTAATAAACATAATGGATCATGATACATGATATATCCTTTAGAGAACACTGGAGACCCTGTCCTTGTGGGTGAACAAAAGGTTTTCAACAACTACTAAATTAGATATTTCACAAGTGCAAACAGTACTGTTCCTATTTGACCACTTCCCCTAGTACTCACTAGATGGCACCCCTGAGACAGTTTTCCACTGCAGCCAGGCTGACATCCAGGGTTTGACAGACTAGTTCATAATTCTGTCAGTATGTGGCAACTACGCGGGGTTTTTCCGCTTACCTGATTTACACTTCTACTTGTATCACAGAGACAAGCAGATCATTAGCCCGGCCGCTGCCCTTACATATATGGCTGAGTACCTGTCCCAGCTCCACTCTGACTATACCAAGATTTCGGCCAATAAGTTAGAAGCATTTCCTATGGACGATTGATGGGCCTGTCTCATCATACTCCTGCTTGGAGATCCACATTTGTTGGAAGGTGGAGAGAGACGCGAGGATGGAACCACCGATCCATACAGACAACTTGCGCTCTGGTGGAGCGATGACCTTAATCCGCATTGCGGGTTCGCTGAGGGCGAAGATTTCCTTCTCCAGACGTTCAGGGAAGCCGGGGTACATAGTTGTACCTCCTGAGACAACAATGTTACTGAACAAGTCTCTACGGATGTCGCTGTCACACTTATAGATAGAGCCGTACAGAATCTCCTGCAGTCCCGGACGTTCCATTCCTGCAATATGAATATTTATTTCATTACATAAACATCTAAAAATATTTTCAGAACTAATATTTTGAATGCTATGATCAACTTTTACCTATTTCTACAATAATTGGACCAGAAAATTTATACTAATGTAGGGTTTAGATATGACATTACCATTTATTTCATGGTGAATACTAACTGGTAAGGTTAAAGCAATGGGAGAGCCATTCCCGAGGGTAGAGGGTAGCGTGCAGTGTGCAATGACCATGGGGTCAAAAAAAAAAGTTGTGTTCAGGTAACATGGCCCAAAAAAAGTAGGGTAGGTAGGTCGATTTTTTTTCTCCAAATTTTTTTAAGGATTTTGAGACAAAATCCCTCCCATTTTCGTATAATTTTCAGACAAAAATATTTCAGTAAAAAAACAGTGGTTTTTGGTAGAAAAAAACACAAAAATGCCTTCAAAAAAGAAAAAAGAAATTTGGATAGGGCCAAAAAAATAGGGTCGCTAGGGATACCTGAACACAACTCTCTTCTTTTTGGCCTGGTCTGTTCTGCACACTCTAGCCATTCTGCATGCTCGATCGTCCACACTGATAATTGCAATTACTCATGACCCCATAAAATGATATCAAAAAGTCATTAAGTTTACCGTAAAACCTTGTGTTTAAGCCTAACTTGCTTATAAGCCGCACCCTTTACTTTGACTATGTTCCTCTATATATAAGCCCCACAGGAAAGATTGTCAATTTGGTACTGTAGTATACTTATAAAAACTCTCATATAAGCTGCACCTATATATAGACATATTTGGTATCAAAGGAAAGCTAAGTCTGACTGGCGTACAAGCCATGGCTTATACACGAGGTTTTATGGTATATAGATTTTATTTCACAAATAAACTCAAACTTACCACACAGGGATGGCTTGAAGAGGGCCTCGGGGCATCTGAAGCGCTCATTGCCAATAATGATCACCCTACCATTAGGAAGCGTGTAGCTCTTCTCCAAAGCGGAAAAGGTGGCTTTGTCAATTTCTGCCTCCAAGTCATAAGCGACATAACACAGCTTCTCTTTAATGTCGAGCACTATTTCTCTGTCCTCCCTCGAGCTGAATTCATTACCGCACTCCGTAAGAATCTTCATGAGGTAGTCTGTGAGGTCACGGCCGGCCAGGGGCAGATGTAAGATGGCGTGTGGCAGGGCGTGTCCTTGATAAACGGGAACGGTGTATGAGACACCATCTCCAGAGTCGAGCACGATACCGGTGACACGACCAGAGGCAGCCAGGGTCAGGACAGCTGGGTTGGCCACATACATAGCCGGGGTAGTAAAAGTCTCAAACATGATCTGAAAAAAATGCATATAATCAAGATGTGCATAAACTTTAAATGTTTTTTGAAAGAGATCTAGAACCATGAGGTGAAGAACATGGGGAAGAAACCTCGGGTTATATCCGGGGGGGGCACTCAATTTTTTTTTGACAGGGGTGTCCGGCTGAACCCCTGGCAACCCTTGACCCTTGCTTAGGGAGATTTCCAAAATGAACCAGCACATACGGAGATTTTGGCCAAAATGTTTTTCTGCTTAGAGAGATTTGGAAGAAAATGAACCCTTGCTTAGGGAGATTTTGGTAAAAATGGACCTTTTAATTGGGGTATTTTGAAAATGAGTGGAAATTTTGGTAAAAATGGTGTCGATTCAGAGGAATTTTGGTCAAAATGACCCTTGCTTTGGGAAATTTTGCAAAAGTTGACCCTTGCTTAGGGAAATTCTTCTCAAAAGTGGACCCTTGACTAGGGAAATTTTGTTGAAAAGTACCCTTGCCAGCCGGACACTTGTGTATGCAAAATATTCTAAGTGCCTCCCCCGGGGTTATATGTCCATTATATGCCTTGTGACATGCGAAACCTATACAGGTACCCAACTCTTGTAGGTTCTACACAGACACAGTGACATATCAAGGTTTATTTCAAACCAGAAGAGAAGCTGACTTGGTCTGGTAACCATGGTTACAGCATCAGTTAATGTTGTTTTTTGTTCACATCTGAGCGAGTAGTTAACATATTTCTAAATCAACAAAATTACCTGTGTCATTTTCTCGCGGTTGGCCTTGGGGTTGAGGGGAGCCTCAGTTAGCAGGACGGGGTGTTCCTCGGGGGCCACACGCAGCTCATTGTAGAACGTGTGATGCCAGATCTTCTCCATGTCGTCCCAGTTTGTGACAATACCGTGCTCGATGGGGTACTTGAGGGTGAGGATACCTCTCTTGGCCTGGGCCTCGTCTCCTACATAAGAGTCCTTCTCACATATACCCACCATGAAATCCCCATGGCGGGGTCGTCCAACTTTGGAGGGGAAGACAGCGCGAGGTGCGTCATCTCCAGCAAAGCCCGCTTTGCACTTATAGGATCCATTGTCGATGACAACAGCGGCAACATCCTCATCACACATAGTGATTGTTTGAGCAATAAGTTCTGAAAACATGAATTGGAATTTTACATCTATAAAATCCACATAGATGTAAAAAAATATCTCCGGCGGGTGCGTCATGGGGAGTGTTTGGTATCCAGCATTAACTGCGTCAATCCTACACATCATTGTAACATACAGAGGAACCCTGTTCATGTATCCCTATCAGTATAAACACCTGCTTTATACCTAATTCTTAAATAACAAGATCGCATGCCAATATCCGGCCCTACAAAAATAAAGCCGGGCCTGCAAAAAGATATTTCTGCAGGCCCGAATGTCCTGCAAGTTTTTGCATAGACTGCAGTGGGTCTGCCACAGTAAGGTCCGGTCTGTGGAGCTCTGGGCTTTCATCATCATAGTTTATGTGAAATTCAAATTGTGTACATACATAATTGAATTGGACACATGTCTAAATGAATTCTTCCTTATGTGAGGCTTATTGTACAATATAATTTGTGATATGAAGATAAAGACATTAAACAAAATGTTCAGCAACTCCGACATTAGGCTGAATTCTATGTATGCGTGGAATTGATTTCTTGATATACTGAAATGGGAATTAAGCACAGAAAACTGTATCTGGAAAAAAAAAGCAACTGTCTTGTATAAGCGCTGGGGGAATAGTAGTATCAAAAGGCAGCGGTACTTAAACGAACCACTATGGTATGTTCAACTCTAATTCTATGTATCTTGTGTTATTTTGACATACATTAGATTGGAGATTTTAAGAGGGATTTCTATAGAATGTGCCTATAACAATCAAATAATTTCCATATGTAGTACCATAAATTCACGCGATAACCCCCATCCCACGTATAAACATCACCCCGACTTGGGAGAACCCTATAACCCGCATCAGATGTCTGAAAATTGCAGTTTTAGTACCGCGCTATAGGTCTACTGCTAAAGACCTTATTACCCGCACCTAAACCTTGTGAATTCTATATGACCAGCACTGGGGGTTTGGTTTTGCGTATAGTTTGAGTGGGTACATGTAGGCTAATAAGTGGGAATTTAGTATTGCAGTAATTTACATGCATGAACTGCTGTGTTTTACCTTTAGCCAACAGACCTAGCTGTTTTAGTTACTGTTTTCACCAACAGATGGCAGTTCACTTGGTGCCTCCTCTGGCTAACCAATGGTAGTTGAGCCCATGACTACATAACCTGCTCCTTACATTAGGACTTGCTGCTGAACTGCAGCAACTCAGAACTCTGGTATGAATGACCCTGCTCTGACCTGGCTGTCAGCAGGTTTAGCTGTACCTTTAGTTGTAGACCAGCTGACAGTGTACTTACATGCAGCTCCCATTGTGGTAACCATCTAGTGCTGTGTCCTGGTGGTGACCTATATACTGATAGACAAACTGGGTCAGGCTTTAGTGTCAAAGGGGGGGGGGGGGGGGGGGGCACCACCACAAGGACACCTTGTGGTGAAATTACGAACTAAAGGGCACAAGTCTTGGTCTCCAGCTCAGCATACCTTAGGGAAATCTAAATTACTGTAATATTACAAGATGTGGCTATCAATCAATGTTACATCAACATTAAATACATTCTCCTCTTTAGGTTTGATACATTCTAGATGTCAAGGGTGGGAGGGGGGGGGACGCCGCCACAAGGACACCTGGTGGTGAAATTACAAACTAAAGAGCACAAGTCTTGGTCTCCAGCTCAGCATACCTTAGGAAAATCCAAAAGATTGAATGTATGATTTATATCACAGGTGACCCAGCTGGGCATGAGTAATAGACTATAAAGGCTTGAACTGTTTGCAGTGCAAAAAACGAGGGCATTAATGATCATTTAGTGTATCATTTACATTCTGAATGGTTACTTTAATCATATGACCTCATCTACAGTACCATCATGTAGTAATCTATATTGTAGTAATCTATATCCCTAGTAGCAAGCCCGGTTGGGGCCAATTTGGTTTTAGCTCGGATTGGCTGTTTGAAGTTGGGCAAAACAGAGCTGGGTTTCCTGTTGGGCAGATGGCTGGGCTAAAGTGTGGCCCTGACCAGGCTGCCCGATTTGGGCCCAGATCAGTTTCAAAGCGGGCTGCCCGATTTGGGCTTAGCTTGGTTTCAAAGCGGGCTGCCTGTTTTGGGTTCAGATTGGTTTCAAAGCAGAATGCCCAAGTTGGCCTCATATCAGTTTCAAAGCGGGCTGCCCGTTTTGGGTTCATGTTGGGCAGATGGCTGGGCTAAAGTGTGGCCCCAATCGGCCTTCCCATTTTGGGCTCAGATCAGTTTCAAAGCGGGCGACTCAATGTGGGCTGAGGTTGGGTTTGGACAGGGCAACTGGTCTAGTAGTTCTGATCAGTGACACCAGATGTCACTACTATCCAATATATAGAGTTTTCCAACAAAGCGAGATGAAATTGACATTATACAATAACACAAGAAAAGGTTAGAGTCATGTTGAATAGGAAACAATAAATAGATGTTCTCACAGTTTGGAAATAAGATTAAGACTACATACGGATGATGAAAAGAAGGTTCTCCAAGCAGCTATCCACTGTAGACACTATTTTCTGTGGCATTTCAATTTGCTTAACACATAGTCTCATATGCTCCATGTGGGTATGAACTATGGATCTGAAGGCCAATGTACACCTTGACACTTGTCTATGCTATTGGTTTTATCGAGGTTTCATGCAGAAAATAAAAGAAGACTTAACTCCTGCTTCCATCGTGATGAGGAAGGCGCCAACTAGTGACGTCACATTTATTAACCGGAAGTGACATGGACGCTGGTACCCCGTAACATATTTTCCCGCGTCGTCAAATCTCAACATATGCTGCATGTGGCTCTAACCTGATGATAATAGGCCTGCTTGCTACTTCTATTATTGGGTAGGAAGAATCTGATTATGCCTTAGGTTGATTAGCAGGACCTAGGATATCTGGTTCAACAAATACAAGAAATCATTGGGGAATGATTGAATAGATTCTAAAAACCCATAATTATCAGGCGGTGCTGTGGCACCAAATTAGCGAGCCCGTTCAAAAACCGATCTGAGCCCGCTTTCAACCCATCCAAAAACCAATCTGAACCAGCTTTCAGCCCGTCCAAAAACCAATCTGAACCCGCTTTCAGCCTGTCCAAAAACTGATCTGAACTGGGAGCCCGTCGGTTAGCCCACTCTGGGCAACACTTGCAAACACACTGTGGTCCCGTCCGGGGCCACAGTGTGTTTGATACTAGGGATTGCTTCATTACTAAGTCTTTTCCCACGTACCCCAGTCCCCCAGAACTTCTTTAAATGCCACCAAGAGCTCTGACTGGGGCGTTGGGGGGGGGGGGGGAGACATGTCCCCCACTTTTGAACTTTCTCCCAGACAAGTTATCATCGTCATCCTCATCTTGTATTTTTTTCGGGATCTAGTATAGGTTACATAAGACTGAGTGATAATTCATCTATGCACCTCTGTATACATTCAACATCACAAATGCTATGTAGCTCTTCAACATGGTATTTGCTGTTACAACGTGACATGACTTCACCGGATAACATTCACCGAGCGCGAAACGAACGCTGCCGCTTCTCAGTCCCGCCCTCTGACGGGTTGGAACGGAACTGAATCTGTCATGGCCACGCTCCGGCTTCAACTCCCTGTGAGTCGTTTCTGAGTTTCAACAAATACCAAACATGGAGGAAGATAAGGGAGGAAAAAGTAATATGCTGAGGTGAGTGAAGTAGCTGTGTATGTTGGGGAGAAGTCACGGTGAGTAACATGTCGTAGTGACTGAATTAAACCACATTGTTTTATAATTACTCGTATTATCGCCCACGTACTTGTCTGCTGACCCGGCTCCTGAGTCACAGACACAGTGAGTGGACCCGACGACCTGAGGCGGTACAGAGTTCGGTAATTGAGCTTTCAACCTAGGCCGGCGTACCAGAGGCATTGCCACACAGCTATGAGTTCGGGGGATTGGCTGGTTTAAATTTAAAATAATTCAAAAATTTGATAGATTGACAAGGGCCTGGTTACAGTGGTTATAAGACAGTACAAGGCAAAGAATGAGAAAGATGATGCAGGGATATAAAGTGTACTATAGTCTATACGGTACCCCATGGTTGATGTCACTGGCGACAATCTCCGGGCTGAGCCTCAGCACACGGCATGATGCACCAATATAGTACCCTGCATTGGTGCATCAACTTGATCAAGATCTTTTAGAAACGTGTCGTTAAGGTGTTACCACCCTAAAGCACTAGGCCGCGTTCGGAAATTTCAATATTGAACACTGTCGACCTGCCATTTGAGACACTTAAAACTCTCACAGTGTTTAGCCACCTATACCAAATTTTAGCTTATGACATGCAGAAAAATATATAACGGGTGTGACCCCAAAAAGTCAGGCTAGATTTTGCATGAATCGCCATGGTAACGGGGTAGTGGTTTTGTACAGTGAGGCCTACGCAGCGTATAGATACGCTATAGCGCCGTTTCACCCCCATAAACCTACACTGTTTATAGGGAGTAGATAAATCCTTCTTTTAGGACTATAAATAAACACTTTCTGATCACCCTAGTAACAAATAACCATGTATTTAACCCTTCTTTCCCTCCCCTATAGGCTAAATTCTGCAAAATAACAAAGTTCATAAGGGACTCTTTGGCCAGTAAACCCGG
The DNA here is from genome assembly GCA_947462335.1 of Harmothoe impar. Lineage (NCBI taxonomy): Eukaryota > Metazoa > Annelida > Polychaeta > Phyllodocida > Polynoidae > Harmothoe > Harmothoe impar. The sequence continues at coordinate 79,228,563 of OX381706.1, read as the reverse complement.
AAGTGACCCGATTTAGGGTGGTGACACCTTAAAGGGTTCAGGAAAAACCTGGTTCATGTGAATACTTTGACCGCTCTTTTTTCAACTCTAGAAAAGGATCCCCACATTTGTTTACAAATGACCCTTTTCTTCATGTCATCCTTGTTTTATTTGGCCGTGTCACCTAAAACACAACAAGTTAACCTTTTAAGGGCAGCATAATGCATCATGCCCTTGGCCGTCACGATGTATGAATATAGCCCTGCAGAGTCACTCGTCCGGGCTGCATTCAAGCATCATCTCGACCTTATGTGATTGAGACATCCCGAAGGCTCGGCATGATGCACCAATGCAGCACCTGTGATTTACTCGCTGGGGCTCTATTTGTGCATCATCAACATTTAGTAACATCTGTCATTAAAGGGTTATATATGTTAAATGATAATAAAGTGACTATTCCTTTGTCTCAGTGCTGTGGAGTTGATGCGGCTGGGGTGGCAGCGGGACATGGCGCTGCCTCTACGGGGCGTCAAGGAGTACGGACCGGACGGGTCCTGGATCGGGGATAAGACGCTACAAGTCACGCTGCGGGAACGTGCAGGGATCATCGCCGAGGAACGTGTGGCCAAACTGTACGTAGGTTCTGACCTGACAGCTCCATATTGTGTATCCCTTTAAGGATGGTATCATGCCTTAATGCATCATACCCTTGGTTATCATGATGCATGAATGCAGCCCTGGCGAGTAACTCGCCAGTGCTGCATTCATGCATCATGCCGATCCTACGGGGTTGAGACACTCCAGATGGGTCGGCATGATGTACCAGCGAGTTACTGTAATTACTGTAAACTTCACGTATAAGCCAAACTATCTGCACTGTTTGACAGATCCTTTAAGCCTCAGAGAGGTTCTGAAAATTGCTGATTTAGTATTACCGTAAAACCTCGCGTATAAGCCTAATTCGCATATTAGCTGCACCCCTAACTTTGACAGATTACATAAGCCGCAGAGGGGGTCTGAAAATTGTTAATTTGGTACTGTAGTATACTTATAAAAACTCTCGTATAAGCCTCACCCTATATAGGCATTCTAGCATCATGCCGACCCTATAGGGTTGATACATTCCTGAACAGTTGACCTGATGTACCAATTTAATGCTGTATTGGTGCATCATTCAGACAGATCTTTCTATTTAGCGACATGCCGCCCTTAAGGCCACACTTTTTTTTAAAATTTGGGTTACGGGCCTGCCGCACTAGGAAAGCCCAAAATCAGAATAAAAATAAAATTGGGAAAATCAACTTTTTTTATTACCTCCGATGTGTGTTCCAGAGAAAATAATCCAAAGTAAAAAAAATTATATGCAGTATAATATATGGTTGGAAAGCTAAAATAAACAGGAAAATAATGATCTACCTCTCATTGTGATGAAATGATTTTTCAAATTTTCTCGATCTTTTAAAGAAAAAACATCAGAATATCAGTTTACTAAAACATCTATTCTCTATTGCTGGATTATCCTTTTTTTTTCCCCACTTACATCGGGATATCCAAATTTTCAGCACATATGTAAGTAAAATGCCAAGAGTCCAACTTTTATTTTATTTTAAATTCTTTTTATTTCGTCCTCCGTGCTTTTGAAATTTTCTGAGGTGTCCGTAACCACCCCCCCCCTCCCAAAAAAGAAAAAAAGGGTGGCCTAAAGGGTTAAAAAAAATGACCACACCCTTAAACTGTTCACCTCTAACCTGTATTGACGATACAGTAACTGTCTCTTCCCTATGCTTAAAGTCGCCTCCAGGAAAAAAACATTAAATAATTAATTGGTATAGTGATAGCATCCTTCTTAGCTAGCTTTGACAGCAAGAGGCATTTCATTACTAGACTTCTATTCAGGAGTGCTTGCAGTCTCAAAGCTGGTGCGTGAAGGGAGCTCGTGAAAAACTGAAAATCTGTACCAGGATGAAATAAACTGTTTAGACCAAAAAAAAGTTGTGTTCAAGGATCCTTAACGACCCTATTTTTTTGGCCCTACCCAATTTTTATTTAATTTTTTTCTTAAAAAACCCAACATTTTTGTGTTTTTTTTACTGAAATATTTTTTTTACTGAGAATTACCGTAAAAACCCGCCTTCAAGACGAATTTATTTTGGGATTTATTATTCCCACAAGACGGATTTTTATCTGAAAGAAGGGGGTCGTCTTAAAGGTGGGGTTTTATTATATAGGATCAAAGAGGAGACCCATCTAAAGTCTTTTTCATACAAGACGATTTTTCTTCTCAAAAGAGGGGGTGGTCTTAAAAGTGGGGTCGTCTTAAAGGAGGGGTTTTACGGTTCACGCAAATGGGAGGAATTTCGTCTCAAAATCCTTTTTAAAAAAAAGGTAAAAAAAAAAAAGATCTAACTGCCCTATTTTTTGGGGCCATGTTACCTGAACACAACTTTTTTTTTTGGGCCAAATCTATACCAGGATGAAATAAAGTGTTTAACAAGAAGCCTTGTGCCCACAGAGGGTCGTTAGCGCGGGGGGAGTGGAGGCCGGACGTCAGGAAGGTGCAGCTTACCAAGAACAAGGTACGTATATATATCATGCGCAGAACAGGAACCAGCCAAATTCCGGAATTGCCCAGGTACAATTCCGGAACTGCGCAGGGCAATTCCGGATTTGCTCCCTACTTACATTGGGCAGTTTCAGAATTCCGGAACTGCGCAGGGCAATTCCGGATTTGCTCCCTACTTACATTGGGCAGTTTCAGAATTCCTAGCTATTCTACACGTATAACACTAGATATATTTGTCAATGTTGTTTGAGTATGCTATGCCACACCTTGGAGGTGTGAGAACATTCAGTATAAGGTCCCCATACATCCCACACCTCACTGTAGGTGTGAATAAGGTGTGGCAGTAATCCCTCTGGTGTGATAAAACAATGGGAGTTCAGTTGCCTGCAACCTAACAAAGAGCTAATTAATACTGTAACAAGTCTATGTAAATACTTTATCTATCCTACCTTTCTGGTTGTGCAATGCACTAACTTATTTTGTAAGACTTGTTATTAAGATGTTAAAGTTCCGATATTGCGCAAATTCCGATATTGCGCGTGACATATACACTCCCACTCCTCTTCCTCTGTGTCTGTGAGCTTTAAAATCATTGAATGATGTACAGGAATCTTAGATACAACTATACCACGGTTATCCACTTCAGGCACTCAAAGTACTGGTAGTGACTAAACTGGATAACCAGCGTGCATTAGAACTGGATAACCGTATTGCTATCACATCATACAACGAGTTCACATGGTAACTATGAGTTTACTTTTTTTTTTGGTACGATGCTAAACCATGATGTGTCTCACTCAAACAACTACCGCATACTGATGAGCTCCAGTCAGATGGGCTCATTTATAGTGCAAAAAAAAAATTCATTTATAGTGCAAAAAAAAAAGAAGAAAAAAAAAGAGTTTACAGGGCAAAATAAATCAATTTTTTTTTTCTCAAATGTTAAAACTATGGTATAAACGGAATAATACATGAAAAGCCAGCAATCAGGTTGGTTATTCATGGCTAAGGCAGTTGGCTGCGCCTTATGCCTTAGCCAGGGATAACCAACCCTCGTGCTGGCTTATTCATGTAGTATTACCTTAATATCTGTATGTATCCAATCTATACGAAAACTTTTTCACCATGCAGGATATTCGGTCCTGCAGATTTTTTTCGTTGCAGGCCTGGCTCAATTTTTTCAGGCCCGGATATTGGAATACACTCTTGCTATTTAAAAATGAAAAGTATCTGTACTGGTAATGATAATAAATAGGGTTTCCTCTACACATTACGATTATATTAATCATTTTAATATGTAAATTATTGAAGAACATTACAGAAAATATTCACACTTTCTGTTCTATGCTGTAGAAACCTTAATAATGGTCCGATTTACAAGCCGTGAAAAATGGCATATAGGCAAGAATCTCTGAAATACAGCCAGCCATTCGGGCCTGCAGTAGCCCTTTTTCTGCCAGACCGGCAGACCTTTAGCCGGCTATAGCCGGTGGCCGGCAGGTTTTCGTATAGACTGCAGACTGTATCTCATATCATAAAGTTTGGAGGAGTTTTCTGGTGGTCCTGAAGACCTACATTAACCTGTAGCGGTAACTTGTTGTCGCGTTAGACATCATGTACGCTAAATCAATGTTGCCATATCATGAAACGGTTTGTAAGGGAAAGTTTATAATCTCGAGGAGATATCTGAGTGAAGGGGGACAACAAAACCCAGAAAAACAAATCAATAAAGGAAATGAGATTCATTTGAAAATAAAAGAGGAATGTATCACTGTAGCACTGCCGTATTCATGCATCATAATGACAAAGAGGAAAGCACATTAAAGCAATATAACATTGTAGGCAATCTCGTGTAAACCAAGGCCAAAACTTGGCACGGTTCAGGGTTGCCCTAGTCAGGCAGAATGTCACTGATATTATCATTTTGTTCCAGGTCAGGGTATTGTCAGTGAATTGCAGATATTTCGACAAAATGTCATGGAAAATGATTTTTTTTTAAATTTTTAAATGTCAAGTAAATTCAAATTTTGTCAGGGAAAACTTTTAAGTAACAGATTTTGGTTTTCGAAAACCATTGAGAACGGGGCATTTTTGTTTCAAAGTTCTTTTGTCTGCGGATTTTAACCTTGAATCAAGTGGAGCGGGCAATTTTCTTTTTCTGAAGCATTTTTTTTCTGAATTCACATGTCCTGGCTCCTGATCAGAGAAAGGGCCACTAAAAAAAGTCCTGAAAATATGGTGCGGGATATCCGTAGACCACATAAATAAAAAATAAAAAAGTTAAATAAAAAAATGTTGTGTTGCAGAAGAAGTTTTGGCAGACGCTGGGCCACTCTGAGGGGGGTGTGGACTTCCTGAACCCGGAGGAGGCTTTGTTCCTGCTAGACGCTGTAAGTAGGCACTCTTAGGGAGTGTTCATTTATTAATTACAGGGGGGGGTGGTGAGATTTCGTGCGGAGGGGCGAACATTTTTTACGCCCCCCCCCCTCGAGAGCGCGTGTAACGTTTTGCACCCCCCTCGCCGAAGGCGCCGAAAATTTTTCGCCCCCCCCCCCTTTGAACTATAGTAACGCACAGGCTTTTTGGCTAAAAGGGGGCTTAAATTTTTACGCCCCCCCCCTCAAGAGGGGTCAGAATTTTTTACGCCCCCCCCTCAGAAGGGGTCGGAAATTTTTACGCCCCCCCCCCCCAAACCCACCACCCCCCCTGTAAATAATAAATGAACACTCCCTTAGAGGCACAAGTGGACAGACTCACTCTGTCCAGTCTTAAATTTTCTTAAACTGTCCAATCTTAAAAACATTAGAATATTCATTTAAGATAATAACATTGATTTAAGAATGTACTGTTTTGTATTTCCACATAGTGTCACACATATACCAACACTATACTAGCTGGGGTCTGCCTTTATAGTATGTACCCTACACCCAGATGAGACAACACAAACATGTAAAACAAAAACAAAAAACGGGGGTTGGGGGGCAGAGTCCCCCCATTACATACTAGTTGACTAGCCTATCCTACAATAGACTGTGTAGTCTAACCAGTGGTTCATCACTGGTGCCATCTAGGGAACAGATGGGTAGAACCGGTTATCTTGAATAAATGTTTTGTTTAAGATAGTCCATTGACTTTAAGATAGTAACGTTTTTAAGATTGGACAGATTATTTTGTTGATGCTCCCATGTGAGTGTGTCCCGTCGAGCCTCTTAGAGGTAGATAGGAACGTGTCATGGAATTTGAAATTTGTCTGGAAAGTCATGGAATGTCATGGAATTTTGTAAAATAAAAAAGTGCCCTGTGTCACGGAACATCATGGAAAATGTAAATTATGGAATTAATATTACATATTCTTCTAGAATGTAGCATTTGCTATCCAGATTTTAGAAATTTTCTTGGGGGCCAAGCCACCCAACCCCCACAAGAATGTGATAAATATCATGGAAAATTGATATTTTTGTTATGGAATGTCATGATCTGAAATGTTTGTGGGAATCCTGTTAGGGAGTGTTCATTCATTATTTACAGGGGGGTTTGGGGGGGGGCGTAAAAATTACCGACCCCTCCTGAGGGGGGGGGGGGGCGTAAAAATTTCTGACCCCTCTTGAGGGGGGGGGGGCGTAAAAAAAAGCCCCTTTTTAGCAAAAAAGCCAGCGCGTTACTATAGTTCAAAGGGGGGGTGAAAATTTTTCGCCCCTCCGCACGAAATCTCACCACCCCCCCCTGTAATTAATAAATGAACACTCCCTTATAGTCTTAAATGGTACGTAGGTGGGGTACGTACCATTTTAAGCTACAAAGGGCTCGCGCATGTCCCAATTCTCTGGGGGGGGGGGGGGGGGTGGTATAACATTTCAACCCCTCTGAGGGGGGTGGGGGAGGGTGTTTGAAAAATTGCATTCTCCACATAAAATAAGATATTTTTGGCCTCGGTGCTCTTAGATATAATAATAGTCACACTAAATGATTTTAAACTAAGGCAAAAAAAAAGAGGTTTGTCTCAGGCCACCCGACCGATCCTACACCATCAAAACATGGCCGACCCTACTTTTTTTATGCAATATTGAAGAATATTATATATACTTTTACACTTTTTTCGGGATCAAATCTAAGTTACCAAAATTTCGAAAAAAATATCGGATTTTTACACTTTTTTGTTCAATTAATTGGTATCGTCGAGGGGCTGTAAAAGAAAAAGTTAAAAAAAAAATCAGACCTACCGACCCTAGACTTTCTTCCCATGTCACCTGAAACAAACCTTTTTTTTTTCATTTGGCCTAAGGGAGTGGTCATTTTTTAACAACAGGGGGGGGTTGGTGGATTTGGGGGGGGACCAAAAAATTTGGACCCCTTGAAGGGGGGGGACCTAAAAAATTTGGACCCCTCTTGAGGGGGGGACCAAAAAAATTGCACCCCTTTTTAGTGGAAAAGCCAGAGCGTTACTATAGCTCAAAGGGGTCGGCCGCGCTCAATTTCAACTTGCCTGAGGGGGGGACCAAAAAAATTTCAACCCCTCCCGTGGGGGGGACCAAAAAAATTTCAACCCGCTCGCGCGAAAATCCACCGACCCCCCCCCCCCCTGTTCTTAAAAAATGACCACTCCCTAACGCATCAGCTGTTGTGTTGTACAGGGTATGATGGAGGTGTACCACGGTGGGGTGTCCATGTCGGTACAGCAGGCCTACTCCACCCTCCTGGACGCTCACCTCACACTAGAACACTACCAGGTGTTTGCCTTCCTCAGCCGCTACGGATACATCCTACGCAGACACAACCCCGACTTGTAAGTACCGTAAAACCCTGCCTTTAAGACAGATTTATTTAGGTATTTATTTTTCCTACAAGACAGATTTCCATATCAAATTAGGGGGTCGTCTTAAAGGTGGGGTTTTATTATACAGTATCAAAAGAGAGAACTAATTCAAAGTATTTTTCCAACAAGACAGATTTTTATCTCAAAGTAGGGGGTCGTCTTAAATTTGGGGTCATGTTTAAGGAGGGGTTTACGTCATTCTGGTATTCCTTAACAATAGGTCAGACACAAAATCAATTTACTAAACGGATTTCTTTTACTAATTTTTCTTTGGATCTCCACAGGTAAACCATAGGTTATTGCCTTAGTTTCACTGAGAACTATTGTCAGAGTCCAGTTTTAAAAATGAAATAAAATATGTACCGGTAGTGCTTTAATTTTTTAAATAGAATCACGCCAAAAATCACAAAAAAAAGCTAAGCTTCTGAAAGTTTTTAAATCCACTATATTAAACTAATAAGTGGCTTGACCTTGCAGAGTGCTGGGCCATTCCGCTGTATATAGACAGATTTGAGGAACTTTCCCCGTATGACCCCCTCAGATCCTAATAATTTTCCACCTACATGAAGATGTATGTGGTTCATGACCACCTGCAAAATTGTAGCTTCCAACTCCCATAACTTTCCGAGATTTTGGCCGCTGAACATGAGGGGGTTTGGCCCTCAGTTTGCAAAATCCCAATTTGGTCTCATCTTCAAAGTGCAATATTTTCAAGATGCAATGAGCTAGAAGTCTGGTAAACAGTACCAGCTAATGCTCTTCACCAATCAAAAGGCCATTATGTGCCTTAAGTCTGATAGCAATATGGTATTGGTCCTATGTCTCCTTCTGGTGAAAATTGGGGGACGGAAAATGGTAAAAATGGTATTTTCAAATGATTTGTACTTTTCACAATTCTCTTAGAAATAATTAAATATACAAAATCAAAGCATAGTTTATATCAGGTAAAAGTAACTGATGCCCCCTAAATCACGGTACCAAACTTGTTTAAATGCTTTGGTTCTTTCCATTGAAAGAAACACCAATTGAGGAAAATACAGAAATAAGAGAAAAAAACAGCAAACTCGTGTTTGTTTTGGTAGAGAACAATGAAATATACCATAGATATAATTTAGAACCTGGTTTAGTACATGAATTTGTCCATTTAGATTTGACCAAGTCAGTTACAATATCTCTCTCATTCATCACGTTAAGATGATTTGGGATTCCCTGAGATAACTATTGTATTAAAAGGAATCAAAAGGTTGAATTCATCTAACCCTGAACAATCCTTCTCTATCAAGTAAGCCCTTACAATGTGTTATAGACTACCGTACTGTCGCATATAGGTGCCGGGTTTTGAATAGGTGCCTCCCTTGAATAGCAGCCGGGGGTAATAGAACTTTGAAATCAATAGGTGCCTGGTCTTGAATAGCTGCCGGGGGATTATGCTAAAGCCTGCATAAACTGAATATTTGTAGGTATTTTAGCAGCAGGAAGCTGAAATGGCTTGATTACCAGCATGTTTATGGTGCAATATAACAGCTTTTTGGTCACATTATCCTTACACAGGGTGTCCAAACAATAGCTGCCGGGCCTTGAATAGCTGCCTGCCTTGATTAGGAGCCGGGGTAACAAGGGTGTCCAAATAAATAGCTGCCCGGGCACCTATATGCGGTATGTAAAGTAAATTTGGATTTCCATCAGGGTGGGAGCGGTTAAAGTGACATGGTCCGATAATTGGCACTCAAAAATCAATCCTGTTAAAAATAAACCAAAAATGTTCCATATGGTTAATGTTCTACCTACTTCATTTAATCTCATTCAATATGATTCAGCTTAGAATCCAACCAACTATCAGATTTAGGCTCAATTAAATACTTTTGGAGTGCACGCTATGATTGCACTCATTGAAAATACACTGTAAAGACTATACCTGCACCAACATGGGACATTCTATTTAAGGTATAATTTCCCAGAGAGGGCATTTTTAATGCACCCCATTCTTCAAATATGATAGTGTACTAACATTTGGAACACATTTCAGTAGGAATTGAAATATGGGAAAAATCGGACCATGCCACTTTAAGGTTGTCGTCCACCATGACCCATTAGAATTGAGGATTTGATCTCCATACTAGTACCTAAAGAAGCAGATACATGTTACCAAACTCCTAAGCTCTTTCATGTTTATTCACTTTAAATAATGCCAAATCAGATACATGCAGTCTAAATACAATGCATTTGACAAATATGTGTCATAGCCCCTGGCTAAATTGAAATCAAAGGGATTTGAGTACCAAACCGGGGTTTAGAGTAGCCTATGTATGCATAGATTTGAATTAATTTATATACCTTTCTGCTATATATAACATGTTGTTGTCCTCCTACTTTACATAAAAAAAGTTAAAATAAAGAATAAAGATATTCGTTTTTTTTTGCTTATTCTGTTTCTTTACTCATATTGACATGTTATATATCAATGGAAAGAACCAAAGCACTGAAACAAGTTTGGTATCATGATTTAGGGGGCATCAGCTACTTTCACCTGATTTAAACTATGCTTTGATTTTGTATATTTAACTATTGCTACGAGAATTATGAAAAGTACAAATTCTTGGAAAATATCATTTTTACCATTTGCCGTCCCCCGATTTTCACCAGAAGGAAACATAGGACCAATACCATATTGCTATCAGACTTAAGGCACATAATGGCCTTTTGATTGGTGAAGAGCATTAGCTGGTACTGTTTATCCCTCCTACCGAAATTGGGCATTGAAAAGTGGCAAAAATCGGCCATATTGGATCTAAATATCATGGCAGACACTGCATCTTTGATTTTAATGTTGATACCTTCATTGACATTTGGAATCCAAATTTCTAGGGCATTTAAAGTAACAGTTTTGATGCTATGAATTTTCAAACCTTTTCAAATTTCAGTTCAAACAGGAAAATTTACCACCTTTTATGCTCATTGTTCAAGTATAAGTCTTCATGAAAACCTCCCAATATTGGCATTTCCTAAGAGTGTATGGATGAGTGAGACAACTGAAGCAATACCAGACCTCTAGCTCATTGCATCTTGAAAATATTGCACTTTGAAGATGAGACCAAATTGGGATTTTGCAAACTGAGGGCCAAACCCCCTCATGTTCAGCGGCCAAAATCTCAGAAAGTTACGGGAGTTGGAAGCTACAATTTTGCATGTGGTCATGAACCACATACATCTTCATGTAGGTGGAAAATTATTAGGATCTGAGGGGGTCATACGGGGACCACTTGTTGAAATACTGTGGAATGGCCCTGCTGACAGCTTAACTGTGACTGCACGGAGTGCTTGCGGCTTGACCTTGACCTTGCAGAGTGCTAACAGTTTGACCTTGACCCTACAGAGTGTTGACAGCTTTACCTTGTACAAACAGAGTGCTAACAGCTTGACCTTACAGAGTGCTGACGGATTTACCTTGACCTTACAGAATACTGACAGCTTGACCTTGACCTTACAGAGTGATGACGGCTTTACCTTGACCTTTCAGACTGCTGACAGTTTGACCTTGACCTTACAGAATGCTGACAGCTTGACCTGGACCTTACAAAGTGCTGACGGCTTTACCTTTGCCTTACAGATTGCTGACAGATTAACCTTGACCTTACAGAGTGCTGACAGATTAAACTTGACCTTACAGAGTGCTGATGGCTTTAACTTGACCTTACAAAGTGCTGACAGATTGACCTTGACCTGACAGAGTGCTGATGGCTTTACCTTGACCTTGCAGATTGCTGACAGTTTGACCTTGATCTTACAGAATTCCGACAGCTTGACCTGGACCTTACAGAGTGCTGACAGATTGACCTTGACCTTACAGAGTGCTGACGGCTTTACCTTGACCTTACAGAGCACTGACAGATTAACCTTGACCTTACACAGTGCTGACGGCTTTACATTGACCTTACAGAGTGCTGAGGGCTTTACCTGACCTTACAAAGTGCTGACAGTTTGACCTTGACCTTACAGAGTGCTGACATTTTGACCTTGACCTTACAAAGTGCTGATGGCTTTACCTTGACCTTACAAAGTGCTGATGGCTTTACCTTGACCTTACAGAGTGCTGACGGAGTATGAGCGGCACCTGCGGCTGGACCAGTACACCAAGGTCACACCCAACAAGCACAGACACAAGAGGAAGCACCCCGCGGGAGGCCCTGTCCAGCCTCAGGAGGCACAAGGTCAACACAAAGTCGCTAAGGTGGAGGCACAAGGTCAACACAAGGTCCCCAAGGTGGAGGCACAAGGTCAACACAAGGTCCCCAAGGTGGAGGCACAAGGTCAACACAAGGTCCCCAAAGTGAACGACCTTAACGCGGCACACCGTGCTGCTGGTGCTGCTTCTGGTGATACCACAGAGGTCGTACCAAGGTCAGATTGCATGCCAGAGTCTGCCTCAGACCCTAAGTCAAACTCTGCCTCAAGGTTAAATTCTAGTTCAATGTCTGACTCTGTTCCAAAGTCAGACCCTGCCCCAAGGTCAGACACAAGTTCAGACCCTGCCCCAAGGTCAGACACAAGGTCAGACCCTGCCCCAAGGTCAGCAGCAGAGGCTGTACAAAGAGACTCTTTAGACACAAAAACTGTAGAAGAAGAAAATCAAAACTCGTCTCCGCCACTAGAAGTGCTGCGACCCACGTCCCGCATCCCCTACACTAAGTGGGACTGGACGGCCGTACAGCTCCCTGACATCGCGCACCGGTCAGAGGTCACGGTCCAGCGGCCGCGTGACGACCTGGTGCCGTGCTGCGTGCTGTATGGGCAGGACTCGTACCGGTTTGATGTGGACAGGTTCAAGTGAGTATATCCGATGTGTGCGACAAAAAATAAATATCTCTAATAATGGGAGTCTACTAATGAGTCAGAATGTTCACATATGACATACTTCACTTTTTGTCTATTCTAATACCCCTCATTCCCTCTGATTTTGCTCAAATTTGATTTTATTGCTCAATATATGGTCAGTTTGGAATTCAATCGTTTAAGATTTTATTCCCCCCATTGGAAATTCACTAGAAAAGCCGATAGTTGGACCCCATTAGCTTTCCGAGTTCCTACTGTGCATGAATACCATGGGCCCAACCCATAAATATGACATTTTTACAGTATTTAGAACATATTTATGTAGGATTTGGAATTCCGACTTTCAGACGGCAGCGGCGGGGGGAGGCGGACTGGGAGTACTCACTAGGAGGCACATCCTGGAGGCGACACGTGCAGGCCTCCAACTGGGGCGAGTACCGGGACGCCTACAGGTAGGGACTGCTACTTTGTATAGGTTATTACCGTAAGGCCACTTAAAGTCGATTATCAGCTTTGCGGACACCACGCGCATGCTTCAAAAAGGGCCGCATTGGGTCTTTTTTTCATATTTTGAGGGAAAAAAAGGGACAAAATGGCCGCATCCATGAAAAGTTTACATTACATTTTGCAAAATAATCATTATCTTGGCTATTAATTGGGGTAGAAACGAAATTTAAAAGGCATTTTATACCTTATATCAATATGCAGACCTCATTCCGGAAAAAAAAAAGAAAAAGGCCCTCCCGCACCTCCGGAAAAAAGTGATACAAAATAAAATAAAAGGCGCCCTCCAGCCCCCTTTTTTCCTAAAAAGTGTCCGCAAAGCTGACAATCAACTTTAAATGGCCTAAATTCTCACATATAAGCGGAACTGGCGTATAAGCCGCACCCCGACTTTGGATTGATCTTATAAGCAATCTGACCCTGGTACTAGCAGCGGCTTCTTTGCGAGAATTTACGGTATCGGTTATTCTCTATTCTGGTGTAGATATGTCAAGATATCAGTTATTATGTATACACAAAAACAAGGTAGATTTAACAGGGGAAAAAGTCTGGTGGATCAAAATGACTGCATTAACACAGTAAGAATGAATCTACCGGGTAGGAGAAAAGATGAAGGCCCCTGACTGTATTTTTAAAGAAATATTTTATATTTCTTGTATCAGACACTAGAATATCCTAGAATTTCACCATCCTTCCCTTTGTCATTTTGGTTAAAAGACCATAGCTCAGCCTCTAATAGGTATATCTGAAAAATGCTTGCATTGTTTAAGATATAGGGGGCATAGATACACACTAGTTGTTTCCATACCCGTTATCGTTTATCTTAGAAGTTGTCTATATACCGATACCTAGGCCAATAAAAAAAGGTTTGTTTCAGGTAACATGGCAAGAAAATGTAGGGTCGGTAGGTCGGATTTTTTTTTTTTAAACTTTTTTTTTTAAACATGAAAGTACTGGCCGACCTCTCTGAAAACCCCAAAATTTACCAAAAAAGGGTAAAAAATTTCTTCAAAATTGCTTAAAAAAACGTAGGGTCGGCCCTGTTTTGATAGGGTCGGTCGGGTTACCTGAAACAAACCTTTTTTTTTTTTGGCCTTATGATACTAATGACCTCGCTACCTGCAGGCAGCACCAGCGCACCTACCGCCTGGAGACCTCCCCTGCTGGACACCTGTGGACGGGGGACGTGGTGCCGCTCATCAGCCCGGAGGACGCGCGCTCCACCGGTAAGCACTTCTACTGTAAAACCTTGGTCCGTGATTAGCCAAATTTCTCTGGGCGTTTTTATTTTCTATAAGCCGATTTTAACTCCCAAACTCCCATTCAGCTTACTGTTTTCGAGGTAATAAGCGCACACCCCCTAATAAGCGCACCCCCCCCCCCCGTTTTTGGTCGATTTTTAGACTATGAATAATCAAAAATATCTCAATATTTTACCACAGTTCAGCTCTAAACTACTCAAAGGTGTCCATAATCATTTTTTAAGCGCACTGTGCGCTTATTACGTCGAATACGGTATACACCGGTAATAAGAAGCACCAAGAAGGTATTGAGGTAAATAAAGAACTATAATTTTCTTTTTCAATTTATATCTTTTTCAATATCCTGATAACTTTATATCATAGTCACCGTTACATTTTTAATTCCTCCGTGATATCATTATGATACACACTGTCACCTTAACCTGTACTCTAAATTATTTTTAGGTCACAAATGGGGAATCATCTATGAAATATACTAAAAACCAACATATCATCAACAAAAATAACAAAATCGATCTATATAAACGCCTACTTTTTGGAAATGCAAGATTTCCTAACCTTCAGTATAGGGAGCACTGTATTCAATGCCCAACATTGAATGCAATGTATTTCTTTTGCTCATGTTATATTATGCCCCGGAATTATACCTGGACACAATTATTTTCTTGGCCTGATTAGCCTAGTAATAATAAAATACCCGAAGAAAATAAAAGAACAACAGTATTACAAACAGAGACATTGCCATTGCTCTTGCCACCCGGCTTAGTCACATATATGGTATATTATCTCTAAAATGTATCATCAAAAATGAACATAATCTGGGCTATAACCACCCAGCGGTGTCTCTGGCCATGTGGGTAAATTGGGCTTGGGATGTACTAAGGTTTACGCATGTCAGTAACTCTGGCTAAAGATTTACTGACATTTCTGTTACCGCAAATCCATTTAGGCCTAAAAAATGAAAGTTGTGTTCCCGTATCCCGACCGACCCTACATATTTAGCGCCGACCCTAATTTTCTTTAAAACTTTTTTTTCTTCAGTTTTTTAGGATTTTAAAAACATTTTTGGCGATCACCTTTTTGACCAAAAAAGATGCTTAAATTTGGCTATGTTACAAATTTTTAGGCCTAACTCATGCGGTGTGGGCTATAGCCAGCCGGTTGGGTGTGTGGGTGTCCCGTGCAGGGAGTAGTCCATGTCACGTAGGGGTGGCAGCGACACTACAACCACCCTGCGGGGTGTGTGGGTGTAGGGAGTAGTCCATGTCACGTAGGGGTGGCAGCGACACTACAACCACCCTGCGGGGTGTGTGGGTGTAGGGAGTAGTCCATGTCACGTAGGGGTGGCAGCGACCCTACAACCACCCTGCGGGGTGTGTGGGTGTCCCGTGCAGGGAGTAGTCCATGTCACTTAGGGGTGGTAGCGACACTACAACCACCCTGCGGGGTGTGTGGGTGTAGGGAGTAGTCCATGTCACGTAGGGGTGGCAGCGACCCTACAACCACCCTGCGGGGTGTGTGGGTGTCCCGTGCAGGGAGTGGGTCAGGTCACGTAGGGGTGGCAGCGACCCTACAACCACCCTGCGGGGTGTGTGGGTGTCCCGTGCAGGGAGTGGGTCAGGTCACGTAGGAGTGGCAGCGACCCGGCCGGCTGGTACCCCATAGTGCGGAGCACGTCCCCACATACCGCCTCTATCGTCGTGACGTCACGGTACGCTATAGAGGCGCGCCACTTCCACGACGTCGTGTATGACGTCACGTTAGTCCCCTTTTTGACGCTCGCCCCCTGTAGCCACGTCATGGCTTCCCGACTCGACTCGAGCCCCGCGAAGCTCGTTAGTTTGTCGAGGTACCGCAGGGGGTTGTGGGTAATGTCCTCGTAGCGCACCCGGCGGTAGTTGTTGTGTAGGAGGGGGTCGTGCTGTAAGAGGTCACGTGACTGCTGCAGCCCCTCCCTCAACACCTGCAGGGAGCAAGAAATAAATGCTTTTGTGGGAAAAAAACATAGGCGTCTTAATAAAATAAAAATAAAAATGAGGATACCATGAAATGCTTGAAGTAATACCATGTATTGTCTCTGAATTGCGTTGAAAGGTGAAAGTTTAAATGAAGTTCACCGTTTAGTTTCCAAGCAAAACTACCGGTACATTGAAATATTTGATACATTCTCATAATAAATGGTCGCCATTTTGAATGATATTAGATTAGCATGACTTGACAGTTTTTACATTGCCCTTGTTTTCTCAATTCTGCTATAGCAGATCAAGCCTTTTCATATAATTACCATAAAACCTGGCATATAAGCCGCGGCTAGTACACAAGTTAGACAGACAGATTGTAGCATCAGCACAAAGTGAGGTATGGCTTATAGGTAGCGACACTATCTATAAGCCATACCGATCATATTTATTTCTGGCCATATTCTACTGTAACACAACTTTCTTTTTTAGGCCTAAGATAAAATTTAAAAAACACAAAATGACCGGTACACGGACCTGACAGATGTGTGTGGCTCGTTGCTTGGTGCTCATGGTACGGTACAGGTCGAAGAACCCGGCGTGGTGTCGGATCGAGTCGATCTGTCCGCGCGGGTCGCGTACCAGGTGTATCACACGCACCCCCTCCTGCATCAACGGCACCAGGCTACTCAGGTTCTGGAAGTTAAGACAGCACAAAAATAAATTTTGTGAATATTAGGCCACTTAAAGTCAATTATCAGCTTTGCGGACACTTTTTAGGAAAAAAGGGGGCGGGAGGGCGCCTTTTATTTTATCTTGTATCACTTTTTACTGGACGTGCGGGAGGGCCTTTTTCTTTTTTTCCAGAATATTGAGGGTCTGCACATTGAGATAAGGTCTATAATGCCTTTTAAATTTCGTTTCTACCCGAATTAATAGCCAAGATAATGATTAATTTGCAAAATGTAATGTGAACTTTTCATGGATGCGGCCATTTTGCCCCTTTTTTTCCTCAAAATATGAAAAAAAGACCTAATGCGGCCCTTTTTAAAGCATGCGCGCGGTGTCCACAAAGCTGATAAAGTGGCCTTACTAAAAGTTGTTGTGACAGTACCATTCTGATAGGATGATTGATTATCAGCTGTTATCCATGGGCAGTGATGGCTCAAGTAAGGGTAGTCATGGCTGAGACTACTACCAATCAGATTATATGCGATCGTTGGTTTGTTAAGTCCAACTAAAGTAAGGGGTGTCATTACCATTCTAGAGACTTGTACTTCAATGGGTGCCCTCCAAAATGGATGCCCTCCAAAATGGGTGCCCTCCAAAATGGGTGCCCTCCAAAATGGGTGCCCTCCAAAATGGATGCCCTCCAAAATGGATGCCCTCCAAAATGGGTGCCCTCCAAAATGGATGCCCTCCAAAATGGGTGCCCTCCAAAATGGGTGCCCTCCAAAATGGGTGCCCTCCAAAATGGGTGCCCTCCAAAATGGGTGCCCTCCAAAATGGGTGCCCTCCAAAATGGGTGTCCTCCAAAATGGGTGTCCTCCAAAATGGGTGCCCTCCAAAATGTGCACCTTGGCATTAGATTTGAGGCATATGTCCAAAAATAGAGGAAATGAGAGTAAATAGCACGTGTAGCAAATGAAATATGATCATTATGAACACCCTGAACAAGATTTTAGTGAAATTAATTTTTGCACCCGTCTCACTGAATATACAGTAAAACCCAACCTATACGGGACTAGCACATCCTGGTACCTCAGGTAGTCGGGGGCTAAACCCTATCTCTTATCAGGTAATCCCCTCCTTTCACACCTTGAACAAAGGTACTGATAAGAAATTTTCCCATGATGCACTGCTCTGGAGTCGGGGGCCTAACCACAATGCATTGCTCTCAGGCAAGATGGCGGCCCCCATAGCTTAATGCGCTAGTGCCCTATAGGACGACCCCACCTATAAGCCGAACCCCCAACTTGAGAAAAAAAATCGTCCTATACAAAATAGCTTTAGAAATCGTTTCCTCTTTATTCTAATGCATTAAAACCCCACCTATAAGAAAAAAAAAACAATGATAAAAAAAACAACTATAGAAAATAAAAACGCCAAATAAAATTTGTCTTATAACCGAGGCTTTACGGTACTCACTTTAAGGGTTACCACCTTGATGATGACACCGGGGGTCCCCTCGCACCGCTCCCGAACACGCTCCGGGTTGTAGCAGTTGTCGGTACACGTACACTCGTACCCCTGACTCAGGACGCGGCGACGCCGGGGCTGCTTTTTAGCGGTTTTGTTGCGTTGCTGTTGGTAGCAGAGGGAGATGGGGCCCCATCTGGAGAGGCGGAGGGCGCCGGGGGTCGGGTAGCGCTGCTGGATGTCCGCGTACAGGGGGGAGAGGTCACAGTGCAGGGCGCTCCGTAGGAAGGACTCACCCACACGGTTAATTAACTCCTGCTTACCGGGAATCTGGAAGTACGCATGTCACTGATATCAGATGTATCGATGGTTATGTTTTGCCAAATACGGCCTTGACACTATGGAGTCTGAGAAAAGAGACATAGTATACTTCTATACAGAAAGAATCATTGCTCCCGATCCCTTCTCGCACCCCGCATCTCATTCCTTATTTACTGTAATTAAACCAGTCAGTTCAAGCCACAAAACATGCTTGTTTTTTCCGTGTTAAATCTATCTGGTATTCTGACATATCCCATAACCCATATCCATATCGAGACCAAAATAATGAATAACTTATACCGTGTTCGATGTAATAAGCGCCCTCCCCTTAATAAGCGCCTCCACATTTTTAAAACTTTTTTTTCCAGATTTGTTTCATGTGTAGGGCTGAGTAGAGGCCACTGAGCTGTGTCAGTAGTCTGTATAAAACAATCATGGGGGGCGCTTATCAAAATGGATATTTGAGGCCGTTTCTTCCCAAGAAATAATATTTTAAGTGCCCAGGGCGCTTATTACGTTGAATATGTTAAGCATTAAATTAGATAGGACTAAGGTGCCTACATGGAAGGGGTAGAGCTGGAAGGGTTCGTACATGTAGAAGACGTCAGGTCGGTGACTGAACATGTCCCCGACCCATGTGGAGCCCGACCGGTGTAACGTGTAGATGACAACCCGCCGTGTGGGTGCCGCCGTCTGGTTAGTCGCCATTTTGTTAGCGGCCATCTTGTCTCCTGCCGTCTGTATGGCGGCCATCTTGTTAGTAGCCATCTTGTTTCCTGCTGTCTGGTTAGCCGCCATTTTGTCTCCTGACGTCTGTATGGCGGCCATTTTGTTAGCGGCCATCTTGTTTCCTGCCGTCTGGTTAGTCGCCATTTTGTTAGCGGCCATCTTGTTTCCTGCCGTCTGGTTGGCAGCCATCTTGTTAGTAGCCATCTTGTTTCCTGCTGTCTGGTTAGCCGCCATTTTGTCTCCTGCCGTCTGGTTGGCGGCCATTTTGTTAGCGGCCATCTTGTTTCCTGCTGTATGGTCAGCGGCCATTTTGTTAGCGGCCATCTTGTTTCCTGCCGTCTGGTCAGCGGCCATTTTGTTAGCGGCCATCTTGTTTCCTGCTGTATGGTCAGCGGCCATTTTGTTAGCGGCCATCTTGTTTCCTGCCGTCTGGTCAGCGGCCATTTTGTTAGCGGCCATCTTGTCTCCTGCTGTCTGGTCCGTACCTGTGGGGTGTAGTGCCGCCTCATCTGGCCACCCGCCCGGCAGATTCAGTACCGGTTGGGGTTCAAGGTCGATCCCTTCTTGGTGGATCCCACCCCGAGGGTGGACGACTCCCCGTTTGTGAATTGCTATGCCATGGTGAACTCCAACTATGTGATGCACTCCCTCTGCCTGATGCATTCCTCGTACCTGATGCATTCCCTGTGCCTGATGCACTCTTTTATCCTGATGCTCTCCTTCATCCTGATGCACTCCCTGTGCCTGCTCCCCTCCCTGCGTGAGCTCTCCCACCGCGGCCCGTGCGTGTGTTGCGGTGAGGTCGTGAGGTCCTACAAACACCTGCATGGAGGTCCACGTCCACAGACAGCCCAGCATGAAGCCCAGCAGCATGCCCGCGTACACCCGCTGTACCATGCTGCTCTCTGGGTACTAGGCTCTAACACGTTATGGGGTGCTGCCACCTAGTGGCACACAGCAGATCTAAATGGTAGGACAACCATCTACTTGGCCTCTTTGTATACTCTACTTTGGCCACTTCTCACAGTGTATTTTTTATCAATTAATGTATGGTTTTTGCATGCATGGCATCTGAATACCATATTGTATGCATCTACCAATTCAGATTTTTGAATTTCTTATCATAAAACTGAAATAGATAAGAATTAAAGAATTGAATTCTGCTTGGAGAATGGCCAAACATCTGTGTGGAGAGTGAAGGGAGAGTCACTGAACCATGACTGAGTGGAGCTACTTCACACCTGTGCAGCCCTTATCTCTCACAGCTTGGCTATCTACCCTAAGATAACACTGATAAGCTGGCCAGAGACAATTGGAATCTCATGGAATCTCACTCCTAGGATGAGAATGGGTACGAGATGTGGTGTCCTACAAGATGGCTGCCTCCATCCAAAGGCTCCACTGGAGGAACGTGTTAGAACCCTACTGGGTAGCCTCTATACTAAGGAACTACCAGCAGTGCTCCCGCTCCTCACCAGACGGCGCACTGCTTATTACGTCACATTATCGCCCATTATCCTCGGGCATCGTTAGTGCTAAACCAATGGGGCGTCTCAATATTTTGGGTCTGGACACTTTGATACTTAGCTTATCAATTAAACAAACATGTCCAAGCTCGGGAAGGGTATTCCCAGCGAGATAAGCGCATGAAAATATTTCTAAAATTAGATATGAATTAAATTTCTGCATGTTCAATGTTGAAGGAATGGGAAAGTACCCAGTGGGAGACCCGTATGTTAGGGTTGGTGCGCGATTCCTTCCTGCATCCTGATGCTGTTAAATTAGTAGTATAGGGCTCCTAGGGGTTAGGCCATGGGCGCGGCCATGTCCAACCCCCGGTGCTTCCTTTGGTTGCCTCTAGATGGGGCCTAAGTCAGGATAGTGATTGCTTGAGTCTGTGTCACCCTAAAGACATGTGAAAAGCATTGGCCCTCAGTAACTAGGCCTACTCACTGAAGGGCTAAGTCCTGGGAACCACTTCAGACAGGAGCAATAGTAGCCTGCCCTGTGATGTCATAACCCCCGGTTAGCTGCTCTACCTAGTGGCCCAGGGCCTGTACTGAAGGTTCTCAACTTAGCACAAGTGGTGCTGCGATCAACGGCCAGGTGCCATATAAGCAGCTCTGTGTACTCGTCCGATCCTCTCCCGAACAGAGCTGCTTGGAACCCCCCATTCAAAAGTGGAGTGATTGCTCGATCACAAAGGGAACACTAAGTACCGTAACTATTTTCTGTTTATTAGATAGAATAAAGTCTTACCAAAGTCGATCACACCAAATCCCATGTGATTGGGGCTTATTAAATGTGTAATTAATGGATTTCTAGCCCGATACATCAATAAATCTGAAGTGGCGGCCATTTTGACGTCTTATTTGACGCATGCTGTTGTCATGGTAAAGTTACCCTGGATAACGTCAATCTCCGAACGGCCGACCGTGAGGGATGATACTTAATCTAGGTGGTGGAGGATATCTACTGTGGGGTCAGCCAAGTGTGACTGTGTTCTTTAAAAGGTATCATATATATATATATTAGCCCGTTGTACAGCCTCTATTTAGGGAGTGTTCATTTATTAGTCACAGGGGGGGAGGGGCGTAAAAATTTCCGACCCCTCCTGAGAAGGGGGCATAAAAATTTCAGCCCCTTTTAAGCAAAAACAGCTAGCGTGTTACTATAGTTCAAAGGTGGGGGGGGGGCGAAAAAATTTCGCCGCCTTCAGCAAAGGGGGGCTTTAAACGCTCTACACGCTCTCGAGGGGGGGCGTTAAAAGTTTTCACCCCTCCGCGCCAAATCTCACAACCCCCCACCCCCCGTAATTAATAAATGAACACTCCCTTACTGCTTGCTGCTCTAACCCCCACACCTACAGTAGAGACTACAGGACCACTGTATACATAGATATTTTTGCGCTTGACATATTTTTGTGAATTTCACGGAAATCAAAAATCCGCGAAAATATGTACAAAGTGAATATTCATCCAGTATTGTTATACTACTAAAATATTCGAAAAATCGAGAATTTAAATACACCATATGAAATTGAACTTCTTAAGTAAATTTGCAAAAATCTTTACATGCGAAAATATCTGCGTTCACAATATTGGGCACTGTACTAAATAGAGCGGTACCAAGGTCAGTGTTATCCTACCGGTATGGTCCATAGCCACCCCCAGGCTGCATGTACTCCTTATATGGGACTTCCGTAAAACCCCGCCTTTAAGACGGATTTTTTTTGGCATTTATTTTTCCTACAAGACAGATTTTTCTCTGAAAGTAGGGGGTCGTCTTAAAGGCGGGGTCGTCTTAAAGGAGGGGTTTTACGGTAGCATATCCTGCTACCTCGGGTAGTCTACACACCCATCTCCTCATCAAGCTAATCCCCTCCTCTCACACCTAGAACAAAGGGGCTGATGAGAAATTCACCCATAATGCACTGCTCTGGAGTAGGGCGCCTAACCAGAATGCATTGCTATTGAGTCAAGATAGCGGCCTCCATAGCCCAATGTGCTAGTGGCGTAAAGTCTGGGTGTGGCATATAATACAGCTCACTAATCCCGGTTACATACAAGTTGTTTTTCACTGAATATTGAAGTGGTTTTTCACTCTATATTGAATTTGTTTTTCACTCAATATTGAAATTATTTTTCACTCAATACTCAAGTTGTTTTTCACTCAATTTTCACTCAATATTGAAGTTGTTTTTCACTGAGTATTGAAGCTGTTTTTTTTACTGAATACTGAAGTGGGTTTTCACTGAATATTGAAGCTGTCTTTTACTGAATATTGAAGTGGTTTTCACTCTATATTGAAGTGGTTTTTCACTGAGTATTGAAGTGGTTTTTCACTTGATACTGAAGTTGTTTTTCACTAAATATTGAAGTTGTTTTTCACGCAATTCTGAAGTTGTTTTTCACTGAATATTGGAGTTGTTTTTCACTCTATATTGGAATTGTTTTCACTTGATTCTCCATAGTAAAGACAGTATGATTTAATCATGCCAAAATATCCTAGTGCAAGTATGATTTAAGTACCATACTGCCCACCCTGCCCACTCCACTGTAGCTCCTTGAGTGTGGGTTAGATCACAGGTAGACCTTGGGTCGACATCTCACAAGTAAAACGCCTCCAATCACCAAAATCATGTACTGTGACACCTAGATCATCCCGCCTTTGATAATCCAACATCCTCTATTCTCCGGCTGCTTTTGTCCGGGACAGCTCCTATACGTAAGTCTGTAAATCTGCTCCAATAATTCGGCTGACTGAACAAGCAGCCATATTATCCCTGAATCGGGGATGGTTGGTTTATGGATGTCTGACTAGTTAATCCTCCATAGCAGTGTAGTGGAGTGCCTGTCCTGTAGGTGTGGTGTATGCCCCCCAGGTGACAAGATGTGGATGTACGCCCAGGTCACTGGGTGTCGCATAATGACACGCCCGCCAGGCAGCCTCAGTCAGCCTCTGTTAAATGGGGATGGTCTGGCAGCATCTTACCCACATACACATGTAGCCAGCCTCTGTTCTATGGGGATGGTCTGGTAGCATCTTACCCACATACACATGTAGCCAGCGTCTGTTCTATGGGGATGGTCTGGTAGCATCTTACCCACATACACATGTAGCCAGCGTCTGTTCTATGGGGATGGTCTTGCAGCATCTTACCCACATACACGTGTAGCCAGTGTCTGTTCTATGGGGATGGTCTGGTAGCATCTTACCCACATACACATGTAGCCAGCGTCTGTTCTATGGGGATGGTCTGGCAGCATCTTACCCACATACACGTGTAGCCAGTGTCTGTTCTATGTGGACGGTCTGGCTGCATCTTACCCACATACACATGTAGCCAGCCTCTGTTCTATGGGGATGATCTGGGAGCATCTTACCCACATACACATGTAGTCAGCCTCTGTTCTATGGGGATGGTCTGGTAGCAGGCTCCCACCTTACCCACATACACATGTAGCCAGTGTCTGTTCTTTGTGGATGGTCTGGGAGCAGGCTCCCACCTTACCCACATACACATGTAGCCAGTGTCTGTTCTATGGGGATGGTCTGGCAGCGTCTTACCCACATACACATGTAGCCAGCCTCTGTTCTATGGGGATGGTCTGGTAGCATCTTACCCACATACACATGTAGCCAGCATCTGTTCTATGGGGATGGTCTGGCAGCGTCTTACCCACATACACATGTAGCCAGCCTCTGTTCTATGGGGATGGTCTGGGAGCAGGCTCCCACCTTACCCACATACACATGTAGCCAGCCTCTGTTCTATGGGGATGATCTGGGAGCATCTTACCCACATACACATGTAGCCAGCATCTGTTCTATGGGGATGGTCTGGGAGCAGGCTCCCACCTTACCCACATACACATGTAGCCAGCCTCTGTTCTATGGGGATGATCTGGGAGCATCTTACCCATATACACATGTAGTCAGCCTCTGTTCTCTGTGGATGGTCTGGGAGCAGGCTCCCACCTTATCCACATACACGTGTAGCCAGCCTCTGTTCTATGGGGATGGTCTGGCAGCATCTTACCCACATACACGTGTAGCCAGCCTCTGTTCTATGGGGATGGTCTGGCTGCATCTTACCCACATACACGTGTAGCCAGCGTCTGTTCTATGTGGATGGTCTGGTAGCATCTTACCCACATACACGTGTAGCCAGCGTCTGTTCTATGGGGATGGTCTGGCAGCATCTTACCCACATACACGTGTAGCCAGCGTCTGTTCTATGGGGATGGTCTGGCAGCATCTTACCCACATACACGTGTAGCCAGCCTCTGTTCTGTGGGGATGGTCTGGCAGCATCTTACGCACATACATATGTAGCCAGTGTCTGTTCTATGAAGATGGTCTGGTAGCATCTTACGCACATACACATGTAGCCAGCGTCTGTTCTGTGGGGATGGTCTGGCTGCATCTTACCCACATACACGTGTAGCCAGCCTCTGTTCTATGGGGATGGTCTGGGAGCAGGCTCACACCTTACCCACATACACATGAAGTCAGCGTCTGTTCTATGTAGATGGTCTGGGAGCAGGCTCCCACCTTACCCACATGTATGGGTCAGATCCTGCGTCACAGTTCCCCTTCTCACACACCAAACAGATCCACTAAGGTACGACAGGGTTGTCTGATGTACAGCTTACTAAGTGGTAGAGTGTCGGAGTGGAGGGCCCCGGGTGGGGGGGGGGCCACTTTTCCAACAAAATCTTCCTATTAAAGCAAGGGTCCACTTTTAAGAAAAAAATCCCTAAGCAAGGGTAAACTTTTATGAAACCTCCCTAGGCAAGGGTCAATTCTAACCAAAATTTCTCTGAATCGACACCATTTTTACCAATAGCTCCATTCATTTTCAAAACACAGCTAAAAATAGGTCCATTTTTACCAAAATCTCCCTAAGCAAGGGTCCATTTACTTCAAAATTTCTCTAAACAGAGACATATTTTTGCCAACATCTCCATAGGAGCAGGTTATTTTCAAAATACTGTGAAAAAAATAAGAATTTCCCCCCAAAGTGTTCCTATTAAAGCAAGGGTTAAGGGTTGCCATGGATCCAGCCGCACACCCGTGTCAATAAAAAAAAAGGAGTCCCCCCCCCACCCCCGCCCGGGGCCCCTGGTTTGGTTTCAAACAGTGACTAACATACCCAATGTATTTTAACTACGTCTGTTAAGTACAGGTGTTAATTACACTGTAGCCCCCCGCTAATTTAATTACCCCTTTGGCCGAGATAAGAATCTGTCTGTAGTTGGGTGTATATTCCCTAATACACACATGTTTTTGTGCCACCAAACTGGCACAAAGGTCACAATAAGGTTTGCTCCCAGCCCATAGTATAGCTTTGGGATGGGTGTCGGAGACTGGGTGCTCGGGATCAGACCTGGGAGGTCCACGGGCTTGATGCATTCTGGCACCCTGTCCCCTGTTTGTTAGATCAGAGTTAGTCCTTTACCGTATTCGACGTAATAAGCGCCCTCCACCTAATAAGCGCCCCCCCCCTTTTTCAGATTTTCCCCCTGAATTGTTTATGTGTTTCTACAATTATGTTACTGATTTTCTTACCTGTGTGTAACATGGAGCACTTCACACCTGTGCTGGTGTTAAGGCCAAGCCAAGTGTGAAGGAATAAGGGTGTAAGAGGTCTTCTAGATGCCACTGAGGTCTGTATATGCCATGGGGGGCGCTTATTAAAATGAATATTTGAGGCTGATTTTTTCCTTAAAATAATATTTCAAGCGCCCAGGGCGCTTATTACATCGAATACGGTAACCCTTTAAGGACGAAATGTTGCCTTAATAAAATATGCCCTTGGTCGTCATGATGCATGAATCCTACCTGGCCAGTAACTCGCCAGTGCTGCATTCAAAAATTATGCTGACCCTATGGGGTTGAGACACTCCAGAAGGGACGTCATGATGCATCAATGCAGCACCAGCGCATAACTCGTAGGTCTGTGGTGGCGACCTCAGAGTATTGCCCCTTTAACCCTGTAGGGTAGGTTCACCACTTTCAACCGGTCTGATCCATGTTTTTTTATGAGCTACCTTTAAGATCTAATTGCTCGTAGAGTAGTTGGTGCATAGCCTTTAGAATTGAACCAAACTTTAGGTATTGTTCTGAAGAATAACATCCATGATATCTTACATTGCCATATATCAGTTTACAGTATTTAATTCCATGATTTATCAGAGTATTCAGAATTGCCCCTTTTCATCCTAAGTCAGCCAAAATGCACCTTGAGTCAGCCATATTAGAACCACCAGAATAAAGCAGTAATTTCCTTATTTTCATCAATGGATTGGCTGACATGAATGCATGCATCATATATCAATATGTTACAACTAACAATAGAGAAGAAAATGATTTATTGAACACGGAATAATCAAGACAAAGTCAGTACTGTACCTCAGATGAATACAACTGCATTATGAGCTATCAATACAAGTTAATATTACTTGTATGAGCAATGAGGACTAAATATAACATTATAGAAATGCAGTATGGAGTTCTATTGAATACATTGGGGGTTCTGCCCCCTCAACCCCTCCCCCCCCCCCACCTCTTTTTGCATTTCACCCTTGCCCTCTATACACTACACAAGTAGACCTGCTATGCTTAGCCCTCTAGTAGAAGAGGATATTCTGGGAGGAGGAGGTATTCACAAGGGTATGGTGAGAGTTCTTGGACAAAAATTCAGGGTGAAAGAATTCCAGGGGGGATTCCAGAGAAGAAAATCCCATGGTTGACTTAGGGTATGAGGTGGCTGACTTCAGGGTGAATTCATGGCTGACTTAAGGTGAAATGGGTATACCTTACAAAATCAGTCCTAAATATAATTTAGGAAATTAATTTTGCAATAAAGTCATGATTTGTGTAATTTAGATACATATCCAGCTCACAAAACTGATCGACACTGTGAATGAAAGGAACAAATACTTCAAATCAACTACCAAAGAGTATGAACAGTGGAGATATTTTCATTCTCTAATTGTCAAAACAGGTCAAACAGGAGTACTTCTGACTGATTTTACAGTATGAAAAAGAGTAATGATGCAGATGCAATGTGCAGTATGTATTTGGAAAACAGTTCAATTCTTAAATCAGTGGGAGTTTGTTGTCACCAGATGCATACTGAACTTGTAATTTCATGTCAAAAGTGGTTGACTCAAGGTATGAGTTTGACTTAGGGTGAACCTACCCTACGGACGGCGTGTCGCTAACAGATGACATTGGTCGGCATGATGCACCGATGCAGCCCTGGCAAGTAACTCGTCGGTGCTGCATTGGTGCATCATGTCAACCCATCGGGAGTGTCTAGACCCCGTAGCGTCGGCATGATGCTTGAATGCAGCACTGATGAGTTACTCACCAGGGCTGCTTTCATGCATCATGACAACTAAGGGCATGATGCATTAAGGTATCACACCATCCTTAAAAGGTTAAAGGGTAGCGAGTTGTCCACAGTACAGACTAATGAGTACAGGCCCCTGTGTACCCGCTAGTGCAGAAAGGCTGGCTAGTACTTTCAAGTATAAAAAAAAAACATAGAATAAAAAAAAAGCTGACCTATCGACTCTTAGCCCCCCCCCCCCCCCCCCAAAAAAAGAGTTTGTTTCAGGTAACATGGGAAGAAAATCTAAAGTAGGTAGGTCGTTTTTTTTTGTTTTCTTTTAAAGTACTAGCCAACCTTTCCGGAGACCCTAAAATTGACCAAAGAAAAGGTAAAAATACACAAATTTCTTCAAAATTGCATAAAAAAACTTAGGGTCGGCCCTGTTTTGATAGGGTCGGTCTGGTGACCTGAAACAAACCTTTTTTTTGCCTTAGGAGGCAACACAATAGTGAACATGGCTATCTCCATGTCACAAGGTCACAAGGTCACCAGGTCACGATGCTTAATGACCAGCTTGGGGCAGGAGCTGGAGATGGTGTCGGTGTGGGCACGTCCACCTTACAGAGGTGTCCAGTACTAACCCTGTAACCCTGTAAGGATGGATGTCGCTAAAAGATGATACCGTAAAACCCCGGCTTTAAGACGACCCCGGCTTTAAGACGACCCCCCAACTAGAGAAAAAAAATTGTCTTGTAGAAAAAAGATATGACAAAATGGAAAACCCCGCCTTTAAGACGACCCCCGATTTTGGGGGGTCCTGCCAACCCCAGGCCCCCTCTAAGTCACCCAAATAATAATTTTCAATGGATTTTCCTTGAATTAGCTATAGTCTTTACATCACAATACATGTCACCTTGCAAAACCAATGAAGAAAAAGTTAATATATGCTACCAGTTCGTTGGTATGTTTTTTTCTTTTTTGGGGCCTTTTTCCAAATAAAAATTGTCAAAACCCCGCCTTTAAGACGACCCCCCTCTTTAGGAAAAAAAATCCGTCTTGTAGGAAAAAAATATCCCAAAATAAATCCGTCTTAAAGGTGGGGTTTTACGGTATTTGTCGTCATGATGCATGAATGTAGCCCTGGCGAGTAACTCACCGGTGCTGCATTGGTGCATCATGCCGACCCTTCAGGGGTCTCTTCACCCTGTAGAGTTGGCATGATGCATGAATGCAGCACTGGGGAGTTGTTACTCACCATGGCTGCATTCATGCATCATGAAGACCAAGGCATAATGCATTATGCCGCCCCTAAAGGGTTAATGTGCTATACTGTGGTCGTACTTTATTTCGCTGGGTATATATTTTCGCCATATTCACGGAAATGGAAAATCCGCGAAATTCTTATGTACTACAGTATGGAATAAATACCCGCGAATTAGTCTTTTTCGCCACCTCAGCGAAAATTTACACCCGTGAATATAAGTACTTTCACAGTATACTCTTTATCATCATGAATGCAGTTCTCGTCAGTGCTAAATCGAAGCATCATACTGACCCTACAAGGTCGATACACTCCTGTATGCATGGCAGCTGACAGATTGCTGCGGCCACTGTAGTCCCTAGAACTACGACGCTGCCGCGCCCGCCGCCGCGCGTCCAATACGCGCACGGCGCGCAGAGTGCTGTCTGGCACCGTGGGAAAGTAGGGTTGGGGGACAGGGTGTTTTTTTTTCTTTTGAGGGGGGGGGCATAGACGAGGGGCCTACAGTTAGGGCCTATAGTCCTAGGGACTACTTGTGTAGTCCTAGGGACTACATGTGTAGTCCTAGGGACTATACATGTAGTCCCTGGGAACTATACATGTAGTCCAAGGGACTAATCCTATGTGTGGCCCCCTGGGGCCATACCATTATGCACAGGCCTTCTAAATCCATGAATCTATAAGCTGCATGGCCTGCAAAGTCCTGAGGACTACAGGTGTAGTCCTCAGGACTATAGGTGTAGTCCTGGGGACTACTGTTGTAGTCCTGAGGACTACCCACATAGTCCTAGGGACTTCCCAAGACTGCTACTACCAGAGAGGTAGATAGGATAGGCCTACATAGTGCTAGGGACTATAGAAGCATAGTCCTAGGGACTAGGGATTGGGAGTTGGCAGTCCCCAGGACTATGTCTGTAGTCCCCAGGACTATAGAGGGCTGTTTCTGTAGTCCTTAGGACTATGCAACTTGTTGTAGTAGTCCCCAGCACTAGGCCTATAGTCCCCAGGACTACCATTTTATTATTCCCCAGGACTACATATTTAATACTTGTAGTCCTAAGGACCTCCTCTGTAGTCCTGGGGACTACAGAGGATGTCCCCAGGAGTACAAGTTTAATACCTGTAGTGCTAAGGACTTCCTCTGTAGTCCTAAGGACTTCCTCTGTAGTCCTAAGGACTTCCTCTGTAGTCCCTAGGACTACAGATTTAGTCCCCAGGACTATGCACCAATATTGTTCAGCACTTTTAGAATTCACTGTCAAGCAGAGGCATATAGGCCCTTTATGATATAAAAAGGTGACAATAAGCAGCTCTATACTAAGTTTTAGTCCTGGGGGCAACAACCATAGTCCTGTGGACTACAATCGTAGTCCTGGGGACTACAATTGTAGTCCTGGGGACTATATACATAGTCCTGTGGGCAATAAACATGGTAGGGCCACATGCAGCCTTGCAGGCTATCAGAAGGGTGTAGGGTGCAGAGGGCGGCAGGGGGCAGGCAGGGGGGGGGGCGCGTAGGCGCGAGGACGCCCGTGGCAGACGCGTAAATTAGGCGTGCACCGGCGCATAGTCCCGGGGACTACAGTGGCCGCAGCAATCGGTCAGCTGCGTATGCATGCCGTAACCTGCCAGGGCTCCATTTATGCATCATTCGTCATGCATTCATGAATGCATCATGACACCACAGTGCGTAACACAATAAATGCATGATGCAGCCCTTAAAGCTGGGCCGTCAGGGAATAAGTTCAGCATTTTCCATACATAGACTAAAATAACAGTTCCACCAGAGGGCAGCAGTGTTTGGACAAGGGACCATGAGCATTGTCTAGCTACAACATATTCACATATGTTGTGCCTGTAAGAGCTGAGCTCCCAGCCTTAAGAGCCCTCTTGTGAATCAAAACTGAACTATATCCAAAAGTGCTTTTGGCCTCACTTCAACCATGATGGTCAAGCTTTAAGGGGGAGTGTTCATTTATTAGTTACAGGGGGGGGGGTGGTGGGTTTGGGGGCGTAAAAATTTTCGACCCCTCGTGAGGGGGGGGGCATAACAAATTCTGACCCCTCTTGAGGGGGGGGGGGGCGTGAAAATTGAGGGCCCTTCTTAGCAAAAAAGCCCGCGCTTTCGTGCCTCCGCGCGAAATCTCACCACCCCCCCCCCCTGTAATTGATAAATGAACACTCCCTAAGGGGTTGACCATGTAGTGTACAGGCGTGGTGTTGGGGGTGGACCGTCACTCATGTACCAGTGCAGATACCGTATTTCTCTAACATGGACACCCATGCACTCGGTTTATCTGAGAGGTTTAAAGCTTGTAGTTGACCCAGGGAACCCTGGGTCTCTGGGAGACGGTTTTGGCCGAAAAACACATCTTTGCTGGCATGTTTTCAACTGCCTGGCATTTTATTGTTATTGCATGCAGAGTATATCTAATTGCATCACGAGATACTTTCAGATCATGCCTCTCCCCTGCCATGTAAAAAAAAACTGAGAAATAAACATAACTACTTGAAAAAAATGGGAGAAAATGTGTCACTTTTGCTTCAAATTCTCCCTCTGTGTGAACTAGTGCTAAGGTATAGGACAGTGACCTTGAATCCACCCTTTAAAAGAGTCACGTTCACACAGACACCCATAGAGCTTAGTGTTAAAGGGAATGTGAGATCAAAATATGAGACGCTTTTAGCACCAAGAGAAACTCCAATAGTGGTGCACAGAGACACAGTGTGGTAGGGGTGGGGTGGGGGGGTACACGGACTTGGGTATTGGGACTTGGGTATTGGGACTTGGGTATTGGGACTTGGGTATTGGGACTTGGGTATTGGGACTTGGGTATTGGGACTTGAGTATTGGGACTTGTTTCTTAATGGCTATAGCCCTGGGTCACATGTGATGTATATCACACAATCAATCTTTGTGTATGTGCCTGAGTTTAATTATAAAATAACCTTTTCTAAGGCCACACCAAAAAAGAAATTGGTCAATGGATTTCGCACACCTTATTTTCAAAAATTCTCAATGGATTTGCTCGCCCTATTTTTTGAAAAATTGCGAATTTTTCTAAATTCCTTCTCCTATTGATACACCCAGATCAACCAATTAATTGTTTTGTTATGGGTTTACTGAGAATTTATTCTTGAAGGCTGGTTAAAATATATTTTTTTAAAGATCAAATTTCCATTTGCAAAATCCGTTGACAAAAAAAGAATTATAATTTTTTCTTTATCCATAAACCAACTTTCTTTTTCGGTGTGGCCTAAAGTTAATGTATTTATGTGTCCTATTGTTACTTGCAGGTAGCATCCTGAAGAAGCTGCAGATCGTAGAGAGTGTCCAACTGTCTCTGCCTCATGACACGTAAGTCTGCCCACATACTCGGAGTTAACATGTGAGTCTGCCCACATACTCTGAGTTAACACGTGAGTCTGCCCACATACTCTGAGTTAACACGTGAGTCTGCCCACATACTCTGGGTTGACACGTGAGTCTGCCCACATACTCTGAGTTAACACGTGAGTCTGCCCACATACTCTGGGATAACACGTGAGTCTGCCCGCATACTCTGACTTCACACGTGAGTCTGCCCACATACTCTGAGTTAACACGTGAGTCTGCCCACATATGCTGAGTTAACACGTGAGTCTGCCCACATACTCTGAGTTAACACGTGAGTCTGCCCACATATGCTGAGTTAACACGTGAGTCTGCCCACATACTCTGGGATAACATGTGAGTCTGCCCGCATACTCTGAGTCAACACGTCAGTCTGGCCACATACTCTGAGTTAACACGTGACGTGACGTCTGCCCACATACTCTGAGTTAAAGGCGCACTGAACTCACGACGTCATTTGCGTACAAAACTCGGCAGGGCTAGGTCCTCAACTCAGTGCGCCTTTAACACGTGAGTCTGCCCACATACTCTGAGTTAACACTTGAGTCTGCCCACATACTCTGAGTTAACATGTGAGTCTGCCCACATACTCTGAGTTAACCTGTGAGGCTGCCCACATACGCTGAGTTAACACGTGAGTCTGCCCGCACACTCTGAGTTAACACGTGAGTCTGCCCACATACGCTGAGTTAACATGTGAGTCTGCCCACATACTCTGAGTTAACACGTGAGTCTGCCCACATACTCTGAGTTAACACGTGAGTCTGCCCGCATACTCTGAGTTAACACCTGAGTCTGCCCGCATACTCTGAGTTAACACTTGAGTCTGGCCACATACTCTGAGTTAACACGTGAGTCTGCCCACATACTCTGAGTTAACACGTAAGTCTGCCCACATTCTCTGAGTTAAAATGTGAGTCTGCCCACATACTCTGAGTTAAAACGTAAGTCTGCCCGCATACTCTGAGTTAAAACGTAAGTCTGCCCACATACTCTGAGATAACGCGTAAGTCTGCCAGCATACTCTGAGTTAACACGTGAGTCTGCCCGCATCTTACTGTGATACCTCTCCTTCAAGACGTCCCCCAGTAAAGTTCTGAATTAAGCTGTCCATGCCACAGAACACTAAGTCTGCCATTACGATGGCCGAAATTTATGGTAAATATTCACAAGTTTTGGCCCTATGAGATTACAATTTTTTTCAAAAAGAAAAAAACAAAGAAGGTGGGTTTGGCTACATGCACACTGCTTGTTTATATGCTTTATTATCCTGTCGTCTGCAGGCCGAGTGTCGAGTTGGAGAGGGGGACAGACGAGTATCGCATTCTGTACGACGTCTACCAACCCAACTCTAAGTTCAAGAAGACGGCAGAGATGTTCCCGCACCACCACCTCTGTATCCTCAAGTAAGTCATCCCCACCACCACCTCTGTATCCTCAAGAAAGTCATCCCCACCACCACCTCTGTATCCTCAAGTAAGTCATCCCCACCACCACCTCTGTATCCTCAAGTAAGTCATCCCCACCACCACCTCTGTATCCTCAAGTAAGTCATCCCCACCACCACCTCTGTATCCTCAAGTAAGTCATCCCCACCACCACCTCCGTATCCTCAAGTAAGTCATCCCCACCACCACCTCTGTATCTTCAAGTAAGTCATCCCCACCACCACCTCTGTATCCTCAAGTAAGTCATCCCCACCACCACCTCTGTATCCTCAAGTAAGTCATCCCCACCACCACCTCTGTATCCTCAAGTAGGTCATCCCCACCACCACCTCTGTATCCTCAAGTAAGTCATCCCCACCACCACCTCTGTATCCTCAAGTAAGTCATCCCCACCACCACCTCTGTATCCTCAAGTAAGTCATCCCCACCACCACCTCTGGATCCTCAAGTAAGTCATCCCCACCACCACCTCTGTATCCTCAAGTAAGTCATCCCCACCACCACCTCTGTGTCCTCAAGTAAGTCATCCCCACCACCACCTCTGTATCCTCAAATAGGTCATCCCCACCACCACCTCTGTATCCTCAAGTAAGTCATCCCCACCACCACCTCTGTATCCTCAAGTAGGTCATCCCCACCACCACCTCTGTATCCTCAAGAAAGTCATCCCCACCACCACCGCTGTATCCTCAAGTAAGTCATCCCCACCACCACCTCTGTATCCTCAAGTAAGTCATCCCCACCACCACCTCTGTATCCTCAAGTAAGTCATCCCCACCACCACCTCTTTATCCTCAAGTAAGTCATCCCCACCACCACCTCTGTATCCTCAAGTAAGTCATCCCCACCACCACCTCTGTATCCTCAAGTAAGTCATCCCCACCACCACCTCTGTATCCTCAAGTAAGTCATCCCCACCACCACCTCTGTATCTTCAAGTAAGTCATCCCCACCACCACCTCTGTATCCTCAAGTAAGTCATCCCCACCACCACCTCTGTATCCTCAAGTAAGTCATCCCCACCACCACCTCTGTATCCTCAAGTAGGTCATCCCCACCACCACCTCTGTATCCTCAAGTAAGTCATCCCCACCACCACCTCTGTATCCCCAAGTAAGTCATCCCCACCACCACCTCTGTATCCTCAAGTAAGTCATCCCCACCACCACCTCTGGATCCCCAAGTAAGTCATCCCCACCACCACCTCTGTATCCTCAAGTAAGTCATCCCCACCACCACCTCTGTGTCCTCAAGTAAGTCATCCCCACCACCACCTCTGTATCCTCAAATAGGTCATCCCCACCACCACCTCTGTATCCTCAAGTAAGTCATCCCCACCACCACCTCTGTATCCTCAAGTAAGTCATCCCCACCACCACCTCTGTATCCTCAAGTAAGTCATCCCCACCACCACCTCTGTATCCTCAAGTAAGTCATCGCCACCACCACCTCTGTATCCTCAAGTAGGTCATCCCCACCACCACCTCTGTATCCTCAAATAGGTCATCCCCACCACCACCTCTGTATCCTCAAGTGAGTCATCCCCACCACCACCTCTGTATCCTCAAGTAAGTCATCCCCACCACCACCTCTGTATCCTCAAGTAAGTCATCCCCACCACCACCTCTGTATCCTCAAGTAAGTCATCCCCACCACCACCTCTGTATCCTCAAGTAAGTCATCCCCACCACCACCTCTGTATCCTCAAGTAAGTCATCCCCACCACCACCTCTGAATCCTCAAGTAAGTCTTTGGTATGAGAGAAGTTAAGATTGGGGAACTTGTGCGGGTACGGCAACTGCAAGGGCTACAGGTACAGGTTCCACACCAAAAATGCATTGGTCTACTGATTTCACTTTTGAAATAATAGCCCGAAATCTTTTATTAAATGTTTGGTGTCTACAGATTTTGTGCATGAAAATATGGCGCAAACAACAGTTATATTTATTCACTTGTACTCACCATTTTCCACAATTAGGACACTGACACTGAGTCATGTCCGGCACTTACTGCTGAGTCACCCCTAGCAGTTACTGTTGAGTAATACCCGGTAGTTACTGCTGAGTCATGCCTGGTAGTTACTGCTGAGTCATGCCCAGCAGTTACTGCTGAGTCATGCCCGGTAGTTACTGCTAAGTCATTCCTGGTAGTTACTGCTGAGTCATACCTGTAGATACTGTTGACTAATACGCAGTAGTTACTGCTGAGTCATGCCTGGTAGTTACTGCTGAGTCATGCCCGGTAGTTACTGCTAAGTCATTCCTGGTAGTTACTGCTGAGTCATACCTGTAGATACTGTTGAGTAATACCTGGTAGTTACTGCTGAGTCATACCTGTAGATACTGTTGACTAATACGCAGTAGTTACTGCTGAGTCATGCCTGGTAGTTACTGCTGAGTCATGCCCGGTAGTTACTGCTAAGTCATTCCTGGTAGTTACTGCTGAGTCATACCTGTAGATACTGTTGAGTAATACCCGGTAGTTACTGCTGAGTCATGCCTGGTAGTTACTGCTGAGTCATGCCCTGCAGTTACTGCTGAGTCATGCCCGGTAGTTACTGCTAAGTCATTCCTGGTAGTTACTGCTGAGTCATACCTGTAGATACTGTCGAGTAATACCCTGTAGTTACTGCTGAGTCATGCCCGGTAGTTACTGCTGAGTCATGCCCGGTAGTTACTGCTGAGTCATGCCCGGTAGTTACTGCTGAGTCATGTCTGGTAGTTACCGCTGAGTCATGCCTGTAGAAACTGCTCAGTCATGCCTGTAGATACTGCTGAGTCATGCCCTGTTATCTCCATGTTGTAGGTTCTCCGACCGCCTGCCGAGTCTAGGGGAGACATTACTGCTGAGTCGGCGCTGCCTACCGCGGGTCCCGCTGCACTTTGCTGTGGTGGACGGAGGCGACATGAACTTCTACGTGTTTCACGATGTTAAACTACCAGTAGACTTATCATAGCGGCGGTCGTGGATGTAGGAGCGTCGTAGTGGACAGTCATCTTCTGTATCAAGTTCCCAAGGCTTCAAATTTGACCCCTGAAGAAGGGCCCCTTGAACTCAGGGCCCCCCTGAACAAGGGCCGCCTGAACTCAGGGCCCTCAGAATCAGGGCCCCCAAGAATCAGGGCCCCCCATCTGGAACCAGGGACCCCAGAACCAGGGCCCACTGAAACATGGACCCCATAAACCCCAGAAGTAGGGCCCACTGAAACATGGACCCCATGAACAAGGGCCCCCTGAACTTAGGGCCCTCTAAAACCTGGGCCCTCAGAATCAGGGCCCCCTGAACGTGGACCCCTTGAACCAGGGCCCCCTCGACTCAGGCACCCCTCAACTCAATACCATGGCCTTCAGAACCAGGGCCGCCTGAAACAGGGCTTGTAGAGTTAGAATCAGGGCTCCCAGAACCAGGGACCACAGAACCAGGACCGCCTGAAACAGGGCCTTCAGGACCAGGGCCTTCCGGACCAGGGCCTTCCGGACCAGGGCCTTCCGGACCAGGGCCTTCCGGACCAGGGCCTTCAGGACCAGGGAGTTAGAGCCAGGGCTCCCAGAACCCTGGTTCTTCTGGCTCTCATTCAGAGAGCCCTGAGATCTTGTCCTTTCTACAGACATAAGTATGCAGGGATGCCAAGTGTTACGATGTTTTCGTAATTTTACGAATTTTAGGCCCTAATACAAACAACCATTACGATTTCCTTAACCAAATTACGATTTTTTGTAATTTTCAAGTAGTGAAATTATACCCTTTAAGGCCTGTGTAGTAATTGAATGTTATTTGATACTTAAAGTACTCAACCTTTCAAGAATGTATGCATCCTGTTGGGTTGACATAATCATAAATAGTATGTCTATGACATAATGCATGTAACAGTATGCAGTACTACAGAATATTTTCAAAAAAAGATCAGTTCTACATGTTAAAGGCTATTCTAAATTGGTATCTTATTGTTACGATTTTAGTCACGATTTCAAGCGGAAATTGTTGCGATTTTAGGGTTCAAAAATCGTATTTTGGGGTAGGGCAACTTAGCATCCCTGAGTATGTGTATTAGATCAGATGGAGTTCACTCATCCCAGTCTACCTTCACCTTATTGGTTCATCCATACACTTCACCCTTTATACATGTATATGTATATAGATATTGAAATAAAACTATGGTATACAATGTATTAACCTTGTTTATTTTATTGAGATACAAAATTTGCTATGCTCAAATACAGGAAAGGTCGTATTCAATGACCCCTGCTGAATACAATGTGGCCGTATACAATGGGCTAAGAAAAGGTAGCTTTTCCTTCATTAAACTTCAAATAAAAAGATAAACACAAATGCCAACTACATTGATACCACTCTGATGTATTTCACTTGTGGGGTGGGGACGCATTACACTCAGCCCCAGCCCCCACTCATGAAATACATCACAGACTGTACCAATGGGCGTCGGTATTTGTCTATTCATTTCATCTGGGGAAACAAAGTTACTATGCATAAGTACTGGAATGGCCCTTCTCCACACCCCTGTGGAGAAACTGATGCTCATTCTCCATGGGTTGTTTCTCCATGATGATGTCACTGTAATAGCTATGAAATCAATCTTTAAATGTCATTTTTAGATATAATTTATCAACAATTACATGAAATAAACACAGAGATCCACTCTAATCAGTCTGAATTCCTGGTTGCTCCGCCTTGTGTGATATGATCCAAGGTACCACTCGTGGAGAAACCTGTCATTCAGACATATTGTCGTGGAGCTCTGTCTATATCTTGATTATCAAGCACCTTGTTTATCAAACATTCAATGAAGCACATAATATAAGCGTGTAATATAAGCAATAGGGGACAGGTTGAAAAAAGTGCCTTGATAAAAAGCATACCTCCCGTAGTCTTAAAGCATACCTCCCGTTGTCTTAAAGCATACCTCCCGTAGTCTTAAAGCATACCTGCCTTAGTCTTAAAGCATGCCTGCCTTAGTCTTAAAGCATACCTCCCGTAGTCTTAAAGCGTACCTCCCGTAGTCTTAAAGCATACCTCCCGTAGTCTTAAAGCGTACCTCCCGTAGTCGTAAAGCGTACCCGCCTTAGTCTTCAGGACATGCAGGACAGTGGCAATGTCCTCCTAAAATGCCACCGGTCCAGCAGATTTACACGTATAGCAGGACCGAATGTCCACTCGCATGTTGGGCTTTTGTGAACTAGAAGAATTCAGATGGGCTTCTAAACCTGAAATATGTGTCAATATACTGTGTAAAACTATAAATCTATCCTGATTTGGCCATAAATGATTACAAATAAAATGTATATTTGAAGGACAAAACTCTTTTATACTTAAAATGCAGAAATCATCAGATATGTGGCTATCTGGTCCTCCAAAAATGTAACACGTCCTGCAACATTGGCAATTTGCAGGACCGAATGTCCTGTGGGATGAAAAAGTGTTCGCAAAGACTGAGTCTTAGCGACTCTATCCCCCTTGTTGGCAACACTATCTCTCCCAATTGACTGCAGTGGCTTAAGGCCAAATTAAAAAAAGGTGTGTTTCAGGTTACCCGACCCTACCTAGCAAAACAGGGCCGACCCTAGAAATATTTATGCAATTTTGATTTTTTTAAAATATTTTGAGGCTATTCAAGGGTCGATCTGATAGTTCACGAGTCGAGGCGGTCGTCCGCGAGTCGGCATTGTAGTTCGTGAGTCGATTTCTGGGTACTTTTCAGGCTAAAGTAAAAAAAAAATTTAAAAAAAAAAAAAGATTCGACTTACCTACCCTAGATTTTCAGACCATGTAACCTGAAGCACACTTTTTTTTTGCCTAACCAGTCCCTAAGTGGCACAATTATTAAATGTTGAACTCGCTAGGGTTGCATTGATGCATGATGCCGTCCTTACAGGGAGTAATAATTACAATGCCCCAGCCCACCATTCAACACATTGAAGCTCACAGTGCGCCCAGATATGTACAGATATGACATGTACATGTATACATGTATTTATAACACTGGGTTACTGGGTCATAATGTATTTATATCCCAATACAATATACAGAAGTGTCCTTTAAAGTGGCATAATCACCTAGCACTGTTCTAGTCTACTATGTGGTTAAGTGTGAGTGGTGAGAATGCCCCTTTGATATGGGTCTGCACCCCTGAAATAGACAGGGTGACATAAACATTTTTGGTCTTAATGACATGGTACATGAGTAGGGTATTTTTTTAAACCACAGACTGACATGGGCATTTCTTAAAATCGACATGGGACATGGGAAATATGAGAGCTTAGTGACATGTGCATTTCTTTAAAAGGACATGGGGACCCCCATCTATACGCCCTTTAACCTTTTAAGGACAGCATAATGCCCTTGGTCGTCAGGATGCATGAATGCAGCCGTGGCGAGTAACTTAAAAGGGCTGTATTCACATATATCCTAGCGACTCCATGAGGTTGAAAGACTTCTAAAGGGTCGAGATGATGCACTGGGGCCGCATCCTTAAAGGGGCATTCTCACCACTCACATTTAACCACATAGTAGACTAGAACAGTACTAGCATTGGTACCGTAAAACCTCGCGTATAAGCCGCGGCTAGTACGCGAGTCAGATCGCTGGTGCGGCTTATAGGATCGGCCCAGAGTCGGGGTGCGGCTTATACAAGAGTTTTTGCTACTATGGTACAGTACTAAAGTCGCCATATTCACACCCCTTGTGCGGCTTATAGGATCGCCCCAAACTCGGGGTGTGGCTTATACGCAAGTTAGGCTTATAATACGCAAGGTTTTACGGTAGTGGGATACGCTCGGTGATTAGGCCACTTTAAGGCCCCACCTCATCTTTAAAGGTCAAATTTTTTTACCCTCCCCCCTTAGGGTCGAAAATCGGCACGGGCGCGAACCCTTTGAAGTATAGTCACGCGCAGACTTTTTGGCTCAAAACAGTTTGTTTTTTTTGGTGATTATGCCACTTTAAATACTTGCCTTGTGACGCCCAGCCTCTCGTGTGGATAACACACATACGCGTGCTTCTCCCTAGGCCTGGGGTGGTCATCATATCTATGTAAAGGTAGGTGTTTATCAGACATTTTGAGCCATACTGTTTCATTACTTGTATGCATGTTACTTTTATCTGTCTGCCTGACTGCCATTCTCTATCAGTTTGTTTGCATCTGTCTGCCTGCCTGATTCTATCCGTCTGTCCGCCAATCCCTGTCTGTCTTGCTCTGTCTGTCTTCCCATTTCTGTATGCCGATCCCTGTCTCTGTCTGTCTATCCGCCAATCCCTGTCTGTCTGTCTGCCTGCCTGTCTCTGTCTCTGTCCGCCAATCCCTGTCTCTCTCACTGCCCGTCTCTGTCTACCCAGCTCCATCTCTGTCTGTCTGTCTAACCATTTCTGTCTGCCGATCCCTGTCTCTGTATATCTATCCGCCAATCCCCGTTTGTCTGTCTCTGTCTGTCTGTCTGACAATCCCTGTCTGTCCGTCTCTGTGTCTGTCTGTCCGTCTCTGTGTCTGTCTGTCTGTTGTGCTGTCCATTAAATTCTGTCTGTTTGTGTTTATCGGTCTGTCCTGTCTCCCTGTCTGTCTCCCCTTCCATCCCTACCATTAACAGTTGCATGGTTTTTGTACCTTTCCCCGTATATATGTGTCCTGCGTTCGGACAGCAAGCAAATTCAGTCCCAGCTATATATATAATTATATAGAACGTCAAGGGAGTGATCATTTTTTAACAAACAGGGGGGAGGGGCAAAAAGTAATTCAACCCGGGGGAAGGGGGTTAAGTCACCTGTTTTGAGCTAAAAAGCATATGCGTTACAAGGCTTCAAAGGGCCCGTGCGGCCGCTGTTTTTCTATCCGTAGGGGGGGATGTAAAAGGTTTCCATGTTCCGTGCGAAAACCCACCACCCCCCATGTTGTTGGCCCAGGGTACCCTGGGTCTCTGTGAGACGGATTTCCCCCCAGAAATCATTGTTTGGTCAGCTGACTTTGTGCTTTCCCCCTGCTTCTATATGACACTGTTTCTACATCAAACAATGCTGGTGTGATTCTCTGCAACAACGTCTGTCTTGCTGTTTTGTTCAAACAGTGCCAAATAAATTATTTCCCTATGAAAAAAAATGAACTAGTGCTGAAGCATAGGCCAGTGACCTTGAATCCACCCTTTAAAAGATGAGCGTTCACACAGACACCTATAGAGCTTAGTGTTAAAGGGTAGGCCTAGGTGAGATCATTTTATGAGACGTTTTTGGGTAGGAAACAAATGTCAACTGTAGTACACACAGACTATCACAAACTATGTTGGTGGTAGTGGGTGGTGGTGTAGGTTCCGTGGGGCTGGTGGTTCATGGTCATCATGGTTCATGGTCATCATGGTTCATGGTCATCATGGTTCATGACCATCATGGTTCATGGTCATCATGGTTCATGGTCGTCATGGTTCATGGTCATCATGGTTCATGGTCATCATGATCCATATGTTTCCTTTGTCCATGTTCTATTTGTCCCAGGAAGGCGTTTCACCGTATGTTACAATAATAGCACACATACGGAGGTAACATACGGAAAACATACGGACATTATACACCAAAAGTGATTTTTTTTGTTTCCGTTGGCCCTCCGGATTCCATCCGTATCTTTTATAAAAAATAAACAACATACGGCATGCAAGATACGGCACTCTCAAGATACTGACATGGTCACCTGTCTCAATTAGAAAAATGTGCAAAAACCAGTCTACATTCCAGGGAATACCCAGGGAATTCCCTCTGTGACGTCATAATTTGTATAGACATACGGAGGTAGGCTAGGGAGGGTACAAATAGGGTCCGTATGTTTGGGAATATCAGGCAAGAGACAGGAGAGGTCAGGGAAAAGACTGAAGAGGTCAGGGAAGAGACAGGAGAGGTCAGGGAAGAGACGGGAGAGGTCAGGGAAGAGACAGGAGAGGTCAGGAAAGAGACGGGAGGGTAAGGGAAGAGATGGGAGAGGTAAGGGAAGAGATGGGAGAGGTCAGGGAAAAGACAGGAGAGGTCAGGGAAGAGACGGGAGAGGTCAGGGAAGAGACGGGAGAGGTCAGGGAAGAGACAGCTAGCAGCTCCGCTAGTACCACACTGGAGAGAAACCTTAATGTGCACAGTGTAGAATGCGGCCCTTAAAGGTCTATTTAACAGGTCACGTCTCCTTTATGTAATGCCCAATCTAGCTATGATAGCTGGCACAACCTCTACCATTTCCTCACGGCTTCTACCATTTCCTCACGGCCTCTACAATTTCCTCACGGCCTCTACCATTTCCTCACAACCCTTACCATTTCCTCATGACCTGAGTCACTACTACCATTTCCTCACGACCCCCACCATTTTCTCAGGGCCTCTACCATTTCCTCACGACCCTTACCATTTCCTCACGACCCCTACTATTTCCTCACAGCCTCTACCATTTTCTCACGGCCTCTACCTTTTCCTCACGACCCCTACAATCTCCTCACGACCCCTACCATTTCCTCACGGCCTGTACCATTTCCTCACAGTCACTCCCATCTCCTCACGGCCACAAACATATTCTCTCAACTACGGACCCTATTTACAACATACGGCCCTAGATACAACCCATTTTATGTGATTTTTACCATCCGGACTCCCCCCTCTACCCCTCCGTATTTTGTGATCCAAATGCGCCAAACATACGGAATTTATGTGCTCCGTATGTTGAGCTGAAACGCAATTATGGCCGTATGTATATACGGCCAGCCGTATCTGAATACGGCCCTCCATA
This sequence comes from Harmothoe impar, assembly GCA_947462335.1. Taxonomy (NCBI): domain Eukaryota; kingdom Metazoa; phylum Annelida; class Polychaeta; order Phyllodocida; family Polynoidae; genus Harmothoe; species Harmothoe impar. The sequence goes on along the minus strand of OX381706.1, from coordinate 79,184,757 downwards.
TCTTTTTTTTCAACATATGGCTCCTTGAGCAGAAATGCAAAAATGAACAGAAACGCAAAAAAACAACATACGGACCCTCCGGATGATACGGTGAAACGCCTTCCAGATGTTACATATGATCCATATGATATGTATCAAACTGCCCTGAGTCTCCTGTGATTTAAATCACACAATAAATCTCTAAAATATCATCACTTCCTAATAAAGGTGAAACCCTTACTGCTCATCCAGTAACAATCAGGGTTGAGGGAATATTAGCATTCTGGACCTTTAAAGATGAAGTGGGGCCTTAAAGTGGCCTAATCACTCACAATTCTAGTACTGCTATGTGGTTAAGTGTGAGTGGTGAGAATGCCCCTTTAAGGGAGGTCTATGGGTCAGGCCACCTCAACCCCTCCTCTCCATAGCGGTTGATGGATCTAGGACGAGTATAGGAGAGTTGATCCGTCTATATAGACGCTGCTATATAGACACCCACCCACATCCTATATATACACCATATATATATATATATATATATATATATATATATATATATATATATATACATATATATATATATATATATATATATATATATATATATATATATATATATATATATATACATATATATTTATGGCTGGTTAATCAAGTGAGTTTAATGGCCATGTTATCATGCCCCTAGAGGGTTGCCTATTGTGGACAGAATAGATCTTCGGATGTTACACACACATTAGTCTCTCTCCAGCATAAATGTATACACTTGAATGCACAACCTTTTTACCTCCTATTTGCCCCATGTAACATCTGCCAGATCTATTTATGTAACATCCATCAGATATATATGAAACTTATCAAATAAGCATCAAAGTACATTTGTAATATAACCACGTATGGCCATTGTTAATTATATTATTATTCACTATGTAATTGTATTTAATCTATAGTTCGCGTCGATTGCTTCTTCCACCACCCTCCCCTTCTAGCTTCTTGGAATTGGTTCCAGACGGGGGTATGGGAGGGTGGATGTGGTCCGATGTGGTGTGATTGTATGTGATTGGAGAATGCATGTGACGTGATGTCGGTTTGGACCACTCGGAAGAGAGTATGGCTATTTCGGTGTATGAGGTAACGGCCACCGGCTCCCGGCGCTCCCTCCAGCCCTGGAGAAATAGGTGCATATATGTGGTGCACAAGGCACCACGGGAGAGTAGTCAGAGAGACTTTGATCACACGGCCAGAGACTCAGAGGGACGGAGTCAGCGACGGGACCAGAGGGCTGGGGTGGGCAGGAGGAGGCCTGGTGGCTGGAGGCCAGGGAGATGTGAGGCCCAGAGTGTGAGAGACCCTGAGCAGAGGGCAGGAGTGGGAGTTGTATTGGCTTGGACAGAATAAAGAACCTGGTTTTTACATTTATTCTCAGTGTTGTTATGTTACACATTCTTCTGTGGTAATAAGTCTACCTATACCCCCAAACTATCAATATGGTGTGCAAAACATATCCAGGAATTATTCAATTTGCCTTTCAACCTGATTACAAAGTTCTTGGGAATAGATCTGACGGATGTTACACCCGAAAATTGATATCAGGCTAGAGATGTTGATATCAACTAGCTGAGAGCTAGCACTGGATAATATCTTAAAGGGGTGTCTTGTCTAATATCCTGAACCTTCAATAATTATTTTTACCCACTGTTCATTAATTTAGGGCACATTATCAGAGTATTCTTCAAAAATCCCATTTCTGCTCATTGCAACCTATTCATATTGTAAGATAGTGTGCCCCTATGGTACCTCTATTACACCAATCACTCATTTAGACCACAGCAGATACTTCAATTGTGACAAAAAAAGAATCAAAAGTGTGAAAATAAAGATATTTTTGTTCTCCTGTGATGACCCTAGATGGGTGTTTCAAATCAGTAATTAGTATTGTTTTAATTACCGGTATATTAGGCTCTAACACGTTAAGGGGTGGTGCCACCTGGTGGCACACAGCAGATCTAAATGGTAGGACAAGATGGCACTGAGCCTCTTTGTATAGTCTACTTGGGACACTTCTTACTGTGTATTTCTGATTAATCAATTTATGGTTTATGCATACATGAAAACTGTTTATCATCCTGTATGCATCTACCAACTCATTTTTTAAAATTTCTTATCATAAAAATGAAATAAATAAGAATTAAAAAACTAAATTCTGCTTGGAGAGTGACCAAATAACTGTATGGAGAGTAAAACCATGCAGGTAGGACAGAGCCAGTGAGTCTAGCCTCACTGTTGGTAGTACACTGAGTGGGTGTTGTTACTACAGACAGGGTTGGCATTTATCAGGTATGGTCACTCAGGAGGACCCCTAAAACAATGGCCATCCCATTAACACTTGGGCTCTGAGGTGTGTACAGTGGTCAGCTGCTGGTAGGTGTGAGTGCACTACACACACCCCTACCCTCCCCCATGCCAAGAAAGCTGTGAAATCTCGCCAAAGGAGCGAGAAATCTTGCCAAAGGAGCGAGATTTCATGTCCTACAAGATGGCTGCCCCCATCCAGAGGCTCCACTGGGGCATCGTGTTAGAGCCTAATTTGGTGTTCATGGAACTGGGCTTAATATGACAGATGTAACATCCGTCAGATCTATTGTGTTTCAACATATTATATACTGTAAACATACTTTATTTCACGCTGTACATATTTTCGCGATTTTCGCAGAAATGAAAATGCGCGAAAATAAGTACAGAGCAAATATTTATCCAGTATAGGTACAGAACTACCATATCACAAAATGCGGGAATTCAGATTTGCGCGAAATTGTACTTCATTGCCAATTCGCGAAAATATACATGCGCGAAATAAAGTATGTTTACAGTATGAGTTTACCTAGCACATAATGTGTTTATGGTTGCAAAAGTATACATCACTTTGAAAGTATACATGAAGGGGATAATATTAAGAGAGTGTAATGATAAAAAGAGGAATATTAAGCAAAATAAAGTAAAGTTTGAGATAAGTCATGAAAAGTTCCACCATTTTGACTGTTTCAAAAGGTTTGCCAACACAGTACAGAAAAGAATATTCCTCTCTGGGTTCTGGGATTTTTCATGTATGTTCTCATATAACAAGCCTACCTGCCCACAACACAATATTATACCTTGTCCATGGGAACCTGGCGAGGCTGACAAAGGGCCTGGCTAATGAGTTCTCTGTGGGAGCCTTATAGCCTTGGTCGATGGTAAAATTGAGACCTCAAAAAAAACAAAAAACTTCTCACCCCATTAGCCCCTTCCTCCAGTGTATTTGATTGAAGTGTTAATGAAACAACCCCTCCTAGCCCAATTTTTTATGGCCTATGATTTGATAAAGTTGTTTACATTAATGTTGAATTTCTTGATTTTCGCTTTTGGAACCACAATTGTAAATTTAAGGATGGTCTCACCCATATATATATATATATATATATATATATATATATATATATATATATATATATAGGTGTATATATATATATATATATACACACACACAGACACACACACATATACTCACACACACTCACCCATATGCAAACTGGCCTCATTCTAAGTCATCCTATTGTTTCAGATACCGTCATGATCTCATGACAGCCCCTCCCTCAGCTGCTAGAGGCTCAGTGTGTAGGCCTATAGAGGTGAGGCTCAGTGTGTAGGCCTATAGAGGTGAGGCTCAGTGTGTAGGCCTATAGAGGTGAGGCTCAGTGTGTAGGCCTATAGAGGAGAGGCTCAGTGTGTAGGCCTATAGAGGTGAGGCTCGGTGTGTAGGCCTATAGAGGTGAGGCCTGGTGTGTAGGCCTATAGAGGTGAGGCTCAGTGTGTAGGCCTATAGAGGTGAGGCTCGGTGTGTAGGCCTATAGAGGAGAGGCTCAGTGTGTAGGCCTATAGAGGTGAGGCTCGGTGTGTAGGCCTATAGAGGAGAGGCTCAGTGTGTAGGCCTATAGAGGTGAGGCTCAGTGTGTAGGCCTATAGAGGTGAGGCTCAGTGTGTAGGCCTATAGAGGTGAGGCTCAGTGTGTAGGCCTATAGAGGTGAGGCTCAGTGTGTAGGCCTATAGAGGAGAGGCTCAGTGTGTAGGCCTATAGAGGTGAGGCTCAGTGTGTAGGCCTATAGAGGTGAGGCTCAGTGTGTAGGCCTATAGAGGTGAGGCTCAGTGTGTAGGCCTATAGAGGTGAGGCTCGGCGTGTAGGCCTATAGAGGTGAGGCCTGGTGTGTAGGCCTATAGAGGTGAGGCTCAGTGTGTAGGCCTATAGAGGTGAGGCTCAGTGTGTAGGCCTATAGAGGTGAGGCTCAGTGTGTAGGCCTATAGAGGTGAGGCCTGGTGTGTAGGCCTATAGAGGTGAGGCTCAGTGTGTAGGCCTATAGAGGTGAGGCTCAGTGTGTAGGCCTATAGAGGTGAGGCTCAGTGTGTAGGCCTATAGAGGTGAGGCTCAGTGTGTAGGCCTATAGAGGTGAGGCTCAGTGTGTAGGCCTATAGAGGTGAGGCTCAGTGTGTAGGCCTATAGATGTGAGGCTCAGTGTGTAGGCCTATAGAGGTGAGGCTCAGTGTGTAGGCCTATAGCAATGACTCTGGTTTCTCCACATCGGCGGCCATTTTAGTTCTGAGCTCACAATCTATAGTGTGACTTAGGCAGTGATCAGACCCTCACACACTATAGCTTCCGGGGAACAGGCTGCAATACGAGAGCAGAACCAAGGTCTCGCGAGATTACTGGTGTCAGTGTACACAGAGTGGCTGCAGGAACAAGTCCGATCCCGGTAGAGGCCTATAGAGGTGAGACTTGTTTTTAGGCCTATAGGTGAGGCCTGGTGTTAGGCCTATAGGTGAGGCCTGGTGTTAGGCCTATAAGTGAGGCCTGGTGTTAGGCCTATAGAGGTGAGGCCTGGTGTTAGGCCTATAGGTGAGGCCTGGTGTTAGGCCTATAAGTGAGGCCTGGTGTTAGGCCTATAGGTGAGGCCTGGTGTTAGGCCTATAGGTGAGGCCTGGTGTTAGGCCTATAAGTGAGGCCTGGTGTTAGGCCTATAGGTGAGGCCTGGTGTTAGGCCTATAGGTGAGGCCTGGTGTTAGGCCTATAAGTGAGGCCTGGTGTTAGGCCTATAGGTGAGGCCTGGTGTTAGGCCTATAGGTGAGGCCTGGTGTTAGGCCTATAGGTGAGGCCTGGTGTTAGGCCTGTAGGTGAGGCCTGGTGTTAGGCCTATAAGTGAGGCCTGGTGTTAGGCCTATAGGAGAGGCCTGGTGTTAGGCCTGTAGGTGAGGCCTGGTGTTAGGCCTATAAGTGAGGCCTGGTGTTAGGCCTATAGGTGAGGCCTGGTGTTAGGCCTATAAGTGAGGCCTGGTGTTAGGCCTATAGGAGAGGCCTGGTGTTAGGCCTGTAGGTGAGGCCTGGTGTTAGGCCTATAGGTGAGGCCTGGTGTTAGGCCTGTAGGTGAGGCTGACAGGTTATCAGCAGGTAGATCTGATGCAACCTGGGACACCTGGTCAGCCCCACAGCACTCACCTGTAGCACACACCACACACCTGCTGCACCGACAGGTAACTACCGCTGTATTAAGGCAATAAGTAATACTATATAGTGGGGTGTTAATACTATATAGTGGGCATAGAAAACAAAGCATTTCAAACCTCTTGTATACTGCATACAGCTAGTGGTGTAAAGTAGTTATAGGTCTTGTACCAAGCTGTAGGGATATTCAGTGATGGGAGCATGGTACTCGTCCTATAACTACTACATATTCAGGTAACTACCGCTGTATTAAGGCAATAAGTAATACTATAGTATACCACAGCGGGCACAGAGAACAACGCATGTCACACCTCTTGTATACTGCATACAGCTAGTGGTATAAAGTAGTTATAGGCCGTGTACCAAGCTGTAGGGGTAAGGCTCCCTTTACTCTATTTCATGCACATCATGGTACCCGTCCTATAACTACTATATACTCAGGCTGGTTATCCATGGCTAAGGCACAAGGCGCAGCAAAGTGACTTAGCCATGGATAACCAGCCTGAGTGCTGGCTTATTCATGTATTATTCCGTTAATACTATAGTTTTAACTTTTGAGAAAAATAATCTGTACGGGAGTGGATACGGGAGTCTTCACAGAGAGAAGTAGAGGTGTCAACTGTGGCTCCCAGGTGACTCTAGTAAGATAAAGTCAAGCAGCTAATGACTCTACTTATATGAAGTGTCAACTAGAGTTGACTTTGTACTATCAGTGTCAACCCAAGTTGGCCCTTTATATAAGCAGGGTCAATAGCTGATTTGCACTCCATTTTTACCAGAGCCACGTGGGAGACCAATGATAGAGGTATGCGCAAACGGGACTATTAAAGGGGTGGGGATTGGGGGATTAGAAAGGCTAAAGCTTGGGTAACATACTCATGAATGACCCCTTAAATTCAAGGATTAGAGCCGTAATTATATAATTGTCTAGAGCTACTATACGACGTGGTTTAAGGGAAACAATCAAGATTTGAAGGAAATCTCCGAAATGACCCCTGGTGAGGGGGACTTTGGCGAAAAGCAGACCCTTGGTGAGGAAGATTTTGCTGAAAAAGTACCCCCCCCAGCCGCACACCTGTGTATACAAAATATACCAAGTGCCCCCCCCCCCGGGGAATAATACCATTGCTGCATACCATTGTCATGCCGGCTCTTAGTGATGAGTCTATCTAGTATGTACCCAGTAAACACACCTACGTTGTATGAACGTAATTTCAATACGTAATATAAACGTCCAAATGTAAGGGTTGTTTTACGTTATTGAACGTTAATAAACGTTGATTAACGTTTATATATGTTATTTGAACGTTAATTTCAGGTTGCTTAAACGTTATTTCCACGTTTGATTACGTTATGTAAATGTTATGATGCGGGTTCGAATCCTGTATAAATCAATTCTTTTTTTCCTGGAAAACGTATTGTACTGGGGCCCTGACCTGGCTTTAAATTGATTTGTCATGTGAGAGAGAAAGAGAGACAGAGATAAACAAGGACAGACAGAGAGATGTTATCATTTTAGATAATTCTTAGGAATACTGGTTACAGGATTCGAAACCACATGATGATATTTACTTATTTATTTCTAAAGGTTAAAATATAGAGAAGCAGTTAACCATTTTGCTCTCATATGGATGAGTAGAAATGCTGCCACCTCTGAGAAGGGAACCCTAGACCATTGAATTGGAAGTCCACTGCCTAACCTACTGAGCTAACCGGGCCGTGGGTGTCAATGCAAGAATACTGAAGGCTAATCGTCAGAGAGCCTTTCTTAGCATGTTCTTAGCGTTGCCATATGTTTGGGTTTATTAGGGACCTTTAGCAAACCCGACGTAGCTCATTAAACGCAGAGGTATCCTATGCCTCCAGCACTGCTACGTCTGCGTTTTATGAGCTTTTACATGGTTGCTAAAGGTCCCTATTAAGCCTGCTTAGGAACCTTATTTGATAATGGGACCTTTAGCAAAGCCGACGTAGCTCATTAAACGTTGACGCATCCTATGCCTTCAGCACTGCTCATTTAATGCAGACATATCCTATCCTTTCAGCACTGCTACGTCTAATGAGTTTAATGAGTTTTTACGTGGTTGCTAAAGGTCCCTATTGTACATTCCAATTCTATTGTCCAAATATCCAAGTGTGTCATTCTAATGCCTGAGGAATGTTCGCCATTCCAGCACCTACATATAAGTGGTTAAAGACTTTTAGCAACCCCAATGTAGTTATGTTTTATGAGCTAAGTCGGTTTTGCTAAAGGTCCCTAATATGTAGTAACCTAATACCTTGCCTGAGAAGTACATTCTTTCTCCATAAACATGCATGTATGTTGGCTCCGTGGCCTCATGGTTAGCATGGCTGCCTTCAAATGCTATGTTAAGTTACTGTAGGTTCGAATCCTGCATGGTGTGGGGAATTTTGTCCTATTCCCTCTTTTTGAACAGATTTATCCAAACCTAATGTATGATCTGTAAATTATTCTAAATGTATTTAAAGGTTTCTATTTTTCTCGCAAAATAAATGATGTAAAATCCATAGAAATTCTGCTGAACTGATCTAGGTCTGATAAAACATCTACATCTGTGTTTCATGAAGTACATTGTCATTTGTGACCTTTAGCAAACCCGATGTAACTCAATAAATGCATAGCTATGTCTATGTTAAAAGAGCTGTGTCAGCTTTGCTAAAGGTACCTAATTCCTACCCCTACCTGAATTACTCTGACCTACGCTGGGCATCAAACAACACCAGTCAAGCTAGGTCCGTGGCTAAAGCCTGGGACTTCAGAGCAAGGGGTCTAGGGTTCTCTTCGCACAGCTGCTAATATTTCTACTGATGTACATGAGGGCAAAATGCAATTAACAATTAAGAATAATGCTGAAATAAGTACACTGTCACTTTTTAAAGCGATGTAGTTTTAACAAAAATATATTTACATTTGAATGATAAAAATGATAGTTGTATATTTTCTTAGGTTAGGTTTAGGTAATTTACATAAATAAACGTGGAAATAACGTTTACATTACGTAAATAAACGTTCATTAATGTTCATTTAGGTTTAATAACGTAAAAGAACCCTTACATTTGGACGTTCTTTTAACGAAGAAAAGTTACGTAATTCAGACATAGAAATGACGTTCTTTGAACGTTAAGTAACGTAAGTGTGTTTACTGGGTATACACTCATTTCATCAGCTATTTCCACTAGGTGGCGTTACCATAGGAGAGGCTAAGATTCTGTCCCAGGGAGGGCATGTGTCAGGTCACCAGAATAGGGGTGGGGACCCTGCTCAACCTCTAATCAACTATCTAAGGCTGTCTCTGTTATCATACACAAGTAGTATAGTATGTATCGGAACGGGACTATAGTTAAGTACTGTTTATTACTCAATCGACATGCAGCCAATCAGAGGCCTCCATTTGGTCACGTGACCGGAAGTGACCTACTTAGGGGATTAGTGGTGACGTCACGTGACCTAGTTAGCCAATCAGAGGCCGCCATTGGGTCACGTGACCGGAAGTGACCTACTTAGGGGATTAGCGGTGCATTCTGGGTAACCCTGCAGCCAATCAGAGGCCTCCATTGGGTGACCGGAAGTGACCTACTTAGGGGATGGTGCATTCTGGGTAACCTACTGACCTACTTAGGGGACCGGAAGTGACATCACATGACCTAATGGCCAACCGGAAGTGACCTCATTGAGGATCACGTGACCGGAAGTGACCTGATTGATCACGTGACCGGAAGAAGAAGAAGAAGAAGAAGAAGAAGAAGAAGAAGAAGAAGAAGTGACGTCACGCGACTTAATGAAGAGATGAGCGTCTTTAAGGGGTCACGGGCTTTAAAATGTGATATCTTTTTTTTTTTGGAGGAGGAGGCGAGTCTCTTATTTTTTTTTGGTAAACTAATAAAAAACACCACGATATAAGTTTTTTTTTCATTTTTTATTGTTTTACGAGCGACTGGAAGTGACTTATTGAACTAGTTAGAAGCGTTCTTTAGAGTGTATAAGGGGGAAGGAGGGGAAGGAGGGGAGGGGAGGGGGGGAGGGGGGCTCTTTTAACATGCATGGGGAGGGGGGCGCTTTTAGGATGCATGGGGCGAGTGGGGGAGGGGGGGAGGGGGGGAGGGGGGCACTCTAGGGGGGGGCACTCTAAGGGGCGCGTTTGTCTCTTTTTAAGAAAGAAAAAGATTTTCAATCGAGAGACACGCTTCTTCCTCTCGAGAGGAAGAAGCGTGTCTCTTCGTGTTTTTTTTTTGTTTATCACGTGTTGCGATGAGGCGATCAGCTGCGACTGGAGGAAGTGACACTTTAAGAGATCGCGCGTCTTAATTGTTATGATATATATATATATATATATTTTTTTTTTACTTACTAATAAAGAAGACGTATGAAAATAAAACACAACAATTCACATGTCCGTCGTTCTCGTTGTTTCTTGCTTGATAAAGTCAAGTAATATCGCGATGCCGAGGCCAAACTTTCCCATGTCCTCAGTCAACACTCGAAGGAGTTCAAAAGGCGTACCGCCGGCGCCGTCAGCTTCATCTTGCCACATTTTCAACACTCGGAAGGCCCACTCAGCGGGACTTCCTCCGTATTCGCATTCTTCAGCGATCTTATCTAACCTCTCAGGCGACAATTTTAAATGGTCCCCCACCTCTTTCCACCTGCTACCCAGACGTCTGCCGAGGGTGCCCAAGTGCTTATGCATCGCGCGCGAGTCGGGGTTTTCGAAATCCAACCCCTGTCTGTGGAGAAGGGCCATCCACTGAGCCAACAGTTCCATGCGTCTAATGCGGGTGAAGACGCGACCGAGCTCGCCCCATCTATGACGATGCGGGGTTTCACCCCACCACACTCGGAACATCGCCGTACACAGCTCCTCCGGTGTCTTGACACTGCGCTCTACTAGAGCATCCATACGGGCGGCGCTGACTTTTAAGCTACTGCCCAACTCTCTCCAACAGCCGCTCAACTCTTTACCTAGTTGACGAAGCAAGGCGTCGCTATAGGCTAACCGCCGCTGTCCTACCTGTCGGGTCTCCCCATCATCGGTCTGCTGCCTCGCGCCGCGTCTCACGTCGTCAAGCTGCATTAACTTTTTTTCAGGCGCACCGGGCGGTGAAGGCGAGCTTGAAAGTGGAATAGCTTGAGCCATCTTGTCTCGTCTTGGCGGCGGCGGCAGCGGCGGCGGCGGCGGCGGCGGCGGCGGTGGCGGCGGTGGTGGTGGTGGCGGTGGTGGTGGTAGTAGCCGTTACTGGGGTCAGAGGCGATATGTTTTTTTTCCAACAGAAATGAGAGCTTTTTATACAGAGGGAGTTTAATCCCATTTCCAACAGCGCTCCAGCTGTCTAGCGCCCTGTCCGCATGACGCTTTTTCAGCCGCTCCGCTCCTTAAGAGCTTAGATGACGAGGGGGTGTGGCATCGCTATCCGTGGAGACCAGCTGAAAACGGTGTTTTTTCCTCACTCATAGCCTTAATACCTCCTACCCCCTACCCGAGGACGTCTCCCTCCCTCTGACATTCATTGTAACAAACGTCAGAGGTCAGGTGAAAATCGGATTTTTTTTCATGCACAGCCTTAGGCAGCTGTCACCCCTCCCTATTGAACTAGCCGGCCGCCCGCCCGCCTGGCCGGCCCGGTCTACTCACCACGGCAGGAGGTGGCGATTTTTGTCTTACACTTAAGTCGCTCACCACATGCACACGCCTCTACTCACAGACAGACACGTTCGTCTTAGGGGGGTCCTGCTTCACGCCACACGCCTCCTGTAGTTTTTTTTTGTATACACACTGTAAGCTCATCACCGTTACCGTTAATCCTTTATACAGCTAACGCGCGCTGAATGGCTGAACAGGGTGGTAAGCGGCTTAGCTCACCACAGTGGATCCCTCAAAAAGGGATCCAGCTGAAAACGTCATACCTTATGTCTTTGTGAATGGCCGCCGCCGGTCAGTCGACGGCAGGCAGCAACCGCTTAACCCTTTATACAGCTAATGCGCGTTGAATTGCTGAACAGGGTGGTAAGCGGCTTAGCTCATCATCACAGTCGATCTCTCAAAAGAGGGGGGGGGAAAGGGATCCAGCTGAAAACGTCATGCCTTATGTCTTTTTGTTTCTCTTTGTGAATGGCCGCCGGCCAGCCGGCGGCAGCTGAACAGGGTCGGTAAGTAGCTTAGCTCTAGAAGCGAGAAGGCGTATATAAGGGGCTTGGAAACCTCCATTCACTCACTCATTCTTTTTTGCTGCTCTCTACAGTCACCACCATGAGCAAAAGACAACAGCTAGCGGCGTTCAAGAACAAGAAGACTACGCGGAACAGCGTTCGTTTAGCGTCAGTGCCTGCTCTTGCTACTGAACATGAGACTACCGCCGCAGCCGGTTGGTCTTATCACCCTCCTGCTGTAGCGAGCGCTCGCGGCAGTAGTAGTAGTAGTAGTAGCAGTAGCACTAGTAGTAGCAGTAGTAGTAGTAGTGGTAGTAGTACTAGTAGTACTACTGGTAGCAGTCGTCGTGCTAGCGACGTTGTTACACTCGCGACGGTACACGTTGCTGCTAAGCGCGCTGCCGCTGCTACCGCCGTCCCGCCTGCCGCTGCTGCTGCTGCTGCTGCTGCGCCTGCTACTGCTGCGCTTGCTACGGCTGCGCCTGCTGAGGCTGCTGCTGCGCCTGCTACTGTTGCGTCTGCTGCGGCTGCGCCTGCTGCGGCTGCTTCTGCTGCACTTGCTGCTACTGCTACTACTACTGACGACAACGCTCCTGGCACAGCGCAGTACTGGCAACCGGGTTTTTACCTCCCCACTACTGTTGATGACTTTGATGACCTGCCGCACGTTGCACAGCCCCTCTCCTCCACCACTACATCGACGGACGCCCTCGACGCCGCTCGCGCTGAGAGTTACAGCTATTCGGACACTCAGCCCCTGAACCGAGAAGAAGAGGAGGAGGAGGAGCAGCAACAGGGTGAGACAGAGAACGACGCTGACGACGAGGCGTACGAAGAACCCGAAGGGCAAGGGGTGAGCGGTACGTTTTTCGGCTTCCCTCTTCGACCTTTCGACCTCACTTCCTCCACTGCTAGCGCCCCCCCGTCCGGTCCGTGGCGACTGCCCTCACCGCCACCTTACGAGGGCGGCGGCGGCGCTTCATCTTCTACCGCTACACACAGCACGGACGGCGTGTGGCTGCGCTGTTCCAACAACGAGACCTCCGATACCACCAGCGCTGACGCTGCTCCTGCTATCGGTTCTGCTGCTGATTCAGCTCACGCTGATGGTGTTACTCATCCTGCGGGTGTGAAACGTTCTAAGGTGAGTTCCAGAACAACAAGGCCCACTAAGAAGAGAAAAATACAAGAAAAAGAAGGAGATGGACGAGAAGAAGCAGAGAAAACACTCGGGTTAGAGTTCTGCTTAGACGGAGCTTTGACGCTGGAAATCTGGGAGGACGTGGCTAGACTGTCTAGGAGGCCGCGCTACACAAAAGACGGCCAGGTGAAAGAGGTGTCTCTGACCAGAAGCAAGCGAGTGCACTTCACGGCCGACGCGCTGCGCGAGCTCATAGCACGCATCGCCGATATCCGCGCAGTGGTGCGCATACGCGACACAGCGGCCGCGCAAGGAAAACCTAATCACACCCCCTGGTTCGCAGTGCTGGATGAGGCGGGCGAAGTGTACGCAGCTGTGAGCTACTACAGCGGTAAGAACCTCGTCCACGTGCGCAAGTACGAAGGTCCTGACAAAAAACCCACACAGCAGGGGGTGACGCTGTCCGCCAGAGCGCTCAAAGAGTTGGATGACAAAACAGAGATCATTCTGAAATATCTCGGCATAGATTCGGAATGAGAGACGCTCAACGCTCACGCGCGCACACACACACAGCGTTTGACGTACGCTGTATGAGACAGACAGACAGACAGACAGACGGATACACAGACAGCAGACAGAAAGATAGTTACATAGACGACAGATTGATAGATGGCTAGATAGATAGATAGATAGTTAGACGGCTAAGTAGTTGGTAACCGAGTGAAAAAAAAACATGACACAGTACGTATGCGAAAAGTGTTTCAAAATGTTTAAAAGAGCGTACAACCACGAGAGACACGTAGAAAATTGTAGAGTAGTAGCTAAGTTTTGCCCTCTATGCGGCGAAGGGGATTGCCGAAAGAGCGCTTGTCGACGCGAATCTCTGGACGGGGTGACCGTCCCTCCGCGCATATGTGCTGTACCGAACGGGGAGGAAACGTTCACGGCGAATTGGCCTGCGATACAAACGGGCGTCAGGATGCACGGGACTCGCGTGAGTGTAACAAACTTCAGGCTACCAACCGGCGAGTTGAGTGACGCTGTAGATACTATGCGTCGCATTCACTTGACACAAAGATTCAGATACAAAGTGGGTTTCTCGGTAGGCTTACTGTTACAACACAGAGAAGACAAGAGCAAACTGCGCTACTTCCACGCCTCCCAGAACAACGCAACTCTCATACAACCGCTCCCTACTGTAACTAATTCAGAAACTTTGGAAGAGCTCCTCTCAAAGATGCAAAACACCGTCGCTTGCGAGGAGGTACGGAAACTTTGCGACGCTGACACCAAGTGGCACGTTCTTTTTCCTACCAATTTGAACATCTGCGTTTACATGGGACCGGGGGAATTCCCCATAGGCGGTAGGATCACTCAGGCCGGTCGAGTTGGAAAGAGAAGCGGCGTGTTAGATTTTCCCAACAAGGACAACCTCTGCATCTTCCGCTGCATTTCCTTTCACTTATACAACACCAGCAAGCGCGCTTCAGATTTGTTACGTCAGTTCTGTCCCGCTGCCACACCTGAATCCTTTCCGGGTCTGAACATCCGCGACTTACCCGCGTTAGAGAACTTGTTTGACGTACAAATAGCGGTTTACACCGCGTCGCGTCAAGTGCCGGGGCGGAAGTTGAGAAGACGCGTTACTCTGATCAGACCGCCTTCCAGAACTGTGGCCGCCCGAGGTAAAGTCAACCTACACCTGACGGCGAAAGGCGGTTTGCACGTCTCTCTCGTCACGGACTTCAACGCGTACGCGGGCATATACGAATGTTGCAAGTGTAAGGCGGCGTTCACCACCGAGTTCTTGCTGAAGCGACACAGGAACCAGCTTTCCTCTTGCCGACAAGTCAAGTTGCGCTACGTAGGTGGCATCTACCAAAATTCGAGAACGATTTTCGAAGCGCTAGCAGACTTCTCCATTTTTCCCCCCGACGGACATTCCGGAATCTACCCTTACAAGATCGCCTTCGATTTCGAGGCTTTCTTCAGACCGTGCAAAGAACCGTCGACGGAGCACGTGTCCCTGCTGTGGGATCACGTCCCTTTGTCGGCTAGCGTCGCATCCGACTTTCCGGGGTGGGAGGGGCCCGTCTGCTTCGTCAGAGCGTCCGACGCAGATTCCGACCCCTTGTTGGACCGAGTTTTAAATCACATAAACGAGAACGCCAAAGCGATCGGGGAAGCTGTGCTAGAACTTTACCGACCGACGTTAGCGAAGTTAGATGCGGCGATAGGTGAAGCTCTCCTGCTGGAGGAGGCGACGTTCACCACCCCTTCTCCAGGCGGCTTCGCTGCGGCTCAGACCAGACACCCGTTAGTTCAACTGAAGAAGCGTCTTCTGAGATACATCCGTCAAGCTCCAGTGGTGGGCTTCAACTCGGGGCGTTACGACTTGAACCTGATCAAAATACGCCTTCACTCGTTCTTCGCCTCCGGAGACCGAAGAAACCAAGAATTCAGCGTCATAAAGAGAAGCAATCAATACTTGGCGGTTTACACACAGCACACGGTTTTCTTGGACGTAGTCAACTATTTGGCACCCGGTTACAACTACGCGACCTATTTGCGAGCTTTCACCAGGAACGAAGAGAAAGGTCACTTTCCTTACGAATGGATGACGTCTACCAGGAAACTGGCAAACAGAACGCTGCCGCCGAGATCGGCTTTCGACAGCGAGCTGACGGGCGTCAAAATGTCCGAATCCGACTACGCCGCATGTCAGAAAGTTTGGTCCGACGAGAAGATGCAAACTATGGAAGACTACTTGATCCACTACAACAACAAAGACGTGAAACCTTTCATAGAAGCTCTGAAAAATCACGCTAAATTTTTCCAAGATCGCGGCATCGACATGTTGAAAGACGGAGTTTCTCTCGCCGGTTTGACTTTACGCTTCCTCTTCCAAAACCTAGAAGACGCGTTCACAACGTTTCCCCAGTTCGACGCCGTCCTCCACGCTCTGATCAAAGAGAATCTAGTCGGCGGTCCTTCCATCATCTTCCATAGATTTCACGAGAAGGGCACCACGCGGATAAGGGAGCACAAGTACGGCGAAGAAGCGAGACCGTGCCAACACATCCTAGGACTAGACGCTAACTCTCTGTACTTGCGCTGCATGAGCGAAGCGCACTGCACGGGCTATTACGCGGTGAGACGGCCCGAGACCGAGTTCAAGCCCGAAATCAGGCAAAGAAACTCTCACAGCGCTTTGGAGTGGTTACGCTTCGTAGAGCACGACCGCGACGTGAAACTGCGCCACGCTCTGAACGGCGGCGAGATGGCGGTAGGCTGTCGGAGAATTCGCGTGGACGGATTTCACGCGGCCTCTAATACGGTTTTCCAGTTTCACGGGTGTTGGTTCCACGCTCACGAGTGCATACCGTCGCACCGATATCAGTGCGCTTCACTGAGAGAGGAGAGACGCGACAGAACGACCAGAGTAAGCGCTTACTTGAAAGCGTTAGGTTACAAGCTGGTCGTCGTGTGGGAGTGCGAATGGCGAGAGATGAAGCGTCGAGATGAGCGGGTCAAGGCCTCCCAACAACGCTGGAAGGTTGACGCTTTGAAAGTGTCTCGAAACGCGATGAGCGAGAGCGACATCCTTTCCGCTGTGAAAGAGGAGAAAATGTTCGGTTTAGTTCAAGTGGACATCACTACGCCGCCTCACCTACGAGAGTACTTCGAAGAAATGACCCCCGTTTTCAAGAACGCGACCGTTTCAAAATCGGACATAGGCCCTCACATGTCAGACTTTGCGCAGGAAGAAAAGCTGTTGAGCACGCCTCAGAGATGTCTGATAGGGAGTTACCACGGAAAAAATATTCTCTTGGGAACGCCGCTTCTCAAGTGGTATTTAGAGCACGGTTTGATAGTCACCAAAGTGCAGCTGGTGGTAGAATACCTACCTAAACGCTCCTTTGCCGGTTTCGCGGACGAAGTGACGGCGGCGCGAAGACGTGGCGACGTGAACGAGAACGAGAAAATTCTGTCAGACTGTTACAAGTTAATGGGAAACGCTACGTACGGTAAAACAATCTGCAACAAAGAAAAACACACGGCGGTGAGATACACTGACAGTCGGAAGTTCGAACTATTGGCCAATTCGTGGCGCTTCAAAAAGGCGTCCGAGTTGACTTCCGATCTGTTTGAAGTCGAACTACAACCGAAAACGGTCAAGAACAACCTCCCTATTCAGATAGGGTTCATGGTATACCAGTACGCGAAGTTGAAAATGTTAGAGTTCACATACGACTTCTTGGATAGATTCGTCGATCGGCGCGATTATGCCCTTTGTCAAATGGACACCGACAGTCTTTACATGGCTCTCAGCGGTGCCACGTTGGATGACCTAGTGAAACCTCGCCTGAGAGAGACGTACTTCAGAGAGAAACGAAAGTGGCTTCCGACAGCGGTGTGCGACGAGCACTTAGAGCTTTTCGTGAAGACAAAAACGGAAAGAGTGCGAGAATGGTGTGCGCCGCCCGGCGGATGTTGTGAGAGACGGTACCTTCACGATCTGAGAACTTCGGGGCTCATGAAAGCGGAGTGGGAAGGTGACGGGATCCTAAGTCTCAACCCTAAGACTTACATTTGCTACGATCGAGTCAGCGACACCGGTGAAAGAAAATCCAAAAAATGGAGTGCAAAAGGCGTACAGAAGAAACAAAACCCCCAGGAACCAGACGCCTTCTTGGATGTTCTTCGCCAACGAAAAACTCTCATTGCTGTAAATAGAAATTTCAAAGTGGTGCGAAACAAAATGGTCACCTACACCATAGAGAAAGACGGGGTGCGCTACTTGTATTATAAGCGTCGCGTGCATTCTGACGGTGTGACAACGAGTCCTTTAGAGATATGAAAAAAAAAAAAAAAAAAAAATAAGCGTGTGCATCTTTTCAAAAATAGAGTGTTTATCAAGATTGAAAAAAAAATAAATAAAAAAAAATTAAAAGAAAATATTGTTGTGTTTTTATTATCATACGGCTTCTTTTACTAGTAAGTCGCGCAGTCTCTTAAAGCGTCACTCATGTGACGACGTCGCTTCCAGTCACGGGATCCTAAACAAAAAAAAAACTTCTTCTTCTTCCGGTCACGTGATCAATCAGGTCGCTTCCGGTTGGCCATTAAGTCGTGTGACGTCACTTCCGGTCACGTGACTCATCAGGTCACTTCCGATCACGTGATCCTAAATTAGGTCATATGACGTCACTTCCGGTCCCCTAAGTAGGTCAGTAGGTTACCCAGAATGCACCATCCCCTAAGTAGGTCACTTCCGGTCACCCAATGGAGGCCTCTGATTGGCTGCAGGGTTACCCAGAATGCACCGCTAATCCCCTAAGTAGGTCACTTCCGGTCACGTGACCAAATGGAGGCCTCTGATTGGCTAACTAGGTCACGTGACGTCACCACTAATCCCCTAAGTAGGTCACTTCCGGTCACGTGACCAAATGGAGGCCTCTGATTGGCTGCATGTCGATTGAGTAATAAACAGTACTTAACTATAGTCCCGTTCCGATACATACTATACTACTTACACACAATGTTGAGATAATGTCATTAAGAGCAGTTAGCACCCCCTGATAAAGAGATTTAAGTGCTTTTTAATCATGCTGATAGTTATTTGTGGTATTTGGAAGGTTCCAGCATCCCTGTGATGAGCATCAGGCCAAAAAAGAGAAAAAGGTTTGCTTCAGGTCACCCGACCGACCCTATCAAAACAGGGCCGACCCTATGTTTTTTATGCAATTTTGAAGACATTTCTGTATTTTTACCCTTTTTTTGTAATTTTTAGGGTCTTTGGAGAGGTCGGCCAGTACTTTCATGTTAAAAAAAAAATCCGACCTACCGACCCTACATTTTCTGCCCAATGTTACCTGAAACAAACCTTTTTTTTGGCCTTACCAGCCCTGGATAACGTGCTCTAATCACATTTTAATGAGGCTGCTGCACCCTTTTTGCACCAACTTCTCCACCCCCTCTATTTTCAACTAGTCTCCACAAGACGCTTATTTTCATGTTGGTCTAAATCATATTTTGATTCAACTTATTTCATAGACATTTCAATGGTGTGTACATACACTATCTCCCTACACACCTCTGTAATTTCTAAGTGATTGGGCAATTCTTTACATCAGAAAAGGGCATGAGCGTAAGAGGTGTCTTTCCGCCCATAGTAAACCTATGGGGTCTTTAGGCTGGTCCACAGGGTTGCCCTGGTAGCCACCCAGCATGCCCACCCTGCCCTCTAGTGGAAACGCTTGATGAAAACAGTGTATGATGTACAGCTAAGGACAGTATCATTGTTTATTGTAGCTATACTGGATCTTTATGAATACAATATTGGTTCTGACCACATAGTATATACACACATCTTTGACTGGGTGCCATCTTTGACTGGCCACCATAAAAAAAGATTTAAAAAATGAATTTCTATGATAGGTAAGGGATAAAATAAAGAAAAGGGCAGTGGTTATATCTCCATTTATATCTCCAGCTGCCCTATATGAACCATTTTCTGTCATGAGGTCAAAGATGGCACCAGATCAAAGGCGTTCACATTGGCCCGATCTGGTGAGACACAGCCATATAATCGTCATTGTCTAAACAGAACAAGTGTCCCACATCATGGCCTTATCTGGGTCAATGGGACGCCCTGCTGCCTCTTTCCAGCCATTATATATACGCGTATGTATATATATATATATATATATATATATATATATATATATATATATATATATATATATGTATGATGTGTATACAAGTACATCATAATATCTATCATGATATTGCATTCACGCGACATAATTAATGTCATTATGACGTCACTGTGCTTTACATAGACACAACATGTAATAATGGCTCTCCGCAAAGTTCTAGTTCATATTTTCCTGATAAATCAATTGTAGGTCATGCACTGCATGTGTTATGTGGCCTATAGACCCATGCATCAAGAAAGGGTGACTTTTCTCATGATGAAGTTGTGTTTACGTTGGTTTTAGCAGAATCATTATGATGTTGTCTACAATAGTTATATTTTAACATCTCATATCAGCAGATGCACAAGACAATTATGAATCAAATAGTGTGTACTAAAATGCAGGATTTTGAAGGTATGTTCATGTTTTTGTTTGTCACACTTCAAAAATGTTTGAAAACTTTATCAACAACTTTTCTGAAAAGTCACCCTCCCTTGCTGCATTGATCTATAGGCTCAAACTCACTCCTATATATATATAGTGAATGACACATTTTCCTTTCTTTCACAACATTATAGATATCCCTTTCCCACATCCTGTTTGTATATCATGGATGGTGCGAGGGGGGGGGGGGCACTCCCTATCTTTGCTATAGTCACTAATGTGTAAACATCATTCACAGTTTGGTACCCTAGTCACAGCGGGAAATGAGCAGAAATGATACCCTTTCTACAGGAAATTTTGCAAAAATACATACCCTAATACATCTGTGACTATGAAAAATATGCCCTTATCACAGGTTACTACTAACATGAATAATACATATGATAGCAAAAACAGTCCAAATTTCACCTTATAACCTGTCAAACGGTCTCAAAATGTACCCCTCTCTCCCTTAAATAACCTGAAAAGCACCCCTAATCAAGGACCCCCACCGGTCCGTGCCCAGGGCCTAAAAATTGACCCTCTCCCTTGAAATTGTTTCCAAATCTGGGGGAGTGCCCCCCCCGGGGGTGGTTTTAGGAGTTGATGGAGACACAGAAAGCCAGGATACCGTCTGCAAAGATCTTTATCTACTGTAAATGTGGATACTTTCGCTGGTGGCTGTGTCTCACGACCTTGGGCCAATGTTTTTGTCTCTGATCAGGTGCCGTCTTTGACCAGGTGCCGTCTCTGACCGGGTGCCGTCTCTGACCGGACGCCATATGGGAGTTTAGTTATCTTCTATCAACAGCAGGAAGCTAGTTATAGTTACATAACAACTGCCATAACGTTTTTACAAATCCTAATATATATGAGTATATGTTAAAAGATAAAAAAAACACTTCCTTCTGACACCAGGTCAGAGACGGCACCCGGTCAGAGACGGCACCCGATCAGAGACAAAAACATTGGCCCAAGGTCATGAGACACAGCCTGGTATACATTTTCGCGAATCTGCTAAAAAGCACAATTTCATGTTGATTTAGATTCGCAAAATTTAGGAGCTTGGTAGTTCCATGGCTATGTTGGATAAGTATTTGCTGTGTAATATTTTTGCTGATTTTAAAATCCTCTAAATCCGCAAGAATATGTACAGCGTGAAATAGAATACGTTTACAGCATAAGCAAATGTGGTATAAATTCAAATATATCTTATCATCAACGTGGGGGTATACGTGTATTAATACGGGAGGCAGGTCATGAAAGATTGGAGGAAGGTAGATTGGAGCAAGGTCATGAGAGATGGGAGGCAGGTCATGAGAGATGGGGCCAGGGCATGAGAGATGGAGGATTGTCATGAGAGATGGGAGGCAGGGCATAAGAGATGGAGGATTGTCATGAGAGATGGGAGGCAGGTCATGAGAGATTGGAGCATGGTCATGGAAGATGGGAGGCAGGGCATGAGAGATGGGAGGCAGGTCATGAGAGATGGGAGGCAGGTCATGAGAGACGGGAGGCAGGTCATGAGAGATTGGAAGAAGGTCATGAGAGACAAGAGGAATGTCAGGAGAGATGGGAGGCATGGCATGAGAGATGGGAGGCAGGGCATGAGAGAAGGGAGGAAGGTCATGAGAGACAAGAGGCAGGGCATGAGATATGGGAGGCAGGGCATGAGAGATGGGAGGCAGGGCATAAGAGATGGGAGGCAGGGCATGAGAGATGGAGGATTGTCATGAGAGATGGGAGGCAGGGCATGAGAGATGGGAGGCAGAGCATGAGAGATGGGAGGCAGAGCATGAGAGATGGGAGGCAGAGCATGAGAGACGGGAGGCAGGTCATGAGAGATGGGAGGCAGGGCATGAGAGACGGGAGGCAGGGCATGAGAGGTTGGAGGCAGGTCATGAGAGGTGGGAGGCAGGTCATGAGAGATGGGAGGCAGGTCATGAGAGATGGGGCCAGGGCATGAGAGATGGGAGGCAGGGCATGAGAGATGGAGGATTGTCATGAGAGATGGGAGGCAGGGCATGAGAGATGGGAGGCAGAGCATGAGAGATGGGAGGCAGAGCATGAGAGATGGGAGGCAGGGCATGAGAGATGGGAGGCAGGTCATGAGAGATGGGAGCATGGTCATGGAAGATGGGAGGTAGGGCATGAAGGATGGAAGGCAGGGCATGAGAGATGGGAGGCAAAGCATGAGAGATAGGAGGCAGAGCATGAGAGATGGGAGGCATAGCATGAGAGATGGGAGGCAGGGCATGAGAGATGGGAGGTAGGGCATGAGAGATGGGAGGCAGGACATGAGAGATGGGAGGCAGGGCATGAGAGATGGGAGGCAGGGCATGAGAGATGGGAGCATGGTCATGGAAGATGGGAGGTAGGGCATGAAGGATGGAAGGCAGGGCATGAGAGATGGGAGGCAAAGCATGAGAGATAGGAGGCAGAGCATGAGAGATGGGAGGCATAGCATGAGAGATGGGAGGCAGGGCATGAGAGATGGGAGGTAGGGCATGAGAGATGGGAGGCAGGACATGAGAGATGGGAGGCAGGGCATGAGAGATGGGAGGGAAAGCATGAGAGATGGGAGGCAGAGCATGAGAGATGGGAGGGAAAGCATGAGAGATGGGAAGCAGAGCATGAGAGATGGGAGGCAGGGCATGAGAGATGGAAGGCAAGGGCATGAGAGAAGGGATGAAGACTATGAGAGATGGGAGGCAGGTCATGCGAGATGGGAGGCAGCCCAGCTATCAAGAAAATGTAGTTTTACTTCAAAATAACATTTTAAAACTATATATAACGTTATGCCATAGTTAGGAGCCTTAGAGAAACGTTATATAACGTTATATGACGTTATAAAATGTTGTATCACGGTTGGTCGTGAGAGAAGATGGGAGGCAGGTCATGAGAGATAGGAGGCAGGTCATGAGAGATGGGAGCAGGGCATGAGATATGGGGGGCAGGGCATGAGAGATGGGAGGCAGGGCATGAGAGATGGGAGGCAGGGCATGAGAGATAGAGGAAGGTCATGAGAGATGGGGCAGGGCATGAGAGATGGGGGGCAGGGCATGACAGACTGAATTGAAGCCATGAGAGATGGGAGGCAGGTCATGAGAGATGGGAGGAAGGTCATGAGAGGTGGGAGGCAGGTCATGAGAGATGTGAGGCTTTTCAATTCTTGACAAATTGACAAAATAAGACTTTAGATTGACTATTAAAGCGGTGACATCAACAGAAAAGAGTACCTTTTTTTATAACGTACATTTAATAGGATCCATACATGAAGGTATAACCAGTTTATCCCCCCAAGTATCTGTACCTACAAACTGATTTCTCCTTTCAGTGATATCACCCATGTGCAACAGAAGAGGGAAGATAAGGAAGAAAGACACCAAACACCACAAGTCGAACTTGGCGCTTTGAGCATAGACAACTAATGCTGCAATAACCCAAAATAGTCGAGTCATCAACCAGATATTACAATTCACCGTAAACTGGAAATATCTTAAAAACTACGGTCAATGAGAAGAGAAGTTTGACTGTAATCAATCAACCCAGAATAAAACCGGAAGTGGTTAAATTGTAGTCAAAGTGTGTATAACTGATTTTCACCAAAGTCCTAATCTTACATGAAGATATTAAAAATAAAGTAAAAGTTTATCATTTATGGATCGGTAGACATTAAAAGGGCATCATTGGGCAGTAACAGCTCAGAAAGTGGGTACTATGGGGTCCAAACTTGGTCTTTTACAGTGCATTTTTAATGGGGGGAAATAATATCCTGCATGATTTTATTTGGAAATGACCATATATTGGGCAATGAGGGGTAATGGAATAGCTTATTTGTGAACTTTCTGCCTCATTTTTAGGAAAATATATGAGTCTCAATCATTTGATGTGCTAAATCTTCAATGTTAACAGACCGGAAGCGGCAGTATCGTGTTGATATGGCGGCCATGTTTGGTCGTGTGCGGGCGGCCCTGGGGCGGCGTCCCATGCTGAGTAACGTGACGGCCTTCACTTCTCTGTACGCAGCCGCAGACCTCAGCCAGCAAACCATCGCCGGGGTCGACAAGTACGACTGGTCCAGCACAGCACGCATGGCAATCATAGCCGCCGGTATCTTCGGTCCCACTTACTACGTGTGGTACCGCAAGCTGGACCAATGGCTGCCCGGGACCGCCAAGAAGGTGAGTGAACTATATGGGAAGGCCTTATTCACCATGAAATAAAATTGTTTAACCCTTTAAGGGCCACTTGTCGCTAAAATATTTGGCGTCATGATGCATGAATGCAGCCCTGGCGAGTTACTTGCCAGGGCTGCATTCATGCGTCATGACAACCAAACACATGATGCATTAAGGCATAATGTCTGATATATCGACTTTAATGACTGATATGTCAACTATAATGACTGATATGTCAATTATAATGTCTGATATGTCGACTTTAATGTCTGATATGTCGACTTTAATGTCTGATATGTCGATTATTATGTCTGATATGTCGACTTTAAATTTTCATGTCTGATATGTCGACTTTAATGTCTGATATGTCAATTAAATATCTGATATGTCAACTCTAAAGTCTGATATGCCAATTATAATGTCTGATATGTCGACTTTAATGTCTGATATGTCGACTTTAATGTCTGATATGTCGACTTTAATGTCTGATATGTCAACTTTAATGTTTGATATGTCGACTTTAATGTCTGATATGTCAACTTTAATGTTTGATATGTTGACTTTAATGTCTGATATATCAATTATAATGTCTGATATGTCAACTTTAATGACTGATATGTCGACTTTAATGTCTGATATGACGACTTTAATGTCTAATATGTGATCAAATTCAATGTGTGATATGTCTAAATTAAATGTCTGATATGTCAATTATAATGTCTGATATGTCAATTATAATGTCTGCTATATCAATCGATAGTGTGATTTGTCAACTTTAATGACCAATATGTGATCGAATCTAATGTGTGATAAGTCAGACTTTAATGCCTGATACGTCAACTTTAATGTTTTATACGTCAACTTAAATAACTGATATGTCAATTTCAATATTTGCTATGTTAACTTTAAGTTTGATATTTTGACTTTAATGTCTCCACTAACGACCGTCCATCCATCCGTCCATAAATTCCGTCCAAAAAGGCAGGTATCTGGACGGATATAATGGATGGATAGACAAAACCCACTTCCACCGAGGACCGTCTGTCCGTTCTGTCCACCAATCCGTCCAGTTTTTTACCACAAACTGGACGGATTGATGGACGGATTGATGGACGGAATGGACGGACAGGAATTAGCTGTAGTTGTCCTTTTTCTGGTCATGTTGGCCCATCGGTGATGGACAAAATGGACGGATTGATGGACGGAATTGGTCCGTCCATTTCGTCCATCAATCCGTCCAGTTTTTGACCAAAAACTGGACGGAATGGACGGACGGATCTTGGTGGAAGTGGGTTTTATCCGTCCGTCCATCAAAAATGTCCATTTCCCTGCTTTTTTGGACAGATTTTATGGACTGACGGATAGACGGTCGTTGGTGGAGGCACCCCTTAATATGTCGACTTTAATGTTTGATATATTTATTATATCTGTGATATGTCAACTTTATGGCTGATATGTCAACTTTAAAGTTTGATATGTCGACTTTAATGTCTGATATGTCAATTATAATGTCTGATATGTCAACTTTAAGGTATGCTATGTCAACTCTAAGGTTTGATACTTTCTCACTTAGGGTTATTTCACGAGGCAAAGCTGAGTGAAATAACCCTCAGTGGGGAACTCTACGAGTGCTCCTTTGTGTTTATTTCATGTTATTTCTAGTAATATTTGTCAAAATTCCACTTAATTACTCTTAAAAAGCTAATAAATAGTGGTTAAATCAACAATTTTGTTGATTTGACAGGCCGTGATATACGGACCAGGGTTATTTAATGGGGGGGGGGGGTGTTAAATACAGTCTTCCTTGGTTAAGTCAATGGGAATGCAGTATTCACCATGAAATATTTCAACTTCAACGTCTGATGCATGTCAATTATAATGTCTGATATGTCAATGATAATGTCTGATATGTCAACTTTTATGTCTGATATGTCGACTCTAATTTCTGATATATTGACTGTAATTTCTGATATTTCAACTGTAACACTTTAGGTGGTGGTGCAAAAGATCGTCCTGGACCAGGGAGTGATCGGCGCTATTGCAGGAGTCGTCTTCTTTGGAGGTATATCTTTTACTTACTAATTGGCTAACCCCTAAGGCTTAGAGGCTGTATAGTGCTTTGATGTACTATGCCATTTTGTTGTGATGGTGCATGAATGCAGCCCTATAGGGAGTAATGTCCCTGTGCTGTATTCACATAATGCTGTACTTAAAGGGTTAACAAAGGGGCATGTATGGCTATGGGCATTTAGTTCGTTTAAAACTATTTCCGGATGTGCCAATATTGGCAGCTTGATGCAATCTGCTCCCTTGCATGCACAATGAGTAACTGGAGCACAAGTTAGTGTAGCTGCATAGTATGATGTACTGTAGTTTTACAGTACATACTACGGTATTAGTGTATACATGGAGAGTATAATCTAGTTAACAGAATAAAATGACATGTTTTTCATTATTTACAGTGAATAATAATAATATCTTTTATTGACAATTGAATTGGAAGTCATTTCTGACTTATGTGTCATACATAAAGGTTGTATTAACTCTAAATCTACAAACTATGCTACGATACAGGACAAAGTGGAAATATACTACACTACCACACAAGACTACACAAATGTAATCGACTAGAAAATACATATATACAGACATACAGATACATGGCATACATACCCAGTTGGGTCACAGTTTTGTACTACTGTAAAACCTCCCGTATAAGCCTAACTCGCATATTAGCCGCACCCCTAACTTTGGGAAATCCTATAAACCTAATAGGGTATCTGAAAATTGTTAATTTAGTACTCTACTATACTTATAAAAACTCTTGTATAAGCCGCACCCCATATAGGCATGTTTGGTATCAAAAGATAGCTGGCTCTGATTCGCGTACAAGCGGCGGCTTTGACACAAGGTTTTACGGTACAGGTTAAACTTTCAAAATTACTGACCTACAAATATATTAACCTATCTCAGACTATCTATATACATATTTCCCCAGTGCATCAATAACAGTATGCTCTGGTGTTTTCATAACCTTCTCAAATTTATCATTGTCTGACGTGTTAGCATAATTTGGTATAATGCTTTTTCATTTTCAAATACCCCTATGAGTAGTATAGTATGTATCGGAACGGGACTATAGTTAAGTACTGTTTATTACTCAATCGACATGCAGCCAATCAGAGGCCTCCATTTGGTCACGTGACCGGAAGTGACCTACTTAGGGGATTAGTGGTGAGGTCACGTGACCTAGTTAGCCAATCAGAGGCCGCCATTTGGTCACGTGACCGGAAGTGAGGTCATATGACCTACTTATGGACCGGAAGTGACGTCATATGACCTACTTAGGGGACCGGAAGTGACCTACTTTAGGATCACGTGACCGGAAGTGACCTGATGAGTCACGTGACCGGAAGTGACGTCACATGACCTAATGGCCAACCGGAAGTGAGTGACCTGATTGAGGATCACGTGACCGGAAGTGACCTGATTGATCACGTGACCGGAAGAAGAAGAAGAAGTGACGTCACGCGACTTAATGAAGAGATGAGCGTCTTTAAGGGGTCACGGGCTTTAAAATGTGATATCTTTTTTTTTTGGAGGAGGAGGAGGAGGAGGAGGAGAAGGAGAGGAGGAGGCGAGTCTCTTATTTTTTTCGGTAAACTAATAAAAAACACTACGATATAAGTTTTTTTTTTTTTTTTCATTTTTTATTGTTTTACGAGCGACTGGAAGTGACTTATTGAACTAGGTAGAAGCGTTCTTTAGAGTGTATAAGGGGGGGGGGGGGGGGAGGGGAGGGGAGGGGAGGGGAGGGGGGGAGGGGGGCCCCTTTAAGATGCATGGGGAGGGGGGCGCTTTTAGGATGCATGGGGCGGGTGGTGGGGGGGAGGGGGGGGAGGGGGGAGGGGGGCACTCTAGGGGGGTGGGGGGGCACTCTAAGGGGCGTTTGTCTCTTTTAAGAAAAAAAGAAAAGAAAAAGATTTCAATCGAGAGACACGCTTCTTCCTCTCGAGAGGAAGAAGCGTGTCTCTTCGTTTTTTTTTTGTTTATCACGTGCTTCGATGAGGCGATCAGCTGCGACTGGAGGAAGTGACACTTTAAGAGGGCGCGCTTCTTAATTGTTATGATATTATTTTTTTTTTACTTACTAATAAAGAAGACGTATGAAAATAAAACACAACAATTCACATGTCCGTCGTTCTCGTTGTTTCTTGCTTGATAAAGTCAAGTAATATCGTGATGCCGAGGTCAAACTTTCCCATGTCCTCAGTCAACACTCGAAGGAGTTCAAAAGGTGTACCGCCGGCACCGTCAGCTTCATCTTGCCACATTTTCAACACTCGGAAGGCCCACTCAGCGGGACTTCCTCCGTATTCGCATTCTTCAGCGATCTTATCTAACCTCTCAGGCGACAATTTTAAATGGTCCCCCACCTCTTTCCACCTGCTACCTAGACGTCTGCCGAGGGTGCCCAAGTGCTTATGCATCGCGCGCGAGTCGGGGTTTTCGAAATCCAACCCCTGTCTGTGGAGAAGGGACATCCACTGAGCCAACAGTTCCATACACAGCTCCTCCGGTGTCTTGACACTGCGCTCTACTAGAGCATCCATACGGGCGGCGGTAACTTTTAAGCTACTGCCCAACTCTCTCCAACAGCCGCTCAACTCTTTACCTAGTTGACGAAGCAAGGCGTCGCTATAGGCTAACCGCCGCTGTCCTACCTCTCTGTTCTCCCCATCGGTCTGCCTCGCGCGTCTCACGTCGTCAAGCCGCATTAACTTTTTTTCAGGTGGACAAGGCGGTGAAGGCGAGCTTGAAAGTGGAATAGCTTGAGCCATCTCGTCTCGTCTTGGCGGCGGCGGCGGCGGCGGCGGCGGTGGCGGCGGCGGCGGCGGCAGTGGTGGCGGCGGTGGTGGTAGTAGACGTTACTGTGGTCAGAGGCGATATGGTTTTTTTCCAACAGAAATCAGAGCTTTTTATACAGAGGGAGTTTAATCCCATTTCCAACAGCACTCCAGCTGTGTAGCGACCTGTCCGCATGACGCTTTTTCAACCGCTCCGCTCCTTAAGAGCTTAGATGACGAGGGGTGTGTCATCGCTATCCGTGGAGACCAGCTGAAAACGGTGTTTCTTCCTCATCCATTAGCCTTACCTCCTACCCCCTACCTGAGGACGTCTCCCTCCCTCTGACATTCATTGTAACAAACGTCAGAGGTCAGGTGAAAATCGGATTTTTTTCATGCACAGCCTTAGTCTATTGAACTAGCCGGCCGCCGCCTGGCCGGCCCGGTCTACTCACCACGGCAGGAGGTGGTGATTTTTTTTTTTTGTCTTACACTTAAGTCGCTCACCACATGCACACGCCTCTACTCACAGACAGACACGTTCGTCTTAGGGGGGTCCTGCTTCACGCCACACGCCTCCTGTAGTTTTTTTTGTACACACACTCTAAGCTCGTCACCGTTAATCCTTTATACAGCTAACGCGCGCTGAATGGCTGAACAGGGTGGTAAGTGGCTTAGCTCATGACAGTGGATCCCTCAAAAAAAAAAGAGGGGAAAGGGATCCAGCTGAAAACGTCATACCTTATGTCTTTGTGAATGGCCGCCGGTCAGTCGACGGCAGCAACCGCTTAATCCTTTATACAGCTAATGCGCGTTGAATTGCTGAACAGGGTGTTAAGCGGCTTAGCTCATGACAGTCGATCTCTCAAAAGGGGGGAAAGGGATCCAGCTGAAAACGTCATGCCTTATGTCTTTTGTTTCTCTTTGTGAATGGCCGCCGGCCAGCCGGCGGCAGCTGAACAGGGTCAGTAAGTAGCTTAGCTCTAGAAGCGAGAAGGCGTATATAAGGGGTCTGGAAACCTCCATTCACTCACTCATTCTTTTGCTGCTCTCTACAGTCACCACCATGAGCAAAAGACAACACCTAGCGCCGTCCAAGAACAAGAAGACTACGCGGAACAGCGCTCGTTTAGCGTCAGTGCCTCCTCTTGCTACTGAACATGAGACTACCGCCGCAGCCGCTTGGTCTTATCACCCTCCCGCTGTAGCGAGCGCTCGCGGCAGTAGTAGTAGTAGTAGCAGTAGTAGTAGCAGTAGTAGTACTAGTAGTAGTAGTAGTAGTAGTAGTAGTACTACTGGTAGTAGTCGTCGTGCTAGCGACGTTGTTACACTCGCGACGGTACACGTTGCTGCTAAGCGCGCTGCCGCTGCTACTGCCGCCCCGCCTGCTGCGGCTGCTGCTGCTGCTGCTGCACCTGCTACCGCTGCGCCTGCTACTGCTGCGCCTGCTGAGGCTGCTGCGCCTGCTACTGTTGCGTCTGCTGCTGCGCCTGCTGCTGCTGCTGCTGCTTCTGCTGCACCTGCTGCTACCGCTACTACTACTGACGACAACGCTCCTGGCACAGCGCAGTACTGGCAACCGGGTTTTTACCTCCCCACTACTGTTGATGACTTTGATGACCTGCCGCACGTTGCACAGCCCCTCTCCTCCACCACTACATCGACCGACGCCCTCGACGCCGCTCGCGCTGAGAGTGACAGCTATTCGGACACTCAGCCCCTAAACCGAGAAGAAGAGGAGGAGGAGGAGGAGCAGCAGCAACAGGGTGAGACAGAGAACGACGCTGACGACGAGGCGTACGAACAACCTGAAGGGAAAGGGGTGGGCGGTACGTTTTTCGGCTTCCCTCTTCGACCTTTCGACCTCACTTCCTCCACTAGTAGCGTCCCGTCCGGTCCGTGGCGACTGCCCTCACCGCCACCTTACGAGGGCGGCGGCGCTTCATCTTCTACCGCTACACTCAGCACCGACGGCGTGTGGCTGCGCTGTTCCAACAACGAGGCCTCGGATACCACCAGCGCTGACGCTGCTCCTGCTATCGGTTCTGCTGCTGATTCAGCTCACGCTGATGGTGTTACTCATCCTGCGGGTGTGAAACGTTCTAAGGTGAGTTCCAGAACAACAAGGCCTAGTAAGAAGAGAAAAATACAAGAAAAAGAACGAGATGGACGAGAAGAAGCAGAGAAAACCTTCTCCCGTCCTCTCGGGTTAGAGTTCTGCTTAGACGGAGCTTTGACGCTGGAGATCTGGGAGGACGTGGCTAGACTGTCTAGGAGGCCGCGCTACACAAAAGACGGCCAGGTGAAAGAGGCGTCTCTGACCAGAAGCAAGCGAGTGCACTTCACGGCCGACGCGCTGCGCGAGCTCATAGCACGCATCGCCGATATCCGCGCAGTGGTGCGCATACGCGACACAGCGGCTGCGCAAGGAAAACCTAATCACACCCCCTGGTTCGCAGTGCTGGATGAGGAGGGCGAAGTGTACGCAGCTGTGAGCTACTACAGCGGTAAGAACCTCGTCCACGTGCGCAAGTACGAAGGTCCTGACAAAAAACCCACACAGCAGGGAGTGACGCTGTCCGCCAGAGCGCTCAAAGAGTTGGATGACAAAACAGAGATCATTCTGAAATATCTCGGCATAGATTCGGAATGAGAGACGCTCAACGCTCACGCGCGCGCATACACACACACACACACACACACACACACACAGCGTTTTGACATACGCTGTATGAGACAGACAGACGGATACACAGACAGCAGACAGAAAGATAAATAGATAGATAGATAGACAGATAGATTGATAGATAGATAGATAGTTAGACGGCTAAGTAGTTGGTAACTGAGTGAAAAAAAAAACATGACACAGTACGTATGCGAAAAGTGTTTCAAAATGTTTAAAAGACCGTACAACCACGAGAGACACGTAGAAAATTGTAGAGTAGTACCTAAGTTTTGCCCTCTATGCGGCGAAGGCGATTGCCGAAAGATCGCCTGTCGACGCGAATCTCTGGACGGGGTGACCGTCCCTCCGCGCATATGTGCTGTACCGAACGGGGAGGAAACGTTCACGGCGAATTGCCCTGCGATACAAACGGGCGTCAGGATGCACGGGACTCGCGTGAGTGTAACAAACTTCAGGCTACCAACCGGCGAGTTGAGTGACGCTGTAGATACTATGCGTCGCATTCACTTGACACAAAGATTCAGATACAAAGTGGGTTTCTCGGTAGGCTTACTCTTACAACACAGAGAAGACAAGAGCAAACTGCGCTACTTTCACGCCTCCCAGAACAACGCAACTCTCATACAACCGCTCCCTACTATAACTAATTCAGAAACTTTGGAAGAGCTCCTCTCAAAGATGGAAAACACCGTCGCTTGCGAGGAAGTACGGAAACTTTGCGACGCTGACACCAAGTGGCACGTTCTTTTTCCTACCAATTTGAACATTTGCGTTTACATGGGACCGGGGGAATTCCCCATAGGCGGTAGGATCACTCAGGCCGGTCGAGTTGGAAAGAGAAGCGGCGTGTTAGATTTTCCCAACAAGGACAACCTCTGCATCTTCCGCTGCATTTCCTTTCACTTATACAAGACCAGCAAGCGCGCTTCAGATTTGTTACGTCAGTTCTGTCCCGCTGCCACACCTGAATCCTTTCCGGGTCTGAACATCCGCGACTTACCCGCGTTAGAGAACTTGTTTGACGTACAGATAGCGGTTTACACCGCGTCGCGTCAAGTGCCGGGGCGGAAGTTGAGAAGACGCGTTACTCTGATCAGACCGCCTTCCAGAACTCTGGCCGCCCGAGGTAAAGTCAACCTACACCTGACGGCGAAAGGCGGTTTGCACGTCTCTCTCGTCACGGACTTCAACGCGTACGCGGGCATATACGAATGTTGCAAGTGTAAGGCGGCGTTCACCACCGAGTTCTTGCTGAAGAGACACAGGAACCAGCTTTCCTCTTGCCGACAAGTCAAGTTGCGCTACGTAGGCGGCATCTACCAAAATTCGAGAACGATTTTCGAAGCGCTAGCAGACTTCTCCATTCTTCCCCCCGACGGACATTCCGGAATCTACCCTTACAAGATCGCCTTCGATTTCGAGGCTTTCTTCAGACCGTGCAAAGAACCGTCGACGGAACACGTGTCCCTGCTGTGGGATCACGTCCCTTTGTCGGCTAGCGTCGCATCCGACTTTCCGGGGTGGGAGGGGCCCGTCTGCTTCGTCAGAGAATCCGACGCAGATTCCGACCCCTTGTTGGACCGAGTTTTAAATCACATAAACGAGAACGCCAAAGTCATCGGGGAAGCTGTGCTAGAACTTTACCGACCGACCTTAGCGAAGTTAGATGCGGCGATAGGTGAAGCTCTCCTGCTGGAGGAGGCGACGTTCACCCCTTCTCCAGGCGGCTTCGCTGCGGCTCAGACCAGACACCCGTTAGTTCAACTGAAGAAGCGGCTTCTGAGATACATCCGTCAAGCTCCAGTCGTGGGCTTCAACTCGGGGCGTCACGACTTGAACCTGATCAAAATGCGCCTTCACTCGTTCTTCGCCTCCGGAGACCGAAGAAACCAAGAATTCAGCGTCATAAAGAGAAGCAATCAATACTTGGCGGTTTACACACAGCACACGGTTTTCTTGGACGTAGTCAACTATTTGGCACCCGGTTACAACTACGCGACCTATTTGCGAGCTTTCACCAGGAACGAAGAGAAAGGTCACTTTCCTTACGAATGGATGACGTCTACCAGGAAACTGGCAAACAGAACGCTGCCACCGAGATCGGCTTTCGACAGCGAGCTGACGGGCGTCAAAATGTCCGAATCCGACTACGCCGCATGTCAGAAAGTTTGGTCCGACGAGAAGATGCAAACTATGGAAGACTACTTGATCCACTACAACAACAAAGACGTCAAACCTTTCATACAAGCTCTGAAAAATCACGCTAAATTTTTCCAAGATCGCGGCATTGACATGTTGAAAGACGGAGTTTCTCTCGCCGGTTTGACTTTACGGTTCCTCTTCCAAAACCTAGAAGACGCGTTCACAACGTTCCCCCAGTCCGACGCCGTCCTCCACGCTCTGATCAAAGAAAATCTAGTCGGCGGTCCTTCCATCATCTTCCATAGATTTCACGAGAAGGGCACCACGCGGATAAGGGAGCACAAGTACGGCGAAGAAGCGAGACCGTGCCAACACATCCTAGGACTAGACGCTAACTCTCTGTACTTGCGCTGCATGAGCGAAGCGCACTGCACGGGCTATTACGCGGTGAGACGGCCCGAGACCGAGTTCAAGCCCGAAATTAGGCAAAGAAACTCTCACAGCGCTTTGGAGTGGTTACACTTCGTAGAGCACGACCGCGACGTGAAACTGCGCCACGCTCTGAACGGCGGCGAGATGGTTGTAGGCTGTCGGAGAATTCGCGTGGACGGGTTTCACGCGGCCTCTAATACGGTTTTCCAGTTTCACGGGTGTTGGTTCCACGCTCACGAGTGCATACCGTCGCACCGATATCAGTGCGCTTCACTGAGAGAGGAGAGACGCGACAGAACGACCAGAGTAAGCGCTTACTTGAAAGCGATAGGTCACAAGCTGGTCGTCGTGTGGGAGTGCGAATGGCGAGAGATGAAGCGTCGAGATGAGCGGGTCAAGGCCTCCCAACAACGCTGGAAGGTTGACGCTTTGAAAGTGTCTCGAAACGCGATGAGCGAGAGCGACATCCTTTCCGCTGTGAAAGAGGAGAAAATGTTCGGTTTAGTTCAAGTGGACATCACTACGCCGCCTCACCTACGAGACTACTTCGAAGAAATGACCCCCGTTTTCAAGAACGCGACCGTTTCAAAATCGGACATAGGACCTCACATGTCAGACTTTGCGCAGGAAGAAAAGCTGTTGAACACGCCTCAGAGATGTCTGATAGGGAGTTACCACGGAAAAAATATTCTCTTGGGAACGCCGCTTCTCAAGTGGTATTTAGAGCACGGTTTGATAGTCACCAAAGTGCAGCTGGTGGTAGAATACCTACCTAAACGCTCCTTTACCGGTTTCGCGGACGAAGTAACGGCGGCGCGAAGACGTGGCGACGTGAACGAGAACGAGAAAATTCTGTCAGACTGTTACAAGTTAATGGGAAACGCTACGTACGGTAAAACAATCTGCAACAAAGAAAAACACACGGCGGTGAGATACACTGACAGTCGGAAGTTCGAACTATTGGCCAATTCGTGGCGCTTCAAAAAGGCGTCCGAGTTGAGTTCCGATCTGTTTGAAGTCGAACTACAACCGAAAACAGTCAACAACAACCTCCCTATTCAAATAGGGTTCATGGTATACCAGTACGCGAAGTTGAAAATGTTAGAGTTCACATACGACTTCTTGGATAGATTCGTCGATCGGCGCGATTATGCCCTTTGTCAAATGGACACCGACAGTCTTTACATGGCTCTCAGCGGTGACACGTTGGATGACCTAGTCAAACCTCGCCTGAGAGAGACGTACTTCAGAGAGAAACGAAAGTGGCTTCCGACAGCGGTGTGCGACGATCACTTAGAGCTTTTCGTGAAGACAAAAACGGAAAGAGTGCGAGAATGGTGTCCGCCGCCCGGCGGATGTTGTGAGAGACGGTACCTTCACGATCTGAGAACTTCGGGGCTTATGAAAGCGGAGTGGGAAGGTGACGGGATCCTAAGTCTCAACCCTAAGACTTACATTTGCTACGATCGAGTCAGCGACACCGGTGAAAGAAAATCCAAAAAATGGAGTGCAAAAGGCGTACAGAAGAAACAAAACCCTCAGGAACCAGACGACTTCTTGGATGTTCTTCGCCAACGAAAAACTCTCATTGCTGTAAATAGAAACTTCAAAGTGGTGCGAAACAAAATGGTCACCTACACCATAGAGAAAGACGGCGTGCGCTACTTGTATTATAAGCGTCGCGTGCATTCTGACGGTGTGACAACGAGTCCTTTAGAGATATGAAAAAAAAAAAAATAAGCGTGTGCATCTTTTCAAAAATAGAGTGTTTATCAAGATTGAAAAAAAAATAAATAAAAAAAAATAAAATAAAATATTGTTGTGTTTTTATTTTCATACGTCTTCTTTTACTAGTAAGTCGCGCAGTCTCTTAAAGCGGCACTCATGTGACGACGTCGCTTCCAGTCACGTGATCCTAAAGACCCTCACTTCCTAAACAAAAAACTTCTTCTTCCGCTCACGTGATCAATCAAGTCACTTCCGGTCACGTGATCCTCAATGAGGTCACTCACTTCCGGTCGGCCATTAGGTCATGTGACGTCACTTCCGCTCACGTGACTCATCAGGTCACTTCCGGTCACGTGATCCTAAATTAGGTCATATGACGTCACTTCCGGTCCCCTAAGTAGGTCAGTAGGTTACCCAGAATGCACCACTAATCCCCTAAGTAGGTCACTTCCGGTCACGTGACCAAATGGTGGCCTCTGATTGGCTGCAGGGTTACCCAGAATGCACCACTAATCCCCTAAGTAGGTCACTTCCGGTCACGTGACCAAATGGAGGCCTCTGATTGGCTGCATGTCGATTGAGTAATAAACAGTACTTAACTATAGTCCCGTTCCGATACATACTATACTACTCCTATGCATTCATCATGAAATGCACAATTGTGAAGAAATGTACCTCATCATCCACAGATCAGCTCTGGCAATAGAGACAAATCCTCTCACTAGCCTGTTTGGGTGGCTTACAGTGCCGACCAGTCTCTATTCCCAGATTGTGCTTAGCCTAAATTGTGCTAGAGCATAGCTGTATTTACAGTTGTTAATCTGAATTCTGTTTTAAATGTTTGATATGTTGCTGACCCTCACCTGCTTCATTAGTTTTATATTTCCCATAGATAGCTTCAGTCAGAGCCCCAATTAGAATTGAGCTAGCACCAGTTCTTTGTGTATCCCATAGATTATTATATGTATCACCCAGCCTGTCAAGAAGATGTCTAATGTTACTGCATCAGTTAATCTGGTCCTCTTCATCTAACTTATACAAGCTTAAGTAGCATTTCTTCAGAACATGGGAGTTTAGGAGATTTGAGATTATTTTCCAGTATTTTATAGTTTGTACTTCCCAGAAGGCCCTCAGGGGAACTCTACCTGTATTTGCATAAACTGCTGCATAGGTTGTTTCTTTTCGTACCCCAAGCATAAATTTTAGATATCTCAGCTGTCTTGTTTCCAGTTTATCTCCCTTAGTTTAGACCTTAAATTTCACAACCATGATCAATGCATGGCCTCACTTGACTTTCAAATAGCTTTAGAGCAGTTTGGGGCTTCGGTCGACCAATATGCTCAGAACAGTTGGAATATACTTCATGTACAGCTTGCCTCCCCCAGGCCAAAAAATAAAGGAAGGTTTGTTTCAGGTCACCCGACCGACCCTATCAAAACAGGGCCGACCCTACGTTTATTTATGCAATTTTGAAGAAATTTCCTTATTTTTACAAACTATGCTACAACACAAGACAAAGTGGAAATATACTACACTACCACAGAAGACTACCCCTTTTTGGTCAATTTTAGGGTCTTCGGACCGGCCGGCTGGTATTTTCATGTAAAAAATAAAAAGTAAAAAATAATACAATCTGACCTACCGACCCTACATTTTCTGACCATGTTACCTGAAACAAACCTTTATTTTTTTTGGCCTTATCCCCAAAATGGCCTGTACGCCCTGGGTGAGTCAATGCACTGTTCTTTGTCTGCAGCTAACAGCGCGCTGGAGGGCAAGGATCGTGGCACCGTGGTACAAGAAGTGAAGGAACGCTGGCCTAAGGCCTACTTTGTAAGTTAAAGCCACTGAGTGCTCATTTATTATTTATAGGGGAGGGATGAAATTTAGCCTCTTATATATGACCTTGTAAAATTATATGACATACCGTATTCGACGTAATAAGCGCACACCCCCTAATAAGCGCACACCCCCCGTTTTTGCCCGATTTTTATACTACAAATAACCAAAAATTCTCAAATTTTGACCCCAATTAAACTCTTAACTACTAAAATATGTCTATAATAATTTTTTAAGCGCACTGTGCGCTTATTACGTCTAATACGGTACTATGTTTTAGTGAAAGTTGGTTGGCAGAGGGTTACTCTGATCATAAAGTACATGTCCCTGGATACGTCTTCTATCGATGTGATAGAGTCTTGGATAAGACTGGTGGCGGTTTATTACTGTATGTATGTAACAAAATGGCTCCTTATTGTTCAATTATACCAGCAGCTCTGCTGCCGGATATATTGGCGCGGGAAAAAGTCGAGACAGCGTTTGTCTCCCCTACTATACTGCATGGCGGGAATACCTTAGCATATCGCAAATAGGCTCTGAGTGGTGTAATATTTTCAATCTCCAACTCTGAGTCCAAGGTAGAATTTGTGATGGGACCAGCTTGGGGCGCGGTGCATCGCTGGGTAGTGACCTGTATTACTGGTATGTGTAACCAGGCTTAAATCGCTCCAATGCCGACATAGAGTCAATGGTAGTGAATTACACCCAAGACAAACACCCATGGGGCGGATTTAGGGGGGGGCGGACCCGGCGTGCGCCCCCCCTATTTTTCTGTATATTTTAATGTGACAATTTCCAATACCCCCAGTACATTGCCTATTTCACGCCCCCCCCTTTTCCAAAATCCTGGATCCGCCCCTGATACACCGGCTGACTTCCATAATTCTAGTTTACAGGCCTCCAAATGGCAGTCATGCCAACTGTATTGACACCATGGAGGAACTATGCCTAGACCCTCAGTTGAATTCACATTTTAGTAGTTAAGAATTTATGGATCTTTAAAAGTAGGGAAAATTTAAGTTATTTCTATCCTTCTGCAATACTGGCAGTATTAGCTTTGATTTGATACCAAATAACCCAATATTTGTCCATTTTTGTCATATTTTTCATGAAAAATTAACAAACAAAAAAAAAAGTTTGCCTCAAAAGGAGATTTTTTTATGATGCGCGCGGTGATGAGAAACCATTTTATTTTTTTGAGTGGCCTTACTGGGTGATATAAACGTCAATCTATTTGACCATGATGATAGTAAAACCAAATACTATAAAAAAGCTATTAACGACCTTAACATGCATGATATTATTTACCATGGAGGCTTAAAAAGGATTCATATCACCAATCTGTGACCACACCTCCCCCTATGTTTGGAGCTGAGTCGATCCCCTGGGGTTGTTGGTCCCCGAACATGAATTGTCATGGGTCATACACCCATATCAAAATGTGATAGAGCGCTCCTCCCCCCTTCCCCCTGCCCAGATTGAGTGAGCGACGACCTTTGTGGATACAATGTAGGGTATAGATTCACCCAAAGACGTACACATACCTTAAGTCGGACACCTTTGGTAGTAAAAATCATGATATAAGATAGGTTTTATGCCCTATATGTGAATATCATAGTAAAAGTGAACTATTATTCTTACCAATAAATGACATGGCAAGTATGCATATTAGTATTATCTGTATATGATTATGCACTGAAGTAGGCCTGTTTTATGGTTAGGAGCTCATGGCTTATTTGTAGAATTATATGCTACCCCATGTCGGACAGCTTTGTTATGATGCTAAATTCCCCTGTAATATCTACACCCAGACAATACAATAGACCTAGATGGACAGGTATGGGTATTCTCAAGTATGATATGGTTAAAAGACATAATAATTTCCAGATAACCATA
The DNA here is from genome assembly GCA_947462335.1 of Harmothoe impar. Classification (NCBI taxonomy): domain Eukaryota; kingdom Metazoa; phylum Annelida; class Polychaeta; order Phyllodocida; family Polynoidae; genus Harmothoe; species Harmothoe impar. The sequence goes on along the minus strand of OX381706.1, from coordinate 79,145,063 downwards.
TTTTCAGACCTTTGAAAGATGGGCTCAAATTTCACCATGAGACGGACATCACTGTCCACTGTGTTTTCCCTTTATTATAAACGTCGGGGAAAGCAAAGCAATTACTCTGCAAGTAAAAAGTATGAACCCCCTATTACTCACTATACATCCTAAGATTCCATGGGTGAAAAAATATCAAGTTTTCTTAGTATGAAGGAAGTATTTATAGATTTTCTGTATTGGACAGTTTTGATAGTGTTATACGAATAGTTTAAATGTAGATATGTTAAATATCTTTAGTAATATTCAAACCTCGGATAAATTATATTATGTTTGCTCTGATAGCAAGGCCAATCTGTCACTACTCCGTGAAAATAACAAAGGGAAGCTGAAGTGTCTGACATCAGGTTTGATGAGGAATATTTCATATTATAATGCATCAAAATACGTTATTTGATAGTTGAATATAATGTTCAGACACTCCAGACATGTTTGACGCTGTTTGTTTTCTCTGTGTGATACCAGGAGTAGCAGCAGTGTCAGAGAGGCCCCCACACTGAAAAAGTAAACTCGTCCCAAGACTCGTCTAAGTGACTGTCATAAAATAAACAAGTCAAAAGTTGTCTAACATATCAGGTTACCATCCTACAAATAGAATCTGGAGCTGGCAAATGTCGGGTTTTGGGCTGGCACATGCCAAGTGGGTCTTCTATCTCCAGCTAGAAGACCCGCTTCCTTGTCACTTAGACAAGTTTTTGACTCGTTTATTTTATGACCGTCACCTTGAAGAGTCTGGAGACAAGTATATTTTTTGAGTGCAGATAGCGTGGTCACGGGGTACCAGCTCCTTCAATGGGATAGCTTATCTAACCTGAGTGTCATATTATCTTGTTAACCCTTTAAGGACGGATGTCGCTAACAGATTAGAAGGCATTTGTCGGCATGATGCAGCAATACAGCCCTGTCGAGTAACTCGCCGGTGCTGCATTGGTGCATCATGCCGACCCTTCGGGAGTGTCTCAATCCCATAGGGTCAGCATGATGCTTGAATGCAGCACTGGCGAGTTACTCGCCAGGGCTGCATTCATGCATCATGACGACCAAGGGCATGATGCATTAAGGTATCATGCCGTCCTTAAAGGGTTAATAGGGGCCGATATTGCTTACCCGGTAAGTGTACAATACCCTAGGATTGCATGAATGAACCATGCCAGATCTATGCAGTTGAACCACTCCTTTAGGAGTCGGCATGATGCGTGAATGCAGCCCTGGCGAGTAGACTCAATAGGCCTGTGTCTACTCGCCAGGGCTTCACTCATGACGATAAAAAGGGCACAGCATATTAAAGCACTATGCTACCTTTAAAGGACTAATACTGTGAACGAGTTGTGCCTACTTTGGGCGGATGTTTGGTCCATTATCCTCAAGGGAACTGGGGAAACATAATTGTATCAACCACATAGGGTAGGCATGATCATAGAGGTATATAAATCCTTGGCATGATGCATGAATGCAGCCCTGAGTAAGTCGCCAGGGCTGCATTCATGCATCATGACGACAAAAGCTTACAGTACATTAGCACGCTATGCTACCCTTAAGGGGTTAACCCCACTCACACACCTCATGTATTACATTGGCAGGTGGTAAATTTCCCACCCTGATCTCCTGTACGTAATAGTGCAAGAGTCATTATGTATGACGTCACAGGGCACGTGACCTTGAGGACACCCTACCTGTAGTACAGTAGTACATGGCTATGACGTCACAGGGCGCGTGACCTTGGTGACACCCTACCTGTAGTACAGTAGTACATAGGTATGACGTCACAGGGCACGTGACCTTGGTGACACCCTAACATGTAGTACAGCAGTACATGGCTATGACGTCACAGGGCACGTGACCTGAGTTATCCTGACTGTATATTTGTATATTGTCATATCAGCCCTGAGCAATGACCCAACTACTGGTAACTTACACTTTCCACCCCTCCCCTGTTCCTTCTCCTCCTATCCCGTTCCTCCGTGATCCTTCCTTCATCCCCTCCCTCCCTCTTTCCCTCCCTCCGATCCTGCCTGCCTGCCTGCCTGTCTGTCTGCCTGCCTGCCTGCCTGCCTGCCTGCCTGCCTGCCTGCCTGCCTGCCTGCCTCCCTCTCCCCTCCCCTTCCCCTCCCTCCCTCTCCCCTCCCTCTCCCTGCCTGCCTACCTCCCTCCTTTGCCTCCCTCCCCTTGCCTCCCGTCCTTCCTCCCTGCCTCCCTCCCTCTCTCCCTCCCACCCTCCCTCCCTTCCTCCCTGGTTTCCGCGTGCATTATAAAAAGCAGCTTTTGGTATATATTTTGGTATATTTGGTATCAATTTAAAGCTAACACTGCCAGTAATGCAGTTGGATAGAAACCACTTACATTTTCCTCCCTATGTGTCAGAGTATTCCCTAGTGAATCACCAAACAACATCTACCAGCCCTAACGAAAGAAAGCCCTCTATACTAATGATCATCCAATTGGCCTTTGCATATATACATATATATAAATACCCCTAACCCCCCTTTAAATACCCTGCCCCCTCCCCCTCCCATCCTTACCCAATCCCCCCTCGCCCATTCCCCCTCCCCCTTTTATCACCCCCATTACTAATATTACTAAGCCTCTCTTCTCTTCCTTACTTTTCTCTTCCACAAAACTACTATTGATTGTACTAATAATAACTAAAACACCTTTGCATATGTTCATATTTGTAACATCAAATAAAGAAGCCTTAAGCAGGTATATTCTTGGGTGGTTGAGCGGCCCTCTAACATGGTAGGCTAAGCAGACCCTTCTTTCTCTGAGTATCGGGCATAAATGATATGCCGTAATATTCACTATGAATATGATTGCGTATCATTGATATACAATAGCTATACCATCAAGCTGCTGGATTGTATTCAAAATAGGCTAAAGTAAGCCTAATATCATATCAGGTAAATAAAATAAATATAAACAAACGAACAAATACCAATACATTCTTAACTTTTAAATTGTGAATTTTGGTTCTGAAAAACACATATCATCTTATACATTATAGCCCACGAGTAAAAAAAAGAAAGAAAAAGTTTATCATTATTCTTGCAGACGGGCTGGGTGTACTGGCCAGCGGTACAAGCGATAAACTTCATGTTCCTGCCGACAGCGCTCCGCACGGTCTACGTCGGCAGCTGCTCCTTCGTGTGGACAAACTTCATGTGCTACCTCAAGTCTCCACAAAGACTCAAAGGTAGGCCCGAGTTAATAAAGGACCCCACAGAGGGCGTGTACTGCTAGCAGCACATGTAACTCAGGGACAAACTTCTACCTCAAGTCTCCACAAAGACTCAAAGGTAGGCCCGAGTTAATAAAGGACCCCACAGAGGGCGTGTGCTGCTAGCAGCACATGTAACTCAGGGACAAACTTCTACCTCAAGTCTCCACAAAGACTTAAAGGTAGGCCTGAGTTAATAAAGGACCCCACAGAGGGCGTGTACTGCTAGCAGCACATGTAACTCAGGGACAAACTTCTACCTCAAGTCTCCATAAAGACTCAAAGGTAGGCCTGAGTTAATAAAGGGCCCCACAGAGGGCGTGTGCTGTTAGCAGCACATGTGACTCAGGGACAAAAGGGGCCAAAAGGGAGTTTTACCCCCATTTCTCCCCCATGTTTATTTTTATTTGTTATCAACCGATCATTATTGTCCACCGGAGGGGAGTTAATCTAGTTTAGCCTTCCACAGAGCTTTGATATGTCCTAATCGTTTTATCAAGTTTGAAAACGACACTTGTTTTCTTTTGTACAAATGTTTGCAGGGCTGTTGGAATGCATAGTGCACAAAAATGACGTTAGCGGGAGCTAAATATACTCTGATATATATAAGGGGGACATGCATTTAAAGTGTAACACACTTTTTCGCAACACACTTTTGAGATCAACACATTTTTGGCGAGTACCTGTATGTTAAATGTCTGCAAAAAGGCAAAAAGACACTAAAGTGCCCTGCGTGCCTAAGTTGGTTAAGTTAATCAATGATTAAATATCAACCAAAGGTCATATTTATAAACATTTGTATTCAACCCTCTAACTGTCGCAGCGTGCATTAATGCATTATGGCATTTTGTAGGCATAATACATGAGTGTAGCTCTGGCGAGTAAGGGAGTGTTCATTTATTATTTACAGGGGGGGTGGTGGGTTTGGGGGGGGGGCGTAAAAATTTCTGACCCCTTCTGAGGGGGGGGCGTAAAAAATTCGGACCCCTCTTGAGGGGGGGGCGTAAAAATTTAAGCCCCTTTTTAGCCAAAAAGCCCGCGCGTTACTATAGTTCAAAGGGGGGGGGGGCGAAAAATTTTCGCCGCCTTCGGCGAGGGGGGGCGCGAAACATTACACACGCTCTCGAGGGGGGGCGTAAAATATTTTCGCCCCTCCGCTCGAAATCTCACCCCCCCCCTGTAATTAATAAATGAACACTCCCTAACTTCTAATCATGGCGACCCTACACAGTTTGTGCAATAACATGCAGGACAATAACATGTCAAGCTTTTCTGAACTAAAATAATCTAGTTAGGTCTCTAAACCTAAAATATGTTTGTCAATATACTGTGTAAAACAATGCAATTATCCTGATTTAGCCATGAATTATGAAAAATATAATGCACAATACTATTTCATAGTTAAAAATGCATATGTCATCAAATATTTTGCTGGCCGGTCCTTCAAAAATGTAGCCGGTCCTACAACATTGAAAATCTGCAGGACCAAATGTCCTGTGCGATGAAAAAGTTTTCATAGAGACTGCCTACGGGGCTGATACACTCCTGAAGGGTTGGCATGATGCACCAATGCATTGAGTTACTGATTAGGACATCATGACGGCAACTGTTACTTTTCACCACATGCCATCATATAAAAGAAGATATCATACAGCAATGCTTTCCTTAATTAGTTTCAACTTGCATCAAATAATAGCTAAATTTCAAAATGTTCTACCTTTCAGAATTGACGGTGACAGAAGAAGAGAAGAAAGAGACATAGTTGATACTAAATCTAGGACTTATCTAAATGTTTTATTCATTATACTTAGGCCCAAAAAATAAATAGTTGTGTTCAGGTAACATGGCCCCAAAAAAATACGGTAGGTAGGTCAATTTTCCTTTTTTTTACCAAATTTTTGAATAATTTTCGGAAAAAAGTATTTCAGTACAAAAAAGTGTTTTTTTGGTAGAAAAAAACACGAAAATTCCTTCCAAAAAAAAAAAAAATGGGTAGGGCCAAAAAAATTGGGTCGCTAGGGATACCTGAACACAACTTTTCTTTTGGCCTTATGGTAGCTATCGGTGATTATGCACTGGTATATTCTAGAGAAAATGGTCATTTGTACCTCACACATGTCTATGAGGAGTCATCCACAGAGGCTCTGCTATACTGCTCAAAGACCAGCAGTGCTCCCGCTCCTCACCAGACGGCGCACCATGCCTTACATCATATCATCGCCCATTATCCACGGGCAGCAGTAGTGCTAAGTCAGTGGGGCATCTCTGTATTTTGGTTCTGGAAGCTTTAATAATTATTGTATCATCAAACCAGAGGCATGTGCATGGTCGGGAAGGCAATTCCCTGCGAGCTAAGCACATACAAGTATAACCTGAGGTAGATACGAGTTGAAGGTATGGGGAGTTGCCGAGTGGGAGACCCGTATGTCAGGGTTGGTGCGTGATTTGTCCTGTGTCTTGATGCTGTTAGATGAGTAGTATAGGTGCTGGTGATACGAAATTAATAAGTCAGGGATATATTATGAAATACACAAGTTTAATCAGGGGCCGATGATATCCGCACGAGGAGCTCGTGCATATAACGGCCGCTATATGCACGAGGAGCTCGTGCGTATAGGAGCCCTTATTCGCACGAGGAAACGGGAAGATAGGCGACGGCGAGAGAGGCGACCTGCACGAGGAACCGGCGAGAGAGGCGACCTACACGAGGAACCGGCGAGAGAGGCGACCTGCACGAGAAACCGGCGAGAGAGGCAACCTGCATGAGGATTGAAAATAATTTGCAAAGAAAACTTGCCAAGAAAAATTTGAATTAAAAGTAAAAAACTCAGCTTATGATAAGGGCATGCTCGGTATAGATATTATATTAACTGAGATATGGCCCATTTACCCATATATATTCAGTGGTGTGCATGCCAACCCCCCCCCCCCCCCCCCCTCATAGTCTTAATCTTTTACCCTCCAGGGCCACTGAGGGCTGTGTTTCACGTACTTGGGCCGATGTGTTTGTCTATGATCGGGTGCCGTCTATGACTGGCTATCTAAAAAAGTTGTTTGGAGGAATAAAAGAAATATTAAATTAGGGTTATACGGGGTTATATGACGGGTTCTGTTGGATGCTGTGTTCCGAACTCCTTCCGAACCCTTCAGTCCGACGGCAGGTGGCAGCACCTGCTTCGGGCTTGGGGTATGGACAGAGGTAGGCTTCCGGTCTGCGTGTGCGCGCGCAGGCTGGCTGCCTATATATACCCAACATCCGATGGGACTCGTCGATTACTCTTGAGCCACGCTTGGTGAAGAGACCCCGAGATCACAGCGGCTATATCAGCCTACTGACCTGTTCCGAACTCTATAGGGAGTTCGCACTATTAGAGCTTTGCCTGTCTAGGTTACTGAATAAACCTATTGATTCGCAACCTGTAACACTTGATCCGAACTGTGTGGACTTTGTTCTTTTACTTGATACTATAACAATATCATAGAGGAGCAAAGTATCGTTTATTACAGATGTATGTTTCCTTGCTAGCCAGTCATAGACGGCACCCAGTCACAGACACAGCCTGTACCTGGGGCTGTCAATAAATGATATCATTCTGAATGGAGTGAGTGGGGGGGGGGGGGGGGGGGCGGGGTACCATGTACCATGACCAAACATGACAAGGGGAGGAGGGGGTTATGTGGTGCATGACGTCATGTTTGTCATGACTTGTCGCCTCTCTCGTCGTCACATCGCCTCTCTCATCATCACGTCGCCTCTCTCATCGTCATGTCGCCTCTCTCATCGTCCTATTGGTCCATCAAAAAAAGCAGTCACAACTGGGATTTGAACCCTGGCCTCGGGTACTGAAGGCAAGCATGCTCACCACTATACCACAGTTTGACTTGATATATGCATAGAAAAAATATACATCATATCTTAGTACATGTCGCCTCTCTCATCATGTCGCCTCTCTCATCATGTCGCCTCTCTCATCATGTCGCCTCTCTCACCATGCCCTCGTGAATGTCGCCTCTCTCGCCATGTCCTCGTGTATGTCGCCTCTCTCGCCATGTCCTCGTGTATGTCGCCTCTCTCGCCATGTCGCCTCTCTCGCCGTTCCTCGTGCGAATAGCGGACGTTATTCACACGAGGAGCTCGTGCGAATATCGCTGGCGTTAATGAGGACAATAGTTGTACCAATATTGGACCTATAATACTGTTGAAACGAGTTTATATTGTATTAAATTTGTTATTAATTCCACATACGATACAGAATATTATGCCTGACAGTATAATCCAAAGGAAAATGGTTTAATATTAGTCCTAGGGCCAAAAAAAAGGTGTGTCTCAGGCAACCCGACCCTAGATTCAAAAAAGGGCCGACCCTAGCATTTTTTTCCCAATTTTGGAGATATATATATATATTTTTTGATTTTTATTGTTTATTTTTCTCAAACAAGCTCCCAGTGACCTCAGAGGCCTGAATAATTGATTAACTTCAGAAAATGGCATTTTAAGAGGAATATGCAATAACTTCTTGATATTCCTAGTCAATAGAGGAATTATTGAATCATTCTGGTGAGTCGCGAGTCGATTTGTCAATTCGCGACTCATTCCTGGTTCTCTCTCTCTATGTTTAAAAAAAAAAAATCCGACCTACCTACCCTAGAAATTCTGACCATGTTGCCTGAAACACACCTTCTTTTTTCTTTTGGCCTAGTTCATATTCTATATGTGTCTACAAGCATCCATTGACAGGAGCTCTGCTTTGGGTACTGGTAATGTGAAAATGAAAAAGTCACAGATATAGTGTGAGATATTCAATTTTACTCAGACCTATATAATGCCTTATTATTGGACATATAATAAAGTAAAAAAGATGTCAAGATCTGATTTATTATATAGATCACCACCTGTCTATTTATGTACAGTTGTACTTGTTATTATATCATACAAGAATAAAAGATGTTATTGACATCACATATTTCCCATATGTCTGTACATATGTTTTTGTCGAGGCTATCTTTTCAGTTAGTCCCGGCGTGCAGAGAATATGTAGTCCCTAATAAATGCAAGCAGCAGGCCGCAGTTCCATGCTATACTAGGGAGAGCCTATGCTGGTTCCAGAGGCATGTGCCAGGAGGCTCTGGTAGTCGTGTGTCAAGCCTCTATTTTCCCCCTTTGTGCAGTTTACTTTGGAGGGTTCTCATTTACTATCTGTTTATATTCTGTATAAATTAGATTAATGTTTTCCCCATGACATGGTCTTTAATTAGATAAGCTTACAGCAATGTGAATATCAAAATCTCAGAGAAATAGAGCATTAACACCTCTGTGGGTGACCACATGTCAGTCAGTCTGAGTGTTAATAATGCTTTGTCTCTCAATCAGGTTAAGTCCGTCACTTCACACCTGTGACAATGGGGAGGTGATTAAGGTGATTAAGATAGGGGTGGCATGTCACCCATCTGTAGTATCAGTGTTATCTGTTGCCATTGTTCCTAGGTGTGAACAGTGGCTGATAACATATTTACCCACAATGCACTGCTCTGAGTCAGGGGACAGTAAGAAAATGGTGGCTCCCATGCCATGTAGGCTATCCTCCCTATAGGTCTCACTGAGGGTAATCCCGCTGAAAACTGAGTCATATACGATTCTGTTTAGAAGTGAATACTGCAGGGGCACTGAATGGTCCATAATTAAGTTGGAAATGATGCCAATATTATGAAAACTTGTACACATGCTGCTGAATGTCTGCCAATTTCAATCAAATAATAGGAAAGGGATTCTCAATCAGTTTACATTTTTTTCAAAGGCTAGATTAGGGATCAGTGAAAATGCAAATTATTCAGTGCAAATTCAGGCGGAATTCGGGTGATTTTACGGTAAAGACCAGTGCTCAAATTTTCCGTGGTCACTAGCTAATTTTGGTTGGAAATGTTTTGTAGGAGAGATGTATCTTCAAGGTCAAGGGTGGTTTTCAGAACTTGTAAATGTCCTGGTAGCTGTTATTGTGTTTTCCGCTATATTAAAGTATATAGTAAAAGGATTTCCTTTGCTGAGACCTAGCTATAAAGCATGGTTATGTCTATCTGTAATCTGGCTAAATGGATGTGGGGGGAAACATTTACTGCAGCAGTTTCTCTGAAAAGGGATGCTTCAAGATCTATTATAACTACAAAAAACAACAACCCTAAGGATACTGTCCCTAGGCCGAAAAAGTAGGGGAAAATAATTTAAAGTTGAGTTTATATAGTATTTTTATTTTCACTTGGTTATTTTCTCAAAAATACAGTAGGCCCTACATTTCAAAAGATGAGATACATCAAAATAAACAATGATATCATGACGTGTTGTATGTTGTTGTTTACAATCTCATTAGGGATTCCACACATATATGATTATCCAACACTGTAAAAAATGTGTGTTGCGGGAACATGGATAAAGCCTAACACACATAAATATTTAACACACTTGAGCGTGAACACACTTTTCTCAACACGTTTACACACTTTTTTTTCAAATGTGTGTAGAGAATAAAAGTGTGTACGAGACACACATTTCTATTGACACCAGTTGGCACCACATGCATTGTTTTAGAAATGCCAGTCACAATTCAAGATTGTAATTGCACTTTTGATCTTGTTTAATGATTTGATATCAAATGTTAAACATATAATGAAGTGTAACTTCAATGGATGCATGAATCTAAGAAGTTATACTTTCTTTGAAGACTGAATATCTTGTCCTAGGGAGGTCTAGCGAATGTGGAAGGAATAAGACACCTTTCCTGTGTGTTCAGCTATAATTTAAGTCAATGTATAGTTGAAACCTGTATGTGATGGCAATGTTGAATAACACAGTTAATATATTTAAACACTTTATAAAGCAACACACATATCTATTACTTACACACATTTTCTTACACACTTTACATTTTACACACTTTTAATCTCAACACACGTTTAAGATTAACACACTTTTGAGAAAAGTGTGTAGTGTGTTAAAAAAAAGGGTGTGTAAAATAAGTATACAAAAAAGTGTGCTACAAAAGTGTGTTAAGTTAACACACATTTTTTAGAGTGAACATCCATCAACATACAGGTTAACAGGACACCATCATACAGGGTTTGGTCTATTAAGGAAGGAGAAATAAAGACAGTCATTCACTTTAATTTATCCATTACATATTGTAAACCATTTAAAAGAAATTCTATGTACATCTGCCCTAAATAAGCCGATTTCTTTCATGCTGGTCATAGATTGCACTCGGTCATAGATTGCACTCGGTCATGAATTGCATCCGCTCATAGACTATTGTAGCGTTTTCTCCGATCATATAGTGGGGGAATGGGTTGACTTCTCGTTGTGTTCTCTAAAGTCAAAAGGGGTGTGTTTGAGACACGGGGTTCGGACCACAAGTATGGCATTAACACTAGGTAAGGACAGATGACAACAAGTAAAATTACAGTTCAAATACTATTTTATTCTAGACAAAATAATATCTGCACAGGAAATACAAGTAGATGTCTATGGTGCACGGTTCGATAAATACTCTGTAAAGTTAACGTTAGGTTAAATAAAGCTAGGGGCCAGGATTTAAGACTGAGCCCAAGTGTGCAGGAGGGCCAGGACTACACTAAGCCCGAGGTCTACAATGAAGTTACGCGACAAATAAAGAAGTGATGAATACCGGTGAAGAATACACAGGGCCAGGACTCCTCCGTTGTATTACTAAAGTTCGGGGGCTTAAACCCTAGCTCAGAGAGCGGCACAACTTCAGCGACTTTCCGACCTCAGGGAGGGGGGGGGACCCCTCTGCACCCCCCCTCTGTGTCTAGGTGACGTGCTGCTTAGACAAGAGCAGCCAAGTAATCTATGGAGAGATTCCTTAGGTTGTACCCGCTGAATACCGTACTGTTTAGGTTCAATGTGCGAAGTGGTAACATGTTATGATGTGGTTGCCGTCCGAGGGGACCGGCAGACCAGGACCGGTGTGGTCACAGGTCAGGTGCGGCAAGCCCGGGGGGGGGTCACTTAGTATATTTTGTATACACATGTGTGCGGCTGGCAAGGGTACTTTTTCTACAAAATTCCCCATAACAAGGGTCCACTTTTCAAGAAAATTTGCCATAAAGGTTGCAGTTTCATGAAAATCCCCATAACAAGGGTCTACTTTTGAAGAAAATGTCCGAGATTTTACCAAAATTTCCCATTTTTCACTAAAACATCACATTTTCTTACAAAGAATTTGCACCAGAGTGAATTTCTCGAGGAGATTTAAGTAAACATGGTCTATTTTATTACATTTTCCCCCAAACCTAGGAGCTTTTGGGCGAAAATGCCATAACAAGGGTAACATTTTGAGGCAAAGATCCCCATGACAAGGGTAAGGGGTATCAAAGGTCCAGCCGCACACCTGTGTCAAAAGAATTTCAAGTGCCCCCCCCCCCCCCGGGCGGCAAGCCATTCCTCTCTAAGAGATGCATAGCATCCTCGGTACTTGACACCATGGGAGGAGGTTAGATATTATGCTTGGGAGAGTGAGAAATTTTCACCAAAAAATGGTACCCAACATATTACGATGTGCTACATACTTTAATCTGATTTAACATAGGTTAAACTAGCTGATGGCTACCCGGTCTGGAACCTCTTCCTGTCGGCTTGATTCTCTTGGCGTAGAGTTTATCATAGTAAGGCATGCTCTCCTTTATGGCTTCCTGAACATCTTGAGGTAGCGTTGACATGTCCAGTTTACTTGCTGACGTGTTGGTACTTGCGTCGAACCTAGCAGAAGCAAGAGCATGTCCCAACCACCCTTGCAGCACCCTGTCCGTGAAGACAGGATGGCTGTGTGGGTTGTCCGCCCAGTCTACCATGCTTGGCTGGAACTCCACACCCACCCGGGCACAGTATTGCCGCAGCATGTCCTCTGCAACACACAATGGTGTTAGTAGGAATGTCATTGACACCCGGGGGGGGGGGGGGGGCACTTAGTATATTTTGCATACACAAGTGTCCGGCTGGCAAGGGTACTTTTTCAACAAAATTTCCCTAGGCAAGAGTCCACTTTTGAGAAGAATTTCCCTAGGCAAGGGTCAACTTTTGCAAAATTTCCCTAAGCAAGGGTCATTTTGACAAAAATTCTTCTGAATTGACAACATTTTTACCAAAATCTCTGCTCATTTTCAAAATACCCCAATTAAAAGGTCCATTTTCACCAAAATCTCCCTAAGCAAGGGTTCTTTTTCTTCCAAATCTCCCTAAGCAGAAAAGCATTTTGCCAAAATCTCCGTATGAACTGGTTCATTTTGGAAATCTCCCTAAGCATCCAATTTGTGTTGATGATGATTATCGACATATAGTTGCTGGTATATCAATGTATTGCAATGTGATATTCAAACTATTAGTTACATCTGAAACACTGTTTATTGCCTTGATAAGGCCAAAAAAAAGGTGTGTTTCAGGTTACCCGACCCTACCTAGCAAAAAAGGGCCAACCCTAGAAGTTTTTATCCAATTTTGAAAAAAAAAGTATATTTTAAGTAATTTTGGGGCTATTTCAGAGTCAATTTGATGGTCCACGAATCGATGACAGTTTTGGCGAGTCAGTGCTGAAGTTTGCGAATCAATTTTTAAGTACTTTTCATGCCATGGGATCAATCTGTCTTTAAAAAACAATTTTGGGGCTATTTCACAGTCACTTTGATAGTCCACGAGTCAATGCCGTTGTCTACGAGTCAGCGCTGAAGTTTGCGAGTCAGTTTTTGGGTACTTTTCAGGCCATAGTAAAAAAAAAAGAATTAGATAAAAACTAAAAATATGACCTACCCTACCTAGATCATCAGACCATGTAACCTGAAACACACCTCTTTTTTTTGGCTTAAGCTGGGAAAATTAACAAAAACAAAGGTTAAGGGTAGCTGAACACCAGTTGTATTATTGTCACTGAACAACACAAAACTACTAGGAAGTACAGTTTGTGCCAAAACATGCAGGACAGTGGCAGTGTCCTGCTAAAATACCACCGGTCCAGCAGATTGACAAGTGTAACAGGAACGAAATGTCCACTCACATGTCAAGCTTTTTTGAACTAAAATAGTTTAGTTAGGTTTCTAAGCCTGAAATATGTCAATATACTGTGTAAACCAATGTATTTGGCCATGAATTATAAGAAATATATTGCACAATACTATTTTATAGTTAAAAATGCATATATCATGAAATAGTTTGCTGGCCGGTCCTTCAAAAATGTAGCCGGTCCTGCAACATTAAAAATCTGCAGGACCAAATGTCCTGCGCGATGAAAAAGTTTTCACAAAGACTGGAGGTAGGAATCTGACCTTAAGCCAGGCGAAAGTATAGTTACCCAACTTTAACCTTAACTAGCCTGAGAATACTATGTCTAATATTCCCCCTCCCTCCCTTACTAAACAGTGGAGAACACCCATTAGGGTGCACTGGCTGCAAGCACATTCAGGTACCATGATACAAGTACATACCTTGTTTTCTCCACTTGAAGAGAACATTTTCTCATAAAAAAAATGTTGACATATCAAAAATGTCAATATAAGGCCACTCAAAAAAAAAGGCTGGTTTCTCATCACCGCACGCATCATGAAAATCAGGATTTGGGGAAACTTTTTTTTATATTTTGTACATTTTTAATGAATAAATGGCATTCTACAACTATAGGACTCCCTCTCCTGTGGCGATGCGTCGTCACGTCGCCTTTCCCATTGACTTTTGGGTTGCACATAAAAAGTGGAAGGTACAGATGGTTGATGAAATGGACATGGTGTACGTGAGCTGCCAGCCAGCCCCTAGCCACTAATAACGCTGGGTCCACTGAAATCTACAACGTGGGTTGGTGGGTGTGGGTCGGGGGGGGGGGGGGTTGGTGCTTATGACAGCTTCATAGCAGGGCATGGCTGGGCACAGGGGCGGCATAGGGAGTCCTATAACGGTACTCTTATTGTAAAAGGGAGGGTGACTTGGCTGTTTATGACCTACTGAATAAACCATATACATATTGGCCTTTATTCAGTAGTGTAGAAGGGAAGGAGACTTGACTGTTTGTGTCCTACTGAATAAACCATATACATATTGGCCTTTATTCAGTAGTGTAGAAGGGAGGGAGACTTGACTGTTTGTGTCCTACTGAATAAACCATATATATATATTGGCCTTTATTCAGTAGTGTACAAGGGTAGGAGACTTGGCTGATCATGTTCTACGGAATAAACCATATAGATATTGGCCTTTATTCAGTAGTGTAGAAGGGAGGGAGACTTGTTGCATCTATCTTTCATCGACCTGTAGGGGGATGAGCATCGCCTTGTTACACCTATCTTTTCTCCTATAAGGGAATGAGCATCGCCTTGTTACACCTATCTTTTCTCCTATAAGGGAATGAGCATCGCCTTGTTACACCTATCTTTTCTTCTATAAGGGAATGAGCATCGCCTTGTTACACCTATCTTTTCTCCTATAAGGGAATGAGCATCGCCTTGTTACACATATCTTTTCTTCTATAAGGGAATGAGCATCGCCTTGTTACACCTATCTTTCTCCTATAGGGGAATGAACATCGACTTGTTACACCTATCCAGCCATGTGTGCATCATCGCAACCTAAAACGGGACCCCTATGCTATCAAGGGTTAAAGACATAAAGCCTGATCAACAAGTTCGTCACGGCTGGGCAATCCCTGCTGAGAGTACACTGATTTGGACGTGCTGATATAAGCACATATCCCCCTGTAGGCCTGTCAATCAAACCCTGGGAGTAGGCATTGACGTTGACACACATGTACATATCACTCCCTTATATAAGAGTACCGCTTTAGGACCCCCTCTGCCGCCCCTGCCACACAGGGAGTCTTATTAGAAGGTGGCTCCAGGAGCCACTTATGCTGTGCCGTTTACTCCATACAAGAATCCATCTTTTCCTCTCACCCGTACTTTCTGTAGAGGGAGTCCCATGGTTGTAGAATGCCGAATAAATGTGTTAAATATTGAGAAGTTTGTCATATTTGGTATCAAATTAAAGCTTATACTGTCAGTAATGCAGTGGCCTAGGAATATCTTACATTTTCCAACTTCTGTAAATTAATAAACGCTTAAATACTTAAGTGTAAAAAAAAAATCGTCATATTTTTCAGTGCTTGGTGATGAGAAACCAGATTTTTTTTTGAGTGGCCTAATATTAAAATATTGACATAATAATAGCAAGATGTCAATATAGCGAATGTCGATGACATCCCTAGGTGTTAGTCACATGGATGCAGTACTTTGTACTCTGTACTTTTGTAAAATCACCAAGTGCAATAAAAATACTTTCAAACTGAAAACTCTGATTCTTTTTTACCCCCTCGCCCTGGGAGCTAGACTCAACATTATGCTTTCCTAATTGGGGATGTTTTGCCCCATATCCTCATTTGATAGTCCAGAAGAGCAATTTTGCATGCTTTTTTTTGCCCCTGTCCCCTGGCAAATTTTGGGACTCTGTTCCCCCTGTAGAGAATTTTTTTTTGCACCCCGCTCCCAAAACATTTGCTGTAGAAGCCTGTAATCCAATTTATCAAAATGAGGTGGCCTAAGTGTTGAAAATTAAAGGGTTAATGATATGAACAGGTCCGGGAAATGGAGGAAAACCCTCCCCAGAGCCGTTATTTACACTAGTGTTAATTTCACAACGCAGGTAGGTGTGAAAAAACTGCAGGGCTCACTGCCTACTGGGTGAAATGGAGGAGCACAGAGGGAAAGTCTATAGAAAAAGCTTATTTATATGTGATTTCATGGCAATCACCTGTATGATTCACTATTCCCGATGTATGATTCAAGAGCATACACTAATCTATCTTATGGGATATATACATTTAACAGCAAATTGATAGAAAGTTCAGAAAATGGGTTATAAGGAAACCGTTGCTAATTTTAGCCATGCAGTGTTTATGCTACAAGCAAAACCGTTGCTAATTCTAGCCCTGCAGTGTTTTCACTCCTACCTGCGTTGTGAAAATTAACACTGGTGTAAATAACGGCTCTGGGGAGGGTTTTCCTCTATTTACCGGACCTGATGAAGGAATCTGTCACCTGGATTGGCTAGGAGGTCATCTGCATCTACAATAATGGCTTCTTGTCCCAGTGTCTTGGTGACCAACTCAAACATCTGATAGAGTTCCCTAAAGCCAACCTCGCAAGGGTCAAAGTGGTCCCAACCTGAGGAAAGAGAGAGACATGGATACACTGTTAGCTTCGTGCTGCTATTTGTATCCAACCCTATAACATAACTATATAGACAAATGCCAACGTCCATTGATACCGTCTTTGATGTATTTCACGAGTGGGGGCTGGGGCAGTATCCCACGAAGCATCAGACTGAGTGGGATGCGCCCCAGCCCCCACTCGTGAAATACATCAGAGCGGTATCAATGTAGTTGGCATTTGTGTTTATTCTTTTATTTGAAGTCATTTAATGAATCAAAAACAACTTTTTCTTAGCCCATTGAATACGGCCACATTGTATTCAATGGGGGGCATTGAATACGGCCCTTCAGTGCTAAAGGACATCTTGTATTTCAAAAAAATAAAAGGTTAGCAATTTCCATCATGAGGTTATTGGCCATTATGTTTGTATTTTTCAGTTGTTTTAGCAAATAACATTAACATCTTGGTGACCTTGTAAAGTGAAGGGATAGAATCACCTTCCATTTTGATGGAGACCTTGTCAAATGAAAACACATACTCAGAAATGAAATATAAAATGAAGTTGCTTTTTACTGTACTGTCGGGGCACCAACAGTGTCTAGGCATGGCAGTATATATAAGTATAGATATTGAAGCAAAACTTTAAAAACCCACCCATGTGTTGGTTTTGTACTCATAAAGGATGATCCAGTATCAAAATCCCAAAATTAGTGTATTTTCTTCAGGTGCTGCTATGGTAAAGATATGTCAAAAGGGAGCTGCTTGTGTTAAAATGGCCCCAGTTGAATAAAACCATTATCTTTTACTGATTGGGTTCTCACTGCACCACTAGGTCCCCTAGGGATATAATGCTGCATCTGCACAAGCATGCTGCCATCTGGTTTACAATATACCATATGTAGGAGTCCAGATAGGCAGTAGAAATAGGAGTGAACACAGAATAGAACAGCCAGTAAACTCACCAAGCATATGCAGGTACCAGGTTGCTATAAAATGGGGACTGCTGGCCAGTTGGACATTTGTAAATCAAATCAGTGGCACACATCCTCTGATATATCCTTTGGTTGGAAAAATTTTCACCGCTACATTTTACGTAAATAATAGCTGAAGGGATCCATTTCCATTTGGAAGTGGTATGCACAGTTTGCAGCCTACCAAAGCTTCAATATTTTTGACCCATAGTGAATTTCCATGAATTAAATGAGTTAGGTCACAGCCAAAGTCAGGTGATGGATTACTCCCAGGTGGAATTGGTTGGGTTGGTTGGGTTACCCAGTGCATGCGGTTTGGCTGTTTTATGCCAAGTGAAAGCACATCCGTATTGCTATTTAGTATACACTCACAGTAGGGACATCCAACACGCAGCTCTCAGAGGACCCACTACTCACACACCTTATAGGGGCATTCACTGGCCTTAGCAGTGGTGGTATATGTATGCTTAGAGCTCTGTCTATGAAGTCATTTCCTTCAAAATCATGGGTCTGCCCATCAATATTTAGACCATATAGGAACAAATAAAATTGACATGAAGTCATTTTGCACCCACGCCCCTTAAAATTGGACAAACAGGAGAGATGTTATGCAAGAAAAGAGATTTATGTCCTCTAATTCTGCAGGGAAGAAGTAGGTTTTATTAAGGGGCCTATGATTTTCATAAATGGCAATGTGCAAGGCACAATGTATCATCATGATATTAGACATAGACACATACGATTTTGAAGGAAATGAAATTACTACTTTTTTCAATAGTGGGGTGCATAGTGTTTCATGAAAACTATGGATTAATGTGATTACTATGGTAACCGTTTCGACCTACAAAAACAAGTACTATGGTAACAGCTTGAGAGCGACCAAAACAATTACCCTTTCATACTGCTGTTCTAGACAATTCCATGATACATTTAGTGGCCCAAATGATAAAGTATGGTTCCAGCTGTAACTATACAGCTATGCAATACCACAGCTGCCATATAAACACAGTGCATTCACCACTTTTCTATACTACAGTGGGAATCCCTAAATGGTGATCTGGTAACTGCAGTTACCATAGTCACCTTCCTCACATGACTTTACTGAAAATCTATCCCATAGTAGCAGTTACTGGCAAAATTGTTAGTATTTTGATGAAAGAAATAGGTGCCTTAGTGCAGTTAATTGGCTTGTCAAAAGAAATTGCTAAGCAGGAAACAAAAACGCCATTGGCGGATCCAGGGAGGGGGGCTGACGAGCCTTGCCCCCCCCCCCCCCCCCCAGAAAAAAAGGAAGAAGAGAAGAGAAAGGTGAAGAAAAGAGGGAAAGAGATGATTGTGGAGTATGATTCATAGAGCCTAACTGAGGGCCTCTGATCTGGATGGGGGGGAGGGAGTCTTAAAATATTTTGTCCTAAAATGTGTGAGAATGCACCTTTTAAAGTACAGTTTAAGACCCCCTAATCTAGCTAATGCGCTTCGCTCGTGGGAAACAGATAGTGTCTCCGGGTTGGCCAAGTTTGCCCCCCCCTCTAGACAATCCTGGATCCGCCACTGAACTCACCTGTGAGTTCCTTATTGGTGCTCATCTTGTATAAGGATGGGATGGTCTTGTCGGGGTGCCGTACGAGGAAGGTATGGGTGTAGCCCCTCGGCAGTAGGTCTGTGGTCGTCAGCCGGTTCACAAGGTAATATGCCATGTCCTTGACGAACACCATTTCTGCATCTGCAGTTATGCATCTGTCATAAGGCTAAGTCTCACAAGGTAGATACATAAACAAATGCCAATGCCCATTGATACCGTCTCTGCTGTATTTCATGAGTGGGGCCTGGGGCAGTATCCCACGAAGCCGCAGGCTGAGTGGGATGCGCCCCAGCCCCCACGAGTGAAATACATCAGAGCGGTATCAATGAAGTTGGTAATTGTGTTAATTTTTAATTTGAAGCCATTTAAGGAAGGAAAAACAACTTTTTCTTAGCCTATTGAATACGGCCACATTGTATTCAATTTGGGGCATTGAATACGGCCATTCTGGTACTTAAGTAAAGTAAATCTTGTATTTCAAAAAAATAAAAATTGATATTCTAGGACCGGGTGACCTCTATGACTGGGTGACATCTATGAACATGAAAATGGATTTTTTTAAATAAAGAAATTCTACCATATGTATTGGATCTAATAAAGTCAATGGGGATGGTTATTCCTTCTTACTTTGAACATATGCCCGATATTCCCACTCAACAAAAAGACATCATGGATCAACAGTTTCTAGGACCTATTAATCTTCTCAGGGACCTCAGAACACTTACAATATGCCTGCATAATCTAGTTGAGACAAAGGTCCGATATAAGTCCAAACCACATTTTTACATTTTCAAATGGCTGGCAAATCCAAACTGCTGGGCCGATTTCTGTGATATTTAAACTGTTTTTATCTTTTAACATGATCTATCCATCTAGTCAATATCTTAATTTAAATGTTAATTATCTCATTTAAATTCAACATGTATAGAAGTATCGCCTGAGAGTCAATTTTAGCCAATATACTATTCGTCATATATAAAATAAAAGCTCTAGTTGAGCTGTACATGAATCTGGCAATATCACAACATTTTAAAAGTGTGACTTCCGACCCACTTTGTAAAAACGGGTCACATTTAACCACTTGTAACTACTTACATCATCCCATCTACTGTTTATTCATCATGCACCTTGTGCCCAATAATGGTGTAGTATTGAAATCGGGAAATTTGTTCATGCTTACTGAGTACATGCCTATACCAATTGCCTATACTACAAACATTGTTGATACACTTTTTTTGCATTCAAGTTGATAAAATGTATACCGCGTCACGAACGTGTTGTTTTGTCAATAAACAAGTTGGTTTAGAGCTCATTGAAACGAAACGAAAAAACTATGTACTTACCAGGGTAGGGCTGCTCACAGAGGGCCCGGATGTTGGCAAATGTTTCCTCCTCATTGACTGCTTCTGTCACATACCTAGAACTCACTCTGGATGGACCAAAGTAGTACGGGCCGAGAAAGGGCTCCATTATCACCTGCAATATGTCATATAAGTTAGAGGTAACATGTGGTGTAGGTAGAGGTAGGGGTGTACAATCATGTAGGGTAGGGTAGGGTAGGGTAGGGTAGGGTAGGGTAGGGGTGTACAATAGTGTAGGGTAGGGTAGAGGTAGACACTAGGCCGTTTCTTATGAGTTTGTAACAATTGAAACGTCTTTGACCGGGTGTCGTCTTTGACCTGTGTCGTCTTTGACCGGTGTAGTCTTTGACCAGCAAGTTTTAAAATGGCTGAAATGGGAGCTATGTACACATAAATGGGGGGAAAAGGTTAATGGATATTTTAACACTATATACTACAAACTTCCCGGCATTTCTGTGTACATAGCTCCCATTTCAGCCATTTTAAAACTTGCTGGTCAAAGACTACACCGGTCAAAGACGACACAGGTCAAAGATGACACCCTGTCAAAGACGTTTCAAGTGTTACAAACTCATGAGACACAGCCACTAACATTTTAGACCATGGGCCATCCGGGCAAGCAGCCTTAGAAAGTTGTGGGCCCGGGAGTAAAACTGTGGGCCCGGGAATTTCAACATCTAAATCAGGACATACTCACTAGGGGTTAAAAACACAGAACATTCAGGGAGATAACACTTTTTTTGATGTTCCGTTACAATTTCCTCTCATTTGATTTCTATTTGTACTCATTTGAAATGCATCTTAATATTAGTACAAGTTCTTGCTACCAATGGGTCCCCTCGATATATGATAGGTCTACTGAAAAAAATAGTGTAATAATGTGTGGTAAAAAGTAGGTCATTATTGTTGTTATTTTTGTTTGATTTTATAAAATATTGGGTAATTAAAAATCCTCAACACAAGACCCCCATCAAAAGAGGCTAAGGCCTCTCAAAAAAATAAAATAGTTTCTCATCACCGCGCGCATCATAAAAATCTCCTTTTGAGGCAAACTTTTTTTTTTTGCTAATTTTTCATGAAAAATATGACAAAAATGGACAAATATTGGGTTATTTGGTATCAAATCAAAGCTAATACTGCCAGTATTGCAGTAGGATAGAAATAACTTAAATTTTCCCTACTTTTAAAGATATATCATAAATTCTTTACTACTAAAATGTAAATATTGGTCATGAAAAAAGGTATATCATCCCATACATTTTAACCCGCGAGTAAAAAAAAAAAAAAAAATTTTAAAAGCCTCCCTCATCAATTTTTTCAGACCTTGGTGATGAGAAACCACCTTTTTTTTTGAGTGGCCTAAGTAAGAATCTTGAATTCCAAAGAGTAGCCTATCAGGTTCCTGTAGCAACTATTCTAATATAGAATATGCCTTCCAAATTACTTTCCAACATGGGAGTGTTTCTTAAATATAATATTGATTTGATTACCCATATTAGCTGCATGCTCTATTGGGCAACGTAGCTGGCATGGCCTTGCATTTTTCTTTGAAACGATGTATTACATGCCTATACATGTATTGCATAGAAATGGAATTAATGTTTACAGCTATAACTATTTCAAAATCTGGCTGTATGTAGCTACGGGCCACCACGGGCCCGTAACAATGTAAATATTTAGAAAACTACGGGCCCGGACCCAAAAGTACGGGCCATTGGCTCCCGGGCCAGCTTTAGTGTCTACCCCTGGTAGGGTAGGGTAGGGGTGTACAATAGTGTAGGGTAGGGCAGGGTAGGGTAGGGTAGGGTAGGGTAGGGTAGGGCAGGGTAGGGTAGGGTAGGGTAGGGTAGGGTAGGGTAGGGTAGGGGTTTACAATAGTGTAGGGTAGGGTAGGGTAGGGTAGGGGTGTAGCATATTGTATGGTAGGGTAGGGTAGGGTAGGGGTCTATAATAGTGTAGTGTAGGGCAGGGTAGGGTAGGGTAGGGTAGGGTAGGGTAGGGTAGGGTAGGGTAGGGGTGTACAATAGTGTAGTGTAGTGTAGGGTAGGGCAGGGTAGGGTAGGGTAGGGTAGGGTAGGGTAGGGCAGGGTAGGGTAGGGTAGGGTAGGGTAGGGGTTTACAATAGTGTAGGGTAGGGTAGGGTAGGGGTGTACCATATTGTATGGTAGGGTAGGGTAGGGTAGGGTAGGATAGGGTAGGGTAGGGTAGGGGTGTACAATAGTGTAGGGTAGGGTAGGGTAGGGTAGGGTAGGGTAGGGTAGGGGTGTACAATAGTGTAGGGTAGGGTAGGGTAGGGTAGGGTGTACAATAGTGTAGGGTAGGGTAGGGTAGGGTAGGGTAGGATAGGGTAGGGTAGGGTAGGGGTGTATAA
This sequence comes from Harmothoe impar, assembly GCA_947462335.1. Taxonomy (NCBI): domain Eukaryota; kingdom Metazoa; phylum Annelida; class Polychaeta; order Phyllodocida; family Polynoidae; genus Harmothoe; species Harmothoe impar. Next base: position 79,122,334 of record OX381706.1, on the reverse strand, counting down.
TAGTGTAGGGTAGGGTAGGGTAGGGTAGGATAGGGGTGTACAATAGTGTAGGGTAGGGTAGGGTAGGGTAGGGTAGGGTAGGGGTGTACAATAGTGTAGGGTAGGGTAGGGTAGGGTAGGGTAGGGGTGTACAATAGTGTAGGGTAGGGTAGGGTAGGGTAGGGTAGGGTAGGGTAGGGTAGGGTAGGGGTGTATAAAAGTGTAGGGTAGGGTAGGGTAGGGGTGTACAATATTTGGTGTTAAGTGACCCTTCTCAGAAATGCAATGGTGTGAAAGGCAAGAAACCAGTGTGTATAATGAGTAGTAGAGATGCAGAATTTTTGCCATTGCTTTGTAAATTGGGGGGATAGACATTCATTTGAAGTGCCTACACCCACATTCCCAGGGTCTAGCAGCATAATGAAGACATCACAGATTCCCTCCGATGCATACTTTACCTACTAGAGGCCTAATGGAGGTAGTCATTAGCGAAATTCACCGTCCCTGCCATAGCATTGAAAATCAGGGTGATAGACATTTTATTGAGGTGCCCCTATCCTTTTTCCAGGACCTAGGGATACAATGCAAACATTATGTTTCTTATCCCATGCATCTAGTAAAGACCTATTTTCACCTGATTCTCTGCATGGACAGTATTTCTCAAACAATGCTATTATAGGTAGATCTACTCTCCAGACAGCTGTATAAAAGAATATGCACTTTTTTCCTAAGCTACATCTGAGATAAAGGTTAGGCCCATTGATCTACAGGTGTTAAAAGACTAGTATGCCTGGTAGATGATGGTGGACAGAATGGATGTGATCAATACTATTGCAATCAATTTATGTCTGATAAGTGAGACAACTGACTTACCAAACACAGATTTATCAAGGGTTTACTCTATGTAAATAAGTATAGAATAGGATACAATGTATCATAAAACATTTTACAGATGTCCTGCTATCTTTAACGCTTTAAACAGACTAGGATAAGTCTGGGCCTAAGCTCTTCATTCATAACCCATTTATATAAATTATACCATCATTAAGGTGGCCATCATCTTTACTTGAAGAGGGCAAGATTGAAGCCTAACAGAGTGTGACTTATGACCCAGACTTAAGGTGGGTCGCTACCCTTTGATCAAAGTTAACAGAATCTCTCCATTTTTTTTCTACATGAAGTCTAAATCATATAGAATCGTAAAATGAAAAGAAAAATGGGGGGTCCCAAGCTACTTTTTTAGATACAGAATTTTGAAAGATTAAAGTATTTTATTTTTTCACCAAAAAATTGAAAAAAATGGGAAAACGTCTATTTTTTTTTTTCATATCAACTATTATGCACAGAAATGTGAAACTTCACATGTGAAAGGCCTATATGTTCGACTTAACTGCAAAAATAATTTTACAGTTGTATGCAATGGCATTCTGGGTAAAAATATGATGTTTCTGGAAAGAATAGGAATAAATGTTCATTATTATGTAGCCTTTTTAGCTAGAAATAGTATTCAAAGGTAACAGAATTCTTTTAAACTCTCTAAGAAAATAGTTAAGATCAATTGCTAACATATAAAAGTGCTTTTGATAGGTGGTCCCGGGCATATTTTTAGTTTTTTTGGCCTTTGAAGTTAAAAAATAATGCAAAAACGGACTGGATTTCATATTCAGAGCAATGTATAATGGGTAATATCATCAAAATCTGGCTCTCAAACGACATTATTAAATAACCTTGGCTGTTTCAAGCAACTTGATATGATTTATAGTATTTCTGAGAAGATTCATTGGTAAATAATGCCAGTGTACTAAATCATGTCAAAAATAGGAAATAACATCTGTTACAAATATATCAAATATTCAAAGTCTCATAAAATGCTCAATTTTACTTGAATTTGCCTAATCGTTGAATATGATAAGGGGAACTCATTGATGTATCAAACTCTGCAATTTGGGCCCATTCTGATACGTTTAAGCTGCATGCGCAGAAACCTGCGCAGTGGGTTCATTTTCAACAGGTAGCGATCCACCTTAACCTGTCTAAGGTAGTGTATGTTATCACAATTATAAATATTCAGAATTAAGATGATTATATATAAGCACCTGATATGTAGATCAGTAGATATAGTGAACCAGATATATTTATTGCCCAGGTATTTAGCCCTTTGCCAATTCAAATATTAGTTTCTAAAATAGTGATTTACTGTCCTCTACATATTTGGATCTCTGTCCCACTCCCTATTAAATTCATAATCTACTAGTAGTCCTCAAGGCATGGCTGTTCATAAAAGTAATATACATTAGTTGTTATATGATATTTCTGAATTATCTTTATTGTGGATAGATATGATTTGAATTGTAAACGTGTATTTATTCATCAGATCATTTTTTTTAAATAACGTCAATATTCATTGAACATGACGCAGTATAACGATACATTGTGTAATCATAATACAATACGGCATATTACATAGCCCACTTAGGGGGCAACATTAGATCAAATTTAGTACAATATAAGTGTTCCCATAGTTATTGGGATGTGAGCTTTCTAATTTGCACAATATAATATTTTACCATGATTCGAGTGACACCAGAAATACAGCAAATATACATGTGTGGCTTTGCGCTCCACTAGCGTTGCTTTGGGTTTCTAGGATTCAGACTAGGGTAAAGTGCCCATGAGTTGACCATTTGGACCTGTGTTCCAGCTGTGAGGTATTTTGGGACCTATACTGTAGTAAGCTAACCAGTATGGGTCCCCCAAAGTTGGTCAAGTTTTTTTTAAGTCCCAGGCATCATAAAAAATGAGGTCCCCACTTTTTAGTTTAAGACATTATGGCCTTATTAGCTTAACATGAAAAATGTGTTAATTCTGTCACCACCAGTACCATGAGTCAACCACTTTGGTACCTAAACATACTTCCCAATATCTGGTTAGCATGTGGCCCCGTTCAACAGATGACATAATCCTAATACCCCAACAGGGAAAACTTGTCATGCAACTATCTCATGTGAAATAGAACCTCTGCGTTGGGGGGAAATGCATGGAAGTAAGAAATGAGTTTCCCATAGCTGCCCTCATTTGTGAATTCAATATTAGACTTCAAAACCCTACCCATAAGGCAAAACTCAAATTTGGGAGAAAAAGTTGCTTTAATGGAAATAAAAAACCTCAAATAAATTTGCTCTATAGACAGGCTTTTACAGTGAAATAGGTCAAGAATGCATCTGATGAAATCCATATTGCAACCATTGTGTCTCTAGACCCAGGCAATATGGATTCAAGTGAATCCCCCATTTTTTGCAAAGCAATAGCAAAGATGGTGAATTTTGCCAATGGCTATACCTCCTCTAATCGGTAAAATATGCATTGGAGAGGAGCACCAATGACTTAAGGGGACACAATAGGGTAGAAAAGTAGAACAGTAATGAAAATCTAATGAAAAGAAGCTAAAAAAGAACGTTTTTGTTCCATTTTCATTCCACAGCCATAGCAACACCTAATGATGGAAGAGATTTGATGTAGGCATGTTCTATGGTCATAACCATATATGACATGTATAGTTTTAACAAATTTACTGAACTATACATGATCAACTGTTTTACTGGATCTACCCTATTGTGCCCCCTTAATTTTGATACTAGACCCTGAAAATGGGTGTAGCACTATAGACACTTTAAATGAATGTCTATCTCCTGTATTTGCAAAGCAATAGCAAAAGAATTATTAATGAATTTCTGGTAATGGATACCTCTGTGAGGCCTCTAATGGGTGAAACATGCATTGGAGAGAAGCTGCTGCAGTGACTTCATTGTGATACTACACTGAAAATCCATAGATTGAAAGGGTTAGTCAGTACAGACTATCCTAGGTTGGTCATATGAGTGTTAGTCATAATGGCAAAGTTATATTCAAAAATGACCGAGGGGTCAGTCAGTAGTGGCTAACCTAGGTTCATCATTGGTGTGTTTTATTTGTATACCACTAGTTGGGACCACCTGTCATGACCACTCAGTGGCTCCCCCTGGAAATAAAAAGACTAAGGTTGGTTGGTAAGTACTGACCAACCTGACAATAATAACTGACCTAGGTTGGTCGTATAGGGAGACAAAAAAATGACTAACTAGGCTAGGCACTAGTGACTGAGAGGTTGGGCGTATAGGGAGCCTAGTATAGTGGGGTACCTTAGCCATATTATCATTCATTTTGTGATAGAAGCAACAGATTTGGTCCAGGCATGCTTTGTAATGTACCTATTCATTTAAGCAAGGGAGCCACGTCAATTTTTTATTTTTTAGGTCAGTTTTGGGTAGCGTTATTAGGTCAAATATAAAACATGAATATATACAATTAATATTACACAAGCACTATCCTATGTCATATTACATTGGTTTTATAATCAGAGTCTGCCCCCGTAGCTGCTGTATTAATCCCCATTTTTAGATTTCAAAGATTTGACCTACTTTAGCCTAATTAGCATAATTTGCATATATATGCACTGAATATAGGTCATACATATATCTCTATGATAAAATTATGAATTTTGATCCAGACATACTCTGTAATGTACTTTTTCATTTTAGCATGGGAGCCACAGACATTTTTTATTTTTTAGGTCAGTTTTGGGTAACGTTATTAGGTCAAATACGAAAAATGGAAATATACATGAAATACTACACAATCAGTATCCTTTCTCATATTGAATTGGTCCCTTGATCTAACTCTGTCCCCACAGGTGCTGTAACAATCCCCATTTTTTGATTTGGAGTTGACCTATTTCAACCTAATTAGCATAATTTGCATATATATAAACACGGAATAGGTCATATATATTATATATCTGATAAAATCATGAAATTTGGTCCAGACATACTTTGTGATCTATTACTTTCATTTCAGCATGGGAGCCACATCAATCCTTTATTACTAGGTTAGATTGACACTTCTAATTAGGTCAAATAATCATATTAGAAAGTATGTGTCCGCTTCCATTCAGATTATGCTCTGTGTCATATCACATGTACATTCGTAAACGAACGTAGTTGTAAGTCATACACAGGAGGGGTCTACATTTCTCTGTGTTGTTGCCCTGCTCACTGCAGTCCCGGTCCCTGCACTCTACTACCTGATTAACACCATCCGTGTTATCGGTTTTTAAATATACCCCCTGAACACTGACTTTTTGGTTTAAAATACCCCCTATTAGGACAAAAAGACCGACGTTTTTTGCCCTTAAAAACATTTCATCATCAGGGAACACTCCCATTTTGTGTTAAGCTGATGTAAATGTCGCCAAGATTACCTTGTTAGGAGGCCTTGCACATAAAAGAGGGACAAAATCTTGCCCCCTTTTCTCATTTTCAAGGAGGTGATCTATATTTACCCCCCTTTTCTATTTTTCTCTGAGTTTTAGTTGAAAAATAACCCCTATTTATGATATTCACGGACGTGCAGAGTGAGGGGAAAAGTACCCCTTTCTCGGCGTTTTCATGAAATGGATGGTGTGGTTTCACACACTAAGTGCAAGGACTGGGACTGCAGTGCTCAGCACAATTTTAAATTCCAGCAGATTTTTGCTTTGAAGCACTTCTATTTTGTTTTACATCCAATAGCACACCTTGCTGCCCAAAGCCATGTCTGTTCACTCTGGGTCCACTCCTCACCCATTTGCTTTCCAGCCCCAGTTTGCTGGTGATGGCAGCATTCAATGTCTGGCACCACACATATCCAGCTTGATATGCTGCTAGATTGCTCTCTTAACGATCTCTGGGTTGGTGGTATGTCTTCAGGTGACCTTGTTCCCTTTGAGAAGAGCCATTGACACTGTTTGCTGTTGAAGTTTTGGAGTACATTAGTACAATTAAGCACTCAACCCAATCCAATATCTCTTCTGAAAAGACTGACCAAATGTCCCATACATTTGTTGGCGGGCAAGTGCAGTGACTGAATCACAACTAGTCACAGCATGCATGAATAACAATCCAGTTCACTTCTCTGGGCCCAAACACATTGCAATGTTGTGAACTGGTATCTAGTGAAACTCCAAATGCCAGCCACTCAGAACGTGGAATGTGAAATTGCAATCACAACAACAACAACAGTGTTGGCAGTTTGATGCAAAACTTTTACATGGCCATCTTGACTGGCATGCCTTGCATGAAGGAGCATCCTGGTATCAGCCTCCCTGTGGCTTCAAGAGTCAATTCCTACCTTTTATCTTCATTGTGTCATTGTTGGTATGTCAACACATGGGATCCCTTTGTTGCATAAAACTGTTTTACTTTGACTGATCTTCTCTGATAAAAGGTTAACAATTTTACCTTGGTATCTAAATTGTGCAAGAATCCTTGCCAGTTCATTGGTGTTGTTGTTGTTGTTGAAGTCACCCTTATTCTTTTACCTACTCCACAATAAATCCATTCTTAGAATGTCTCCTTCATACTCAAATGTTTTTGTCTTGTGCCTGACCATGTTGACTAAGGAAGCTGCATGGAATATCTTTGTAATCTATAGACATATTCTATGAGGTTGTATGCCCAAGGGATTTAAGATGCAACCTGGCTGAGCCGGGGGAGACAGAGGTTCTCCCGGTCTCAGGCATGGGCAATCTGTCTTACAAGGCTGAATTCACCTTAATTCACCTTCCCATCAGATAGTCAGCCCTATGACAAAGACTGTGCCCAGAGAGTGCAGTGTGCAATACACATCCAACCTCACAGGTGTAGGGGGCAGAGACCACTAGTTACTACCAATTAAGGGATTAACAGGCTACCCTGGGCTGGTGTATTCAACTGTCAAAGTGTGGAGGTCAGGCTGTACATGATACCAGTGTCACAAATTGCTAGACACAGGCAGGCCAGGTTGTTCAAGACATGGAAGAATGTCTAATTTAGTGCCTTTATATTACTTCTCTTGTGTGGTCAGTGAAGAGGCTCATTTTAACTATTATGATCAAAGTGTTGTTCTCGGCCCCCATCTTTCAATTGACAGGCAATGTACAATCAAGAGAACAGCTAGCAGTGGCTCCTCAGTCAGATTTCATCTATAGTCTTGATCTGGAGAGAGATTGTTTCTTGAAATAATATCTGTGAGTGCCTTTTCATTAGAGGAAATCCATACTACTTGGCTGCTCAGTACCTGACATTTTTGGTATAAGTTGTCAATAATGCATTGCTTTGTTCCAGAAATGGATTGCCAAAATCCTTGAAAATGATTTCTATATGTTTCATGTACTCCTGGAGCTCCTTTGTGATGCTTAAATGAACATTTCCTGTTTTCCATGAAGTTTTCCATTTCAGATACAACTAGCAGTAATTTTTCCAATTCTGCAGGACTCTCTGTTAACCCTATAGCACCTCTCAATTGATCTCTTTATTTGTTTGCTCATGGGATTGCTCAAATCTATGGGTTGACCTTTAAGTGACTATCTTTCATTCCATGAATTGCTCATAGACCTCTGGATGAGTGTGCTTCAATTGAACCATATCCCATATGTTAACTGGTACCCAACGTGCATAATGTACCTGGTCTAACGCAAATATCCATAGCATTAATGCTGGCAATGTCTACATTTAGGGTGTCAACAGACTATTTTGCCCTCAATACTGTTTGTTTTGACATTTGCACCACATTTGATATTGCTATAAAAATATATTAAGATATCTCAACCTGAAATGGGCAGGTACTTTAGAAAGTATGTCTGGATCAAATTTCATGATTTTATCACAGCGATATGTGCTTGACCTATATTTGGTGCATATATACTAAAATTATGCTAATTAGGTAATTAAGTCAAATCTTCCAAATCTAAAAATGGGGATTATTACAGCACCTATGGGGCCAGATTTAGATCATGGAACCAATGCAGTATGACAAAGGATTATGCCTTTGTGATATTAATTGTATATTTCCTTTTTTTTATTTGACCTAACTATGCTACCCAAAACTGACCTAAAAAATCAAACTGATGTGGCTCTCAGAAAATGGGGATTGTTACAGCACCTTAGGGGACAGAGTTAGATCAAGGGACCAATTCAATATAAGAAAGGATACTGCGTGTGTAGTATTTCATGTATATTTCAGTATTTTGTATTTGACCTAATTACACTACCCAAAACTCACCTAAAAAATAAAAAATTGCTGTGGCTCCCATGCTAAAATGAAAAAGTACATAACAAAGTATGTCTGGATCAGATTTCATAATTTTATCATAGAGATATAATGTATGACCTATATTCGGTGCATATATGTGCTAATTATGCTAAAGTAGGTCAAATCTTTGAAATCTAAAAGTGGGGGTTGTTACAACACATATGGGGACAGACTCTGATCATAACACCAATGCAATATGACAAAGGATAATGCTTGTGTAATATTAATTGTATATTTCCAAGTTTTATATTTGACCTAATTACGCTACACAAAACTGACCTAAAAAATAAAAAATTGACGTGGCTCCCTTGCTGAAATGAAAAAGTACACTACCAAGTATGTCTGGACCAAATCTGTTGCTTCTATCACAAAATGAATGATCAGACCTCTTTTGGGGGCTAAGGTACCCCACTAGGAATATCAGTGTAGGCCCTGAAAATATGGGTGTAAGCACTTAAAATGCATGTCTATCTCCCGTATTTGTAAAGCAATAGCTAAAAAATAGTAAATTTCTGGTAATGGCTACCTCTGTGAGGCCTCTAATTGGTAAAATATGCATTGCAGAAGAGCTGCAATGACTTCACTGTGCTACTAGACCTTGAAAATGTTGGTTTAGCCACTTTAAATGAATGTCTAGCACTATTACTTGCAAAACTATTGCAGAAATAGTGAATTTCGGTTATGGCTACCTTTATCGGGCCCTATTTCAGAGAAATACGATCTTTGAGCGTGGCATCCACCCCAAACTTAATCAGTATAGGTCAAACTTTGAATTTAGCCTGGATGCCACCCTCTAACATTCCGTAACCACCAGGCCTAAAATCTCAAGATTGTGCCTCTCGTCTAGAGCATCAGTCCTTGTGATATGATAGACTTAATGTTTTGCACCAAATACAGACTAAAATTAACACACCATTCCACTCATTATCTGTAAATATTTGATGGGACAACAGGAAAGCCTGTTGTGATAGACTTTAGACATTTGTAGACTTTAAGGTGGATTTATTGTATCTATGTTAAAGTGACATGGTCCGATGATTAGGGTTCAAAAATCAATTTTGTTAAAAATGAACCAGAATGTTCCCTATGGCCATATCTAGCTACTTTATTTAATCTCATTCCCTGGAATTCAGCTTAGAATTTGACAAATTATCAGATTATGGCTGAATTTACTCATTTTGGAGTGCGCGCTATAATTCCCCCATTCAAAATACACTGTAAAGTACTATACTTGGACCACATCTGAACTTCTAATTGGGCTTTTATTGCCCATAGATGACATTTTATTGGTCACTATCATCCAAATATGATATTGCACTAACATTTGAAATACATTTAAGCAGGATTTAAATTGTGAAAAAGAAATCGGACCATGTCCCTTTAAGCAGTGGTCTCCCCAGGTGCTACCTCAGTGTTCCTTCTGTTCAGCATGGCGCGCAGGAAGGCTGTGGAGACACTCCTGGGGATGGCCCAGAGGAAGACGCGTGTCTGCTTCTTGGACATGATTGAGTTCCTGTAAGGCCAAAAAAAATAAAAGCTATGTTTCAGGTAACATGGCAAAAAAGACTAGGGTCGGTAGGTCGGATATTCATTTTATTTCATTTTATTTTTTTAACATGAAAGTACTAGCCATCCTCAGTGTTAAGGATACTGTTTACCCTCCTCTTTCCAGATAAAAAATACACTTTCAATGACCTGTAGTTTGATTATTTTGTGTCACAACATTGCATATCATATACCATTATGACCGTATAATATGCCCCATTCGAATTCATGGGGTTTAGAGGGTGGTTGCTAGGGATGGAATGTTAATGGAAGAAAAACGTTCTTTTTTAGGTTAATTTTCTTTGAACAGCCAATTAGGATGGAATTTCATCAGAATTAATATGTCTCAGGGGTGGAATGTAATCTAAACATGATTTATTAGGGAACCGTGTCTCATTTTATGGATATTCCTTTTTTCAAGGTCTACAGAGGTGTTAAAAGAACAAAAATTGGTTATTTTTCAATTTTGTTGATTTTTTCACTATTTTCTTACTTTGAACACCTCTGTAGACCCTAATAATAGGAATATCCATAAAATGAGACACGGTTCCCTAATAAATCATGTTTAGATTACATTGAAATCATCAAACCAATTTATTTTGAGGTTTTTCCATGACATATAGCTGTTCAAAGAAAAATAGCCTAAAAAAGAACGTTTTTGTTCCATTCACATTCCAACCCTAGCAACGGCCATTTTCAGCCAAGGAATCTGAAAAAGGTATATAATACGGTCATATTGGTGTAAAATAAGTGAAGTTGTGAAGAAAACTCATCAAATTACAAACAATTTAATGTCAGATTTTTGCCCAGGAAGTGGAGGGTACACAGTATCCTTAACCCAAAAAATGACCCAAAAAGTGTTAAAATATGAAATTAAACAAAAAAACGCAGGGTCGGCCCTGTTTTGCTAGGGTCGGTCGGGTGACCTGAAACAAACTTTTTTTTTAAATTTGGCCTAATATAGGGTAAACTGTCATTGAGTCGGCCATGTACCTTGAGTCGGGAAAAAAAATAGAAAAGAGAAGAATGGCTTTATATTCTCTGACAATTTTTGGAAATGATGTAAATGGGCCCGATGAGACTCTTATTGCCCATAGAGGGAGTTGTATTTTGCCCATTCTCTATGATTCATGCAGATACAAATACAATATTTGTTATGTCTTTAGAAAATTCTTAACTGCAGGTCAGGGTGTTAGTCTATTAAGTCTTTCTCGAAAAGCACCCAATGCATCAGTTTACTTATTACTCAGTCAAACTGGTGCATACTGATGCATTTTAGCATACAATCATTTGGCTGTATCTAGCCCCGACCATTGTAGATAGACTTTTTTCCCCCAGAAACAGACACCCATTTATGGGGTGCAGACCCAGGATGCCTCCTTTTTCGCCCAATTGTTTTTGGTAATGGGGATAAGGGGGCAGGGACCGCTGTTCTATAGTTACCATGTGTGTACGCCTATGCTATTCCTACCGTGACACCATCTTAGTGGAGGCCAATGTGGTTAAAGCACCCTCTTTTACATAAATCACTTTTGGTTTCGGTTTGCATTTGAAAAATTAAATTACACTAAACTTCTAGGCCACCAGCTACTTCAGTCGACCTCTAGTTGCTGATGCTATTATTTCTACTACCTCTATAATTATCCAGGTAAATATCCCAGTCAGTGTCACCATTTGTGACACAGAAGTCTCCATTTATAGAATTGTATGCTCTAAGCCCCATTATGACACTGGAGGTTGTCTGGAGGGCAAGTATAGAAGACTACTATGTACCCTTAAATAGCATTCACCTTCTGTGACCCCAGAGTCTCCATTTATAGATTTTTATGCTTCAAACCCCATTCTGACACTAGAGGTTGTCTGGGGGGCAAGTGGAAGACTACTAGGGTAACATGTCCTTGAGTCGGCCATGTACTTTAAGTCAACCACTTTGCCCTGTTTTAAGTGCCAAGTTGCATCCATAAAAAATTCAGCTCTCTGCTACTTAAAGATGGTGTATCAGCTAAATATTAGAGAATTTCTAGTTTTATCATATTACTATTGTATATCCTATCCCATACATCTTCCCTAACTTTTAAAATGATTGGCAGTGTCTTAGTCTATGAGATGAGCACATGCAGTGCAATATCTTTTACTGTAGGTCGACACTAAAACTGTCTATGTTGTGGTACTGCATGGCTCAGTGCTTTCTCTACCAGGCTAGTTTCCCCTGTACTCACCTGGGGGAGTGACTGAGTCAGTGAGGTGAATAAGCAACATTATTTTCTATCTCAAATCATGCATTTATACACAAAGATATTTAACATTGAGCACTGCATATCAACTAAAATGATAACAAAACCCTTGACATTAAAATCATATCCATTTTGAAGAAAAGATTTGGGAAGTCTATTAGCTGATATACCATCTTTAACAATTCTGGGGATTGAATTCTTCCTCTCTCCAGCAGATGATTAATCTACCATGTTCATCACCTTTTGCTGTACTTTTCAACCAATAATGGGTTAATTCCGAACCAACCTCCCCAACTTAGGGCTTTCTGCTTAATGACTACAAGTGTCCATGCCCTTTTTGATGTTCTTTGGCATGAAATGTTTAAAGAACCCATTTATATTTTAGATAGTTACATTACCAGGAAAAATAAATTGAAATTGAAGAAATTCATGTGTGAGCACGCAGTCTAGTAACCCGCTGAATAGGGTGTGCCAATGTGCCAAAGTGGTTGACTCAAGGTACCAAAGTAGTTGACTCATGGTATTGATGCTGACAAACTTCATACCTTTTTCATTTAAAGCAAATAAGGCCACAATGTCTTAGAATTGAAAGTGGAGACTTCATTTTTTATAATGCCTAGGACTTAAGAAAAAAAAAAGTTTGACCATCTTTTGGAGACCCATACCGTAAAACCTCGCGTATAAGCGACAGCTATTATGCGAGTCAGATTGCTGGTGTGGCTTATGGGAGTCAGGGCGCGGCTTATATGCAAGTTTTTAGATGTAAACTACAGTACTAAAGTGGCCATAATGAGATCGCTGGTGCGGCTTATAGGATCAGCCCAAAGTCTAGGTCTGGCTAGTGGTGCAAGGTTTTAAGTACCGGTACAGGTTAACATATTACATCATGGTTCCCAAAATACCTCACAGGTGGAACACAAGTCCAAGTGGCCGACTCATGGGCACTTGAGCCTATGCCCTAACAACCTTACAGTAGTTTTGCACCCCCTATTTTTTTTTTTTCCGTTTTCAAATGATTTGGAGTACCCACAGAAAAAAAATAGTGGGAATCTGATGACTTTGATTCAATGGGATCAACCCACCTTAATAGAATGGGAAGCAATTAGAGAGGAAACGCAATGGGTAAATACCCGGTAGATAAAGATGAGGGAAAGGAAATACGGAAACCTGTTGTAATTAAACAGTTGTAGTTAAAAAAATTATTCTGATGCATAAATAATGTATCATAGCTATAGTTCTAGTTGGACCATTTGCAAAACTCTTTCAGTTTTAGAAAGCTGAAGAATAGGCGAAGCATTGACTTTCATCATGATTTAGATAATTATCATGAGATTTCTTAACTTTTATAATTGTTAATAATACGTGTGACATAATGCAGAGTAGTGTAACATGGGGATCAATTCTTATCAATTTTGTAAAAGTTATGGGCTAAGGGCTTATTAATATGCTAAAATGGCTATAGTGTATATAGCAAAACTAGACACAGTAAATTGTGATTAGTAACTATATATTGTTCAGAAACGGTACACACTTTGAATACAGTGATAGTCAGCAAAGTAAATATTGGTCCTTAAACTGCTAAAGTCACCCACCAAAAGTAGTGGAGAAATCCTGAGTAGTCTGGTGTGTCTCTGAAAGCTGTCTGGGGGTGAGTAGCCAGTGCCCATCCCTTACATAGAAAGGAGCGGACAGTCATGGGGGCATTCAGAAACCCCTCCCGTTACAATCGTGCCACTTCACATGAAGCAAGTGTCCCAATTTACCAAAAATGCAAGTAAAGTGGGATGCTTCAATTTTGAAGTGGCATCTCTAAGAAATGGGCTATTTAGGCTACAATGGTTAAGTTCTTTTTTGTTTTTTTTAGATATTTTTGTTTAAAGGAATGAATACTGAACCCATTTGACGTGTTTGACATTTTCTACTATTGGTATCAAATGTTTGAATGGTACATGAAGTGTGAGTATGGCTTAGGTATCCCAATCTACCTGAATCAACCCTATAGCAAAACAAAATGTCAGTCAGGGAATGGCTTTATATTCTCTGCCAGTATTTGGATATCTTGACATGCCTTACCTTCTCAGTACAGTATTTGGTGTTGACTGGAAAAGAAATTGGGAGTGCCCCCCCCCCCCCACACACACACACCTCCACCTCCAAAGGAAGGCTCAAGTTACAATTTTTGGAAATGGTGTAATTGGGCCCAATGAGACTCTTATTGCCGATACAGGTTATTGCCCATAGAAGGAATTGTATTTTGCCCCTTCTCTATGGTTCATGCAGATACAAATACAATATTTGTTATGTCTTGTTGATGTGATACAAGATGGCGCTTACCAGGTAGACGCGGAAAAGTGGAGCAGGGGAAATTTACACAGATACTGGAGGATTAACACGAAATAATACTTACCTGTCGTAATTATCGGATGTATAAAGGTATTGTGCAACCATTCATATATAATTGGACATATGGATCTGAGACGTGTCGATGGTAGAACTGTTTTTAGCAAACCATACTCTGACGACACCGCGCTCACACCGGCACATACACATAACACTACAGCGGCCATAGCCACTGACCCGTCCACTCCACCTCTATCACCACTAGATACCTTCACACATAAGACTGTCATCTGTGAACTAGTTGGAATGTCGATGCGTACCTACAATACACATGGCGAGCCATTTGCTGATGAGCAAAGGATTATAAATAACGGTATGCTGGCCCTGAACCCTCTTATAAGGGGTATAAATACGCTGGACAATCTATTCACCCCCCATATGGTACAGCATGTGCATAAGAGCAGGCATGGGAGAATGAGCCATCGCTATGTTGGCACACTGAGGGACGGGTTGCACTTTAATGAGGCCACAAAGTCAAAATTCGCCCGTAACATTGTGTATACTTTTGGGGATAACATCCATGCTACCTGTAACTAAGACCCGCGCCCAAATCAAGGGTGGGGACGCGCGCCCCCATTGACATAGCACTAGTTTCTGAGAGTGAATGTTTAAAATGGGCGCGATCTGCCGCAGTGTTATTATGTATGTAAAATATGACTTGCTATCCTACTAAATATATCTTCTTGATAAACATGCGTGGCACTCATGCATTTCAACTCATTTCAAGTAATGATGTATGCATTAAATCACCTTTTCCACATAAGTTCTATATATATTTTTATCATAAACTAATGATAATACCTGTCCTCATACATTAGTATTACATTATATGTTTCCTGTCTGTTATAAACTGCCTTCTTTTTCATATGAATGCTCGAGTTACTACACCAACTGGCCATAATGTGTTAAATGGATGAGATATAATGTGAACGTCATATCCTGTGAGTAGAAATCCTTTATTGAATTATATTGTAAAAATAAAAGACTAATCAGACCTGTACCAGCGCAGCAGGGTGTCGACTCGTGGTGATTTCATGAGAAGGCAAAAATCTGACGTATTGTACTAACATAATCTAAGTGAAATAATTAACACTTTGCTTGTATGAAGACTGTGGTGACTCACAACCATACGAGACATATGATTTGATATGATTACTATTGTTGAATTGTGAGATACAAATTAGGTCATAATTATGATAAGATACCCTGTTAAACTGATGTTTATATCTGTAAATTGTTTCATATCTGCCATTTGATTGATCTGATAACATCGTGACTGCAAGGTGTGTATTGCTTAAACATGTAGTCTGAAATCTACTACTTATTTGAGATTTGTTTATTTGATTGGGAATAAATCCTTTTCTTGTACTTGATATATCGTGTGGCTTTATTGGTCCGAACGACATTCCCTTACCGGAATGTATTGGTAATGTGTATTCATGGGTGTTCCCCTGCACCGATACAGCTTATACATGACAACCCCCAAACAAAACCATATTGTCAAAATAATTATTGGTTTATTATCCAAACTCCCTCGGGATAATGAGGATTGGGACATGGGAAGGGGAGGTATGATATGTACACTATTTATGCAGTGTCTACACTTAAATGGTAGTCCTACGGAATTTTCTAATTTTATGTTAGAATGCCTGAAGAGCATTAAAGAGGCTGATCCTACTTCTGACATCACTTTCCTGGGAGATATAAATATAAATTATCTAGATAAAGAAGATGATAAATTTAATGCTTTGTTAGACATTGAACAGGAATTTAGTTTAGATCAGTATATTACATCACCCACTAGGAAAGGTGCCATTTTGGACTTAGCGTATTCTGACTGCAGATTTATATCTAATGCAAAGGTCTTAAACTACAAATTCAGTGATCATTGCCCAATACTAATTACTAAGAAAAAGGTCAAAATTAATTATATAACAAAACAATTTATAGGTCGTTCCTGGAGATATTATAACCCGGCTACCCTTGAAAATGCACTCATTAATTATGACTGGACAGCTCTGCACGCCACTAGATGCCCTAATATAGCCTGGGACATAATTCATACTGCCATTGACATACATTTAAACATTATGTGTCCCATACGACAACATCAAATAAGTGCTAAGGATGAACCATGGCTCACCCCGGACCTGAAAAGGTTAATTGTAGAGAAAGACCTTGCATGGAGACATGCTAAGAGAACAGGTCTACCTGAGGATGACACTACATCAAACAGGATGAGTAATAGGGTTAAAAACCTGGTAGAAAATGCAAAAAAAAAGTACATAAAGGATTATGAAAAGGAAGATAGCAAGACATTTTGGAGAAAACTTGAGGAGTTGCTACCCAATAAAACAAAAAATAATATTATATGTTTGGTAGATCAGGATTCTGGCCAACCAATTGAGCATTCAAAAACTGCTGAACACATTAATAATTACTTTGTAGGTATTGGTCCTAAATTTGCTGCTAATTTCAATATGCCTTGGTCATATGCAGGTACCACAACCAACCTCATTATAGATGACCTCATTATTACGCCTGAGATGGTTTTTAATACTGCCAGACTGACTAATGTAAGAAAAGCCTCAGCTGTTCCTTTTATGAATGCCCGTGTAATTAAAGATGCTATGCTGGCCATTCCAGATAAATTTGCTTATCTATTTAACTTGTCTCTAACATGTGCTACTTTTCCTACTAAATGGAAACAGGCTTTAGTAACCCCCTTACCGAAGCCAGGTGATAAAGCAAATGTTACCAACTATAGGCCCATTTCACAAATACCCCTACCTGGTAAGGTGCTTGAGCGCATTGTTCATACTCATATATCCTCATATTTAGAAAACAACAATTTATTAAATCCCAAACAGGGTGGGTTTAGAAAGGGACATTCTACTATCTCTACAGTCGCTGATTTTACTAATGACCTCTTTCATAGTATGGATGAAAATAACTTCACACTAGCCACATTTATTGATATGTCCAAAGCTTTTGACGTGGTAAATCATGCAATTTTGCTTTCTAAGTGTGAAGAATTAGGTATTAAAAATGATATTTTGGGCTGGTTAAAGGATTATTTATTCCAAAGATCTCAAAAAACAGTCGCAAATGGTATAACTTCTAGTGAAGCTTTTCTATCCTGTGGTGTCCCTCAGGGGTCTATTTTAGGCCCCCTATTATTTTTGATATATGTCAATGACATAGATGGTCTATGTGAATCAACCAAAATTAGTTCTTATGCAGACGACACTGTTTTATATGCTATGGATAAAGACCCTGTCTCTACCTATAGGAAAATGCAGGATGATCTAGACCATTTCTCCCATTGGACCAAATTAAATAGATTAACTGTAAATACAAAAAAGTCTCAAGCCATGAAATTCGGAACCCCAGGTCAAATTCAAAATTTTAGGATCCCTGCAATAAATTTGAATAATAAAGATTTAGATTTTGTAGAAAATTATAATTATTTAGGAGTACAGCTAGACCAATCACTTAAGTTTGACAAACAAATTAATCATATGAGATGTAAGTCTGCTGTAAAGCTGTATATTTTTGGACGCTTAAGACGTTATATGTCCTACGCACAAGCCCTAAGAGTATATAAAACCAAAATGTTGCCCTATATGGAATATGGAGGTATCCTCGTCCATGATACTAATAAAACTTTACTAACAAAACTTCAAAGGTTACAGAATAGAGGTCTGAAAATAGCCTTATACTCACCCCCTAGAACCACCATAGAGAAAATTCATAAAGATGGAAAAATTAATTTTTTGGAAGAAAGAAGGCAAAAACAAATTGCCATTCATGCATACACCATGACTAAAAATAATGATAATCTGGTAGTTCCTGCCAGAGAAACTAGATTGCATGATGGCCCTGTCCTTAAGACATTTGATAGAAGATTACAAGCCTTCAAACGTAGTGTAAGTTTTAAATGTTCTCATTATTGGAATAATTTAGGGGTCGAGGAAAGGTGCATTCCTACTCTGGATGCATTCAAGAAAAACAGGAAAAAATTCCTTACCTCTCTTAGAAAGTAAATTTTTCTGCTGTCTTATATATGACATACTCTCTAAGTCATTCTTTATTGTCATATTTCCCCTAGACCTGTTTTCCATACTCTAATACCTTATATAGATTGATTAATATTAGTTCTGTGATTGCCTGGTACACGCCACTTGTATGTAAAACTGTTGTGTTAAAAAAGGCCCTCAGGAGCCAGGAGAATATAGGCACCGCCCAATTTTTATAAAGGAGCCTAACCTGTTCCCTCCTGAATAAATATTACTTTAAAAAAAACAAAAAAAACTGCAGGTCAGGGTGTTAGTCTATTAAGTCTTTCTCGAAAAGTTGGATGGTTGACTGCTAAGTATAGTTACTACAGTTAGCAGGATTGATACACTTAGCAGTTGCACATGGGGGAAAGATATTCGATGCATCAAAACCACCACTGAAATTTTTTAAAACATGGACACTCCTACAAAATTGTGGAGAAGACCTGTTGCCCTATTTAGGGCCATCCCTCTGCATAATGCCGTTTGATAAGGCAAAAAACTTTATTTTTAGTTAAATATGTCAAGCCCAGTCAACATGCTTGCTTAATGGGGCCCATATGTGTTTTTCTACTTGTGCAAGCTGATTTGCCCACCATGGGCACTGGGAATCTGGGCTGACACATCTGGGCTCCTACTGGTAGCGCTGGACAAAAAGGACCATAACCCAGATATGGGCAAGCCCAGCTGGCCCGAGTAAAACACATATGGGCCCCATGGACCAATGCTGACTGGGAGGTGCCTTCCCTATGTTGTGAACCTTTGCTAATGTAGGCCTACTGTTTTTACGCAGGGGGGGGGGGGTCCTCTCTGTGTGAAGTCATATTTTGAAGGGGGGTCAAGGGTTGCATGACAAAACATGACCAGGGGGGGAGGGGGGGTCAAAAATGGTCCAAAAAAGCATGACGTCATTTATGGACGGCCCCCAAGGTTTGACCCACTGCTTTAGACAGATGCGCAGAAAATGTGGTAAGTCACATATGCAATGCACACATTCTAAATGGTACACAGAGAGAAGTAAAGGCGTCGCCATGACTCTTTTACCATAGTCAACTCTAGTCATGATGACTCTGGTGGAGGGATCACAGCTACTCCAGTCGTACACCTTGCTCCTTGTACAAATTGACTCTCTCTCTTGACTCTATCAGTGCAGAGTCAAATGCAGTTGACTCTGCCCACAGCAGAGTCATTTGTAGTTTGACCCTTCACGAAGAGTCAAATAAAATATGTGTTGACTCTGATAGTAGTTGCATATGAAACCACCTGGTGGGGCAACCAACTCTAATTTGGTACCAGTGGTAACCACAAGGCAGAGCCACTATCTATACTTTAGATAATTGTTGCATGCCACACAGTTTTGATTCTTTATAGATAGGTCCACTATGTCTAAATAGTGTGGTTAAGGGATGTCAATGGATAAGCTTTCCAGTTAACTTACCTGAATCAAATGTGATGACAAACTGTACAGTACATTCCAAGAACATCAACAGTATAGAGCTTGGTCACCATATTTGTGGGTATTGGAAATAAACATAAGGCTGGGCACTAACTATGTGAGATATAATGTGTGGCACTGCTAACTACCTCATATAGATCTGATGTTGGCATCTAATATGTGGCCAATGGTATGTAGAATGTAGTGTAAGGCAGATATAACTTAGCCCTTTCACACAGGGAGAAGTGGTGGACATTACAATATATGTCTTGTTATTGACCTTGGGCAATAACCTCACCTACTCACTTCTCTCAAAGGCCTCACCTGGCCTGCCCACTAATTATATACACCTGTTGCCCCCACTCTACCCTGGCACAAATACACAATCCACCTGACCTGTATGCACTCATGTTTTCGATTTTGACTCCCCCTCCATTGATGGGTCAACTGCTGTTGACTCTTCAGGAACGGAGACTCAAACGCATTCTACTCTCCTCTACAGGTGTCACGTGGGAGACAAACTGCGACTCTGGCTGTCAGAGTCGTGGCGACTCCTTTACTTTTCTGTGTGTAGTCATCCACCTGATATTAAACCCCAATCTGCTTTACAGTGCTCTAGTGTGGTGATGTACCATTATACACAATTATTCCATAACTCTTTCTGGTACTGCCACCCCGGCCTGGCTAAGGCTTGACCTGGCTGGCATTTCCCGGTTGCAGTTCCTGCCTGGTCACCCAGCCCGGCTGTCTATCTGGCCCAAATGCAACATGAACTGTGCAGTTTCCCCTGATTACCCCCGGGGAGGTATCTCAGCTCCAACTATACTCAGAGGTGTGGTCATGATTTGGAGGGATACGGGTCATTTTTCATGCCCTTGGGAGGGGAGAGGTGTACACCTATATGGGTAAATTATTTCAGAATCACCTCTGTTACAGCACTCAGTATGTGCATAGATGCATAGATGATAATCAAGACAGAGGAATTAACTTGGCACCTCCTCCACATGCTTTACTTAGAATAATATATACATGCAATGATATTCATTCTACTGTTGCCCAGGTAGAGGTACCTACTGCCTTAAACTAGGCCTATATAGACATAAGATAGTGTTATGAGTTGTTATACGATGCACCAATATGGGTATACTCTTTAAAATTTTACACTTACATGGGTCAATTTTCAAGAAATCAGCATACTCCTATATGGGTCAGATGTCCAGGCCCATAACCACACATCCGGATGAAAATAATTTAAGATACCTCTCTGGGTGATTCCCCGACCCGGGTAAACCCCACCCGGCTCGGGCAAGCAGAGGTCGGTGTCCTGCTATATAAGGCAGGATATCATAGTCAGTCACTGGCAGTTCCCACTGGGAGCTCTGACGATGAGGATACTCCTTGAGGACCATTTAGATCTTGCTGCTACAAGACTCCCACTGACAGGACCTAGGACCAACACTGCTCCCCACATGAATCATCCACCCATTGGGTTAAGAAGCACCTGGTTCAGGTTCTGCCAGAATACCCAGGAGTACACTGAGTGTGGCCGTGATCATTGACTGAAACCTGTCTACTTCAACAACAACCGAATAAAGAAGGCTCTTTCAACTCTACAACCACCTGGAAGTCATACGGTCCTTGCAGTTTAACTAAAATCTGACGAGGGAGGCTTTTTTCTTCTTTTTTTTTAATCCGCGGGCTAAAATGTATAGGATGAAATACATTTTTGGTTACCGAAATTCACATTTTAATAGTTAAGAATTAATCAATCTTTGAAAGTGGGGAAAATGTAAGTTATTTCTATTCCACTACATTGCTGTCAGTATAAGCTTTAATATGATACCAAATATGCCAATATTTGTCCATTTTTATCATGTTTTTCATAAAAAATTAGCAAAAAAAAAAAGAAAGTTTACCTCAAAACTCGATTTTTATGATGCGCGCGGTGATGAGAAACCATTTTATTTCTTTAAGTGGCCTTATTAGTAGTCAGATACTTAGACGGTTCTCCAACAGTCCCTAGTCCCCTGCTAGCCTACCCCAAGTATAGGGATCACTACACTAGTATGAGACCAACAAATAATCATAAGTAAAATATCTTGAAACTGAGACTTATGGAGCATTTTTGGATTCAGTGACCTCAAATCACACTGTTAGAAGTAAGTACTGTAGCTGTCCAGTATAAAAGGAGGTATTTTTGGTTTCCAGTATCACATACTGTACAGCTACAGTCACCTACTGTAGAACACCACACACAGGAGATTGTGGGTTTGAATCTCACCTTGGCACAATAGACACTACTGTTATTTATCTATAGAAAATCTAAATTATACACATGTGCACATTCAAATATTCACTAACTAACATTTCTATGCCAATATAGGTGGAAATGCATGCCAACTGGGTTAAAGAAAAATGAAAAGAAAAACGTATTTCCCATTGTGCCAAGGTTAGACTCGAACTCACAACCTTCTGTGTGTGGGTTTTACAGGTAAGTGTAGCTGTACAGTGATACTGGAAACCAAAAATACCTCCTTTAATACTATACAGCTACAGTATATTTCGCTGTGCAGCTACACTAACTTCTAACAGTGTAGTCTAGTTAGGTAGGTCTGCCCCCGTTTTTTTCGGGTCGTTGAACAGAGTCATAGGGGCAATCTTGAAGCCTTTGGCTCATCATAGATAATGAATATATAATCATCCTTTCTATATAACTGAAAACAAGAAAAGATTGAGCGTGTGAGTGGCCTCACAGATGACTCAGGGTAAGCTGAATCTGAAGCTTATCATGGACTTAGATATAGTACTCCCTTATAATCATTAATTTGTCCATTCTGGCATCAGAAATGAATTCCTTGTTAAAAAGTACCCTAAAGTCATGTGTCATACATGTATGTTATTCCATTTCAGGCCAGCAGGTGGGTGTGGGTGAGCAGGTGGGTGTGCGAGAGCAGGTGGGTGTGGGTGTGCAGGTGGGTGTGGACGACAGTTGCAGGCTGCGGGCATGTACCGCCTTCTGTCCCTATCAAAAAGCCAGTCAATCACACAATAAACCGCGACGATATGGGTGTTACAGTTTTGAACTGCTCTGGACGCTCCTTTTATCCTGACGCTGTCGCTGGCAACTCTCGTGTTGTCTCGCGCAGTTCTCGGAGTGCACGAGAAGTTGCAAAGGCATTCTTTCATTTAAATTTAATTTAAACGTTTTAGATAGAAAACAAGAAAAAACGCTCATTTCGTGGTAATTAGAGTACACTGCCGTCAGAGTTGCTTGGTAACTATTCTGGAGTACACTGAAAATCCATAGATTGAAAGGATTAGTCAGTACAGACTATCCTAAGTTGGTCATATAAGTGTTAGTCATAATGGCAAAGTTATATTCAAAAATGACCGAGGGGTCAGTCAGGAGTGGCTAACCTAGGTTCATCATTGGTGTGTTTTATTTGTATACCACTAGTTGGGGCCACCTGTCATGACCACTCAGTGGCTCCCCCTGGAAATAAAACGACTAAGGTGGGTTGGTCAGCACTGACCAACCTGACAATAATAACTTACCTAGGTTGGTTGTATAGGGAGCCAAAAAAATGACTAACTAGGCTAGGCACTAGAGACTGAGAGGTTGGGCGTATAGGGAGCCTAGGAATATCAGTGCACCTTTTGCTCATGGATTGTACTTGCATATTGCGGTGAGGCATTCACTTGGGTCGTTAGATGGCCCAACATTTAAAAGCATGGAATTAACGCGGCATAATCACCGAGCATATCCCATTCAGATTTGGGGGCTTCCATAAAGTATGTACTCATTGCATACATAAACCCTTTATTTTAATGTGTACAATAACTTTAGGTGGGGAAAAATGTGCGTACATACTTATGGAAGCCCCCTTTCTAGTATTCTACTCTAGGCTACTATATGGTTAACTGTGAGTGGTGATACTGCCCTTAAGTTGATATTATGAAATATGCCAATGAATCAAGTTCACAATGAGAATCATAATTAAATTTCAATGAATCACAGAGAATTATCATTCAATAATGATCAATCACTATTAAATGACAATGGGAAAGCTCTGTGAAATTTACGGTGATAGGAAGAATACGGTGACCATAAAACAAAAACGGTGGAAACCTGGCATTCAGTCACCTTAATTTTACGGGATATTTCCAAGAGCATACATATAGCAATGTCAGAAGCAACATTAGATGTAGAGACACTAGAATTATACTACCTCAGCTCTCAGTTATATATGCTAATTAAGATGTACCCTCAGTATTCAGAAACCAGAAATTTATTCATAATTGAAATAAACACTAAACCTCACTTCCTCAAATTTAGAAAATGCAAGGAAAAATGTCTGAGGAAGCAAATTATCCGAGGAATTAGGTCTAAAAGTAATGGAACATATAGGGGAGGTTGCCAGGCAATTGTCTGAGGAAGTGAGCGATCCAAGGACGTAGTGAGGGCTGACTGTATATATTTTAGAATTAGGCAGAAATATGTTTGTAAGACATCTAACTGGGGTCTGAGAATTTTTTGCCCCCCCCCCTTTGAACTAACGCATGGGCTTTTTTGCTAAAAAGGGGCTTACATTTTTACACCCCCTCCCCTCAAGAGGGGTCAGAATTTTTTACGCCCCCCCCCCCTGAGGAGGGGTCGAAATATTAACGCCATCCCCCTCCCCCCCAAACCCACCAACCCGCCCCCTGTAACTAATAAATGAACACTCCCTTTATGATTGTAAATCATCAGCTCTGCTGATAATTCACCATTCACAAACTTCTCTGATAAAAATAGTAGTATGTAGGACTCCTAGGGTACTGTGTATTCACCTTAAAGGGGCAGTCCCACCACTCGTGCAGCTTCCACATAGTAGAGTATAACATCAGCTACGCTGAAATTCCATCCTTACTTGTTTGGCGCAGTATCAACTAATCTTCAAATGTCCATGTTTGGGAAAAAATAGTACCGGTATTCCATATATTATAATTTATAAAACTCATCTTGTAAACACTTGATAATAACAACTGTGATAAAAAATGATGGATATGAACTGTGAATCATGCATTTGGATACCCGATAATACTTATCGAAGGAAAAATTGTAACTGTACATTCAAAAAACGCCAAATTAAGTTAAATTGTGTAGAGGTCGCGGAAAACTTAGTCATTGGATCGGCCGGGAATCGAACCACAGACCTCTCGCACCGGTGACAAGCGTGCTAACCGTTACACTACCAACCCGTGTCTGACTGTTCTCCGCTCCCTACGTTACTGGATCGGTATGGTACAGAGGGGGAGGATTACCCAGGTGTTTCACCCCTTCGGGCTCTCCACCAAGGTACGGGGAATCCGACCCCTACACTACCCCCATCAGCTTCCATCATGTCCTCTAGATTCGGATTTTCCGGGGGGTTACCAACCCTAGGCTTTCTCTCCCTCCTAGAAGGGGCTTTATCAAGGAGTTACAGAGAATCCCAGCCCCCGGAGTATAGAGGCACCTAGCACCAGGCATTCTCACCCACTGGAGACCGAAGATCCCAATAGGGCTTTATCAAGCAGTCGTTGAGATACCCTGACTTCCCAGTGATGGAAGCTTTCTACACAATACCGATTCAGCCAATTTGTTGACTGAACTCCATGCTGAACTCCAACTGCCCGTACTGGGGACCAACACTTCCCAACCTGCTCCTCCAACTACCAACCGCCAGCAGGTAGCCAATCCCCAGCAAGCTGGAATGCTCCTACCGTCCACAGTCAACGTACTACCCGATTCATCGCGGCAGATTCACCAGTGTAGAGGTCGCGGAAAACTTAGTCATTGGATCGGCCGGGAATCGAACCACAGACCTCTCGCACCGGTGACAAGCGTGCTAACCGTTACACTACCAACCCGTGTCTGACTGTTCTCCGCTCCCTACGTTACTGGATCGGTATGGTACAGAGGGGGAGGATTACCCAGGTGTTTCACCCCTTCGGGCTCTCCACCAGGGTACGGGGAATCCGACCCCTACATTGTATTAAAAAAACCACAAAAAAAAACCACTAGAATTTTGAATGGAAAACGCTTGGTGATCATGCCGCTTTAAGATATTACACGTCAACCTATAATTATGACCTAGATCATTACTCGCACGGTGTAACCAGGCTGGAATGATACTTCCTAGAGGAAGGCGATCGCAATAGGATTATGATTTAGAAGCAGCTTGCAATAAACTACTCAGATGATACAAGAATGACCGCACCTAATGTTTCTTGTTTGGGTAGGTTCGCCACTTTCAACTGCACACACAGAAAAGTGAGAGTCATTGTCGCTAAAACTACCCTCACCTGAGGGTCACGCACTGCCTGACCCACTTTTCTGAGGGTGTGGTCTGATGTTTTTTCATGAGCTACTTTTCAGCTCTAATTGCTCCTAGAGTCTTTTGTGCATATCCTTCAGAATTGAACCAAATTTTAGGTATTGCTCTGGAGAATAACATTCATGATGTCTTACAATGCCATATATCAGTTTACGGTGTTCAATTCCATGATTTATCAGAGTATTCAGATTTGCCCCTTTTCACCCTAAGTCAGCCAAAATGCACCTTGAGTCAGCCACATTACAACCACCAGAATATGTGGAATAAATCAGTAATTTTCTGATTGGATTGGCTGACATAAATGCATGCATCATATATCAATATCTTAGAAGTAACAATAGAGAAGAAAACGATTTATTGAATATGGAATAATCAAGACAAAGTCAGTACTGTACCTCAGGTGAATACAACTGCATTATGAGCTATCAATACAAGTACATGTAAATATTACATTTATGAGCAATGAGGACCTACCTAGTGAAGTGGCAGTCTTGGGATTCACCTCCTCCCGTCCCATTTACTTGAGTCGAACTGGTTTACCCACCTGTG
The DNA here is from genome assembly GCA_947462335.1 of Harmothoe impar. Lineage (NCBI taxonomy): Eukaryota > Metazoa > Annelida > Polychaeta > Phyllodocida > Polynoidae > Harmothoe > Harmothoe impar. The sequence goes on along the minus strand of OX381706.1, from coordinate 79,095,630 downwards.
CCAGCACAGATACATACAGCACCTATATGACAGACACGCTTGAGGACAGACACTAGCAATAGATTATAAACGGCTTTGGATGGCCTATACATTATATCCGACCTACTGGCAGCAGTCTGGGCAAACTCATATAAAAAAAACTTGTTTGACTAATTTGTCTTCAGGAGTTGACCAATCATATCCTGTCCACCAATTCCTGTGCACAGCCTGACAGGAAGTAACAATCTAAATATTAGCAGTTGCACCAGTCCCATTTGCAGCCCATGTGGTGGAAAACGGTATCGGTTGAGCGAGTCTGGCTGGTGGTGGAGCCGAGCGGGAGTTTACCACCGATTAGTGGTTTACCCACTAGGGGGTCCTCTGAATCACGCGCACCAACATACCTTTGTCTCCAAGCAGAGTCCTAGTCCTGCCATAAGGTAGGATAGTGTAAGCCACTCTGACTGCTATACTGACTACCTGTGCTACCTGTGTACAGACCCCTGTCCTTTCCTTGCTCCCCACAGTGTTGTAGGTATGCAGGCCATGTGCTTTAAGGACAGCAATGTTGACACAAAGCAGAGGGGGGACCTTGCTAGAAGTGGGTTTATCTCCAGTTCAATGCAAAATTGTGTGTTCTGCATCCCAGTAATATCATTTATTATACAAATCCATGAGATTATGGCGCTTTTAATGCATCCAAATGCATGCATTTTCACCAGAATGCAATGCTCAAAGCAGAGGGGGAACTTGGAGTTGACTACCCTGTTTCTGTAAACAGAAACACCTGACCTCCTCCCTGAGGATTAGCTCAGTGGTGGCCCGTGCTCTGAATAGTCTCCATAAACGGTATATAGGCCTTACTGACTGAGTTAACCAGGGAAGTGTCTGAGTGTGAGCACTGTTCATAGATTTATACCACACTTGAGTGGAAAGAGAAAAGAAACTGCCTGCTAGTATAATACCTACAAAAGGGTGACCTGAGTTGAACCACTGACAGACCCCTGTATTAAGGATATTGGCTTAGTCACGGCTGAGCACACTCATCTGCGACTCGTGATCAGCCTAGACTGTCACCAATATTCTACGTACAGGGGTCTGTCAGTGATTTAAAGGGACTTGCTACTTGTGGCTGGATGGCTGATGTTCTATTGACTTTTGCATATAACTCAGGATTATGTTAGTTTGATGTATTATCTAATAGAACATCAAAGGAAATTGCCATGTCACGGTACTAACTTTCATGATACCGCCATTTGAGCATTATCTGTCATGGATAATCCCCTTTTTCTATTGATATTGCACCAAACCTTGGGAATGTATAATGGACATCTATACAAACTTTTTAGGACCATTAAAACAGGGGGTCACGGATGAAATGAGAAAGGTATGAATTTTGGAAAAATATTTCCTTTGCCTTAACTATAGGATCCCATGGGTGTCCTGGCAGTGAATATATGTGAACAATGGAGGTATACTGTCCAAATAGCAAATACAAATAGTTTATTTACAGTCAGGCGTCAGGCCGCCGAGGGACCGGCGATCCTCGGCCGGCGGCCACTATTTGATCAGTTTACAAGAGGATAAAATTTATCCACTCTCAATCTGTAAGACGCTAGACTGTTTAGGGAAAGTGGTCTATTCAGGAATATGAATACAGCTTAAAGAATAGTTTTCATGAGCTTCGATTTTTGCCACCAGGTGGCTTCTGTGTAGGAACTAGCAATTCCCTTTAACTACTACATATGTAGGATCTGGTAGCCACCAATGGACTGTCATCTTATGATGTAGCTCTGTTTCTTGTTGCTAGGCTTAGATTATTTGTATAAGGGTATTTATATTGTTTTTCTTTAGAATATGATGTAGTTCTGTGATTTAGTTTGTTAGGGACGAAGATAATCATAAATAAAGGACTCAAAATGTTCTTTTAGTATATTTGGAGAAAAGAACTTTGAAAGTCTGATTTAATGGTGTGGTGCAAGCAATATGATCAACCAACACACCATATCACTGAAACCAGAGTCACCGAGGACTGAGAACATAAAATATTGCCAATTTATGGTTGGAAATGACCGGGGTTGCTTCCACTATTGATTTGGGGGTGCTTCGCGCGCAAAAGTGACTGTGGGGACATTTTGGGGATATCTTTCACTATTTTGCCGTTCTGATGCCCCCTGGTGGCCAAGATCAGAACTAAAATTCCCACGCTAAGGCACCTTCTCACGTGTTGAGCCACATTTGATTAGTTAAGAATTAGTTGATCTTTAAAAGTGGGGAAATTGTAAGTTATTTCTAGTCGGAAGTCCACTGCATTACTCAGTATAAGCTTTAATTTGATACCAAATATGCCAATATTTGTCGATTTTTATCACTAGCAAAAAAATATTTAAAAGTTTTCCTCAGAACCTGATTTCTATGATGCGCGCGGTGATGAGAAACCACGCATTATTGCGAGTTTACAGGACCGTACACACATTTATGCGAGTTACTTGCCGATTTTCGGCCGATTTTTTATTGTCTCTGCATATCTTAATCCGTTTTTACCTACATCTAATATTTCAGAAATGCTGGGCATCTCAACTTGGATGATATTTAACTCATTTTCAATATGATTTGAGGAATATTTAAGGCAAAACTCGAAAGTACCAAAAGTTAAGGTCTATTTTGATGCATTCTGGCCTAAATGTAAGTTTCAATGGCAACATATACACTAAAATAAGCTATTTTTAATTTCAAATAGGACTTCATCTCCCTAATTGGAACACTTAGGGCGATTTGGGTATCTTACCTTCTGGTTATTCAATGTTGTTCATTTTGTCATAGATGTACTTCTAGTTGGAATATTTATAGTATCTAAAAGGTTAGACCATCCCAGTAGTATAGTATGTATCGGAACGGGACTATAGTTAAGTACTGTTTATTACTCAATCGACCTGCAGCCAATCAGAGGCCTCCCTTTTGGCGGGAAATTCAAAAGCAGCCAATGAGAGGCCTCCCTTTGGGCGGGAAATTCAAATAGGTCACGTGACCGGAAGTGACCTACTTAAGAGGGTCACGTGACCACCATGTTGGCGGGAAATTCAAATAGGTCACGTGACGGGAAGTGACCTACTTAAGGGGGTCACGTGACTACTAGGTTGGCTTTCAAAATAAGTCACTTGAGATTTTGATGGATAAATAAATTTAAAAAAAGAAAAAAAAAGCAAGCTGAAAAAGCTTGCTAAAAAATAATTTAAAAATACAGCTCTTTTTTTCTAGGAGGGGGGGAGAGGGGCACTCTGGGGGGCACTCTTTAAGATGCATGGGGGGGGAGGGGGGGAGGGGGGGAGGGGCAGGGTTTTTTAAGAGTGAGACTCGCTTCTCTGCCCTCTCTAAAAGAGAGGGCAGAGAGGCGAGTCTACTTACAATGAAAGGTATCATGATTGCGTTTATGATGATGTGCATCATGATGTGACTATCTTACAACCCTATGAGAAATAAGCAAGACATGGGCGTACTTACACGGGCTATTTGTAAACTAATTTCTCTTGAATCTATTAACAGCTCACATTTTTTTCTTAGATGACATCTGACAGCTGCTTGCTAGGCTAAGATATTGTTAAATAAACAACTTGGAAAGCTAATTACAGTTTTCTGGCTTGAAATAAAGTCTTTCAACAGACTTTTTTTTCTCATCTTACACAGAGGCAAATATCAGAGACACCCAATGGCGCTTAAACTGCTCTCAGCCAAGGGTCGGGCACTGCTGGACTATAATAGACGGGTCAAGGACCGTTCTACTGTGGGTCAGGCTAGGTCGGACATTCAATAACGCGACTTTAGCAAAACTTGCTTGAAAGTCTGACCATGCGAGATCCTTATGCCCCAGTCTGTCAATGCTGTCCAGACTTTCAAGCAAGGTTGTCAAACACCTACCTGTCATTGAATGTCCGACTTAGCCTGCCTGACCCTCAGTAGAACGGTCCTTGACTCATCTATTATAGTCCAGCAGCGCCCGACCCTTGTATGAGAGGGGTATTGACACCATTGGCTGACTCTGATAATTCGCCTGTGTGCACGAGGGGAGGAGAGGGTTTACAGCTTGCGCTTATAGAGCACTACTAGTGGAGGTTTGGATGAGGAGGCTATGACATATGATGTTTGTCTTAAAAAATAGCCATGGCTCATGTCGATGTCGCTTAATTATGCTCATATCTCATGTCGATTTTAAGAATTGCTCATGTCACCTGTCACTGTGTTTTTCAAGCTTCATGTCAAATGTCACTAGGCTTCATCTCGACTTTAGTGGTCCACACCGCTGCTGCTGCTGCTGCTGCTGTCGGTGCTGCTGCTTGTGCTGCTTGTGCTGCTCATGCAGCAGCTGCTGGCTGCTTGTGCTGCTGCTGCTGCTGCTGACAGATGCTACTGCTTGTGCTACTGCTCGTGCAGCAGCTGCCAGCAGCTGCTGAAGCAGCTGCCAGCAGCTGCTGGCTGCTTGTGCTGCTGACAAGGTCATGGGGGCTGCTGCTGACGATGTCACGGATGCTGCTGACAAATGCTACGGCTTGTGCTGCTCGTGCTGCTTGTGCTGCTGAAGTCGCTGCCAGCTGCTTGTGCTGCACGTGCAGCTGCTGCTGAAGCCGCTGCTAGATGCTGCTGCTTGTGCTGCACGAGACTGAGTAGCCGCTATTCGGCGTTTCACTCCTTATGTACCCTGTCCTAGTTAATCCTCTTAAACGGCTGAAAAGGCTCTCTCAGCACAGAGACTCTACTCAATGTAAGAGATCAGTTAAGTAAGTTTTCACATGCCACCTGACTACTGCGGGAGGGTTTAGACTTAAGCAGCTTAGTGCACACACGTGTCTGTTAGAAAAGCTACCTGCACACCTGCCTTCCTTTTTCACTAGTATTTACCCCCTGCCGACTTATAAGGCACCTATACACGCCTTCTTGCTTCTAGAGCTAAGCTGACTGGCAGCTATTTTAAAAGAGAATACTCGTTACCTGTATAACGGATAAGGGGGTTATGAGATTAGCGTGTGTATACAAAAAAAAACAAAAAAAAAGCTACAGGGGGCGCGTGTCTGTCTGTGAGGTAGAGACCATGTGGTAAGCGACTCAAGTGTAAAACAACAGCACCTCCTCTTGTCGCAGTGAGCGGTGTGGACGGCGGCTGGCTAGTTGAATTTAAGCGTCAGCTTGAAAGATAAGGCCAAATAAAAAAAAAGGTTTGTTTCAGGTCACCCGACCAACCCTAGCAAAACAGGGTCGACCCTACGTTTTTTTTTAAGCAAGTTTGAAGAAATTTTCATATTTTTATACTTTTTGGGTCATTTTTAGAATTTCCACGGAGGATGGCTAGTACTTTCATGTTAAAAAAATAAAATAAAATAAAATAAAAATCCGACCTACCGACTCCAGTCTTTCTGCCCATGTTACCTGAAACATACCTTTTTATTTTTTTTTGGCTTAATCCGTTCACGGGCTGGCGCGTCACACCTGTCGTTAATCACCCCCTGTAGTCTTTGTATACACAGGTGACTCGGCTTTATCTCTTCACCAGCTATAATCCCATATACATGTAGCGCACGTTACACTCGTTAATTCTCTTTTCATGCTGATGGATTAGGGGTGGAAGGGTTCAGGTGAAAAGCGATTTGATTCTCTCTGGAAGAGGGTTGGAGCTCTAGGTGAAAACAAGCTTAGAACATCCAGATTAGCTGCTCTCTCGGCTATATAAAGAGCTTCATTTTTTCTAATCTCTGCCCACTTCGTCTTGTTGTACACTATCAGTCACGAGGCAGACGCTGGAAGTAGCAGATGTTTGCAGTATGGTTTACACAGAGGTTACCTGCTAATAGGATTTTGTCAGAATAGGGTGAGTTGCTATTAAAATGAACATTTAAATGGGTTGTTAATATGGTATCTGATGTTAATGAGCTAACACCTAACATTGAGGATTATGACCTCCCAGAGGGGCGTCTCGCCAAATTCTCCAGTCTTGACTATAGTCTTAACTGTCTAAAGACTGTGGAGCACGTTAATGGGTGGTCTCCTTACTAATTTCACTTGACCAGGCCGGCAGGGTCAACTAGGCTAGGTAATTACAACCACAAGGGCGGCTACTCAACATGCAAGTAGACCTACTACTACGAGATTGTCTTTTGACCACTCTGCCGCCGCCTGCTGGTCTGGCGATTACATGCTCTAGTATAGTTCTCCGCTCTTTTCGTCAGATGACGCCACAATAGGGTTTTTGTACATTTCCACGATACTCGCGAACATTTTAAACGCATAATGACCTATAATAAGCAACAAAGCACACTTCTAATATATTGAATATAAGAAACATGTCAACGTTGTGTATTTCTGATAGAATGAGGCAGATTCTTTGAAATATCAACTAAACTATAGTGAGATTGAAAATACTACACCATATCTAAAGCGATATAAAAGCTATATAAAGTCAGAACCTCTGACGGATCGGTAGGATCACTCAACCATTCGTCCTCGAAAGCAACACAGGGTTCCCGTTCAACAGGACTTTGAGCCTTGACGCTTTTGAGGAGGTTTGATCTCATGCTGCTTAACATGTGGTGTAATTAATCAACACCGCGGCCCCTCTTTAGGGGCCACACAATAAACAAAGAATAAAAAAGGGTAGGACTTAGGTTTAAAGTGAATCTCCCAGGATTTTGGCGAGGTCGACAAAGGAGGAGATAACAGATTAAACTGCAGGAGACTATACGCAAACCTTGATACTCTCAGAGGGGGAGCTCCATATTGCGGACCTGTGGTCAAGGTAATTACAACCACAAGGGTGGCTACTCAACATGCAAGTAGACCTACTACTACGACATTGTCTTTTGACCACTCTGCTGCCGCCTGCTGGTCTGGCCATTACATGCTCTAGTGTAGTTCTCCGCTCTTTTCGTCAGATGACGCCACAATAGGGTTTTTGTACATTTCCACGATACTCGCGAACATTTTAAACGCATAATGACCTATAATAAGCAACAAAGCACACTTCTAATATATTGAATATAAGAAACATGTCAACGCTGTGTATTTCTGATAGAATGAGGCAGATTCTTTGAAATATCAACTAAACTATAGTGAGATTGAAAATACTACACCATATCTAAAGCGATATAAAAGCTATATAAAGTCAGAACTTCTCACGGAACGGCATCTGCAACAGATCACTCAACCATTCGTCTTCAAATGTCACACAGGGTTCCCGTCCAACAGGACTCTGAGCCTTGTCGCTTTTGAGGAAGGTTTGATCTCATGTTGCTTAACATGTGGTGTAATTAATCAACACCGCGGCCCCTCTTTAGGGGCCACACAATAAACAAAGAATAAAAAGGGTAGACCTTAGGTTTAAAGTGAATCTCCCAGGATTTTGGCGAAGTCGACAAAGGGGTAGATAACAGATTAACCTGCAAGAGACTATACGCAAACCTTGATACTCTCAGAGGGGGAGTCCCATATTGCGGACTTGTGGTCAGATCTATCCCTTCTAGGGGGCAAGTTGCATGTCGTAAATGTCTACTACAGACATTGGGATATATTGTTAATCTTACTCTAGGGTCTCCATAATTAGACCCTGAATCCGTTGTTAAACGGGTGTGAGGGGGTGGTAACTAATACTTATGAGATGTTAGCTTAGTTCATAGTCTCCTTACCAATTTTCACTTGACCAGGCTGGCAGAGCCAACTAGTCTAGGTAATTATAACCACAAGGGCGGCTACTCAAGATCTAAGTAGACCTACTACTACGAGATTGTCTTTTTGGTCCTTCTGCTGCTTAGTTATTACATCCTCCAGTCTAGCTCGCCACACCCTTTGAGCAGCACCACCATTGCCTCGGTAAAAGTGTAGGGTGTGTGCTTTCCACCTTCAGGTATCCATAGATTCGATCACTATCACCCCCCTTGAAATGACTTCAGCTGTTAATTAAGGCGTAAAGCCACCAACCAAGTCCCTGTCAAAAGATGTGAATAACGAAACGCGCTAGTATAGTTCTCCGCTCTTTCGTCAGATGGTGCCACAATAGGGGTTTTGTACATTCCTACGATGCTCGCGAACATTTCAACGCATAATGAGCTACATAGGCAACAAAGCGCGCTTCTAATATATTAAAATATAAAAAACAATTCAATATTGTGTATTTCTGATAGAAATGAGGCGGTTTCCTTAAATACCGACTAAACTATAGCGAGATGAAAAATACCACACCATATCTAAGGCTTTATAAAAAACTATAGAAAGTCAGAACCTCACACGGATCAGCATTCTGTTTGCAACGGATCACCCCTGACCCACTGGTCCTCGCATGCCACACACGGCTCTGCCGTGTTTGAGCTTTGAGGTATCACCCATCAAGTGATCCATGCCGCCCAACATGAAGCGTAATTAATAGCTGCTGTTGCATAGCACAGTGGCAGCATCTAACTAACTCTAAAGAGTTAGTCGGCCCCTCTTTAGGGGCCACACAATAAACAAAGAATACCCTGAATCTGGGACCTGCGGGCGAGGGCCCCAACTGTGAAGTCATTATTGGCCACATTGGTAATATCAATTAAAACTTTAGACAACACCCACCTTAAGTATCATTAACGGACAATATCAATGAACTCAGCATCCGCCTGGTTACCACATTTAGCACCAATTTTACAACTCACAGGGGCCACACTAGCCTCACCGCGCTTTTTTATTGCTCTGCTGATTTCTCCAATCCAAAACATGAGGTATCTAGTCTAGCTGTGAGCTCATTGGGCCAAACAAAAAAATAATCCGTGTTCAGGTAACATGGTCCAAAAAAAAATAGGGTAGGTCTACGTCGCCTAAGGCGACGAAAGCGCGTCAAAGCGTTTACAGGGTTCGAGCCCGTGAGCTGCTCCTTGGGGCTGCAAAAAACGCTTAGACACTGAAATCCCATAGGGAAAAAATTTTGGGTTTTTGGACTTTAGGCCTTAATTTGAGGGTGATCCCGGGCTGATAGAAAAATAATTCTTGGACGAGCGGATAGCTCTGGATCTCTTTTATCTAAAACAGCGAAAAATTGATTATGGTTTCGCCGCAATTCATCCGACGGGGGGTAATCAGCCCCCCCCTCTGCCAATCAAGGCAGTGAATCTTGGCGACCGTGCGATCACTCACGGCCACCGCGACGAACCGACAGAAGAGATCGGCATCTTAGTATGATTCGTGTGACCTACTTAGAGGCTCACACGGTGGAGGTGTGTCCGGCGTTCGGCGCGCTGATTGGCTACTGGTGGGAGGCGCTGTGCCGCGTCAAGAACTTCACCTATTTGGGGCGGCTGTTAAAGGCGCACTGAGTTGAGGTGCACCTTTAAGCAAGAGCGCGATCCGGCCTAGTCTTGCGGACCTCTGTTTAGAGAGTGTAGCAAGCGGCTATGTCGCGCTCTCCAACCACAGGCTTAACAGTGGTCCGCAAGACTAGAGTGCAAGACGCGTGCACACACAGACCGAACAGACACACACAGACCCACACACCCACACACTCCTATCAGTGAGACGTCTAGCAGATTCGGGAGAGGCGACCAGGGAGGTACTCTCGGCTAGCGGCCACTAATTGCCTGTTTAGATAAGGCACAGAAACAAGGGTGATGACAGACTACGTGTTCAAGCAGCCAACATGCCCTGACACTTGATAATGGGTGTGGACCGCTAAATTCGATATGGTGACATGACCATTTCTTATAATCGACAAACGACATGAGGTCTAATGACAAGTGACATGAGGCCCAAAAAATCATAGTGACAGGTGACATGAACATTTCTTAAAATCGACATGGGATATGAACATTATTAAGTGACATTGTCATGTGACATGGTCATTTTCTAAGATCGACATTCGACATGGGGACCCCCTATCCAGAGCCCCTTGATAGATGACAGCTGTTGTGTGTAAGAAAAGTGTATGCCTCACAATCAAAAGATGATAAAAGGCTTTATCCCACTCGATGTGGGTTTTGAATCAAATATCAAGGGATCAAATATCAGATCGATATTTGACGTCGTCAAGTGATATCTGACGTTGTCAATCACTTTTACTATGTAGTCAAGGTCGTAAAAACAGAGCCCCCTGATTGGTCAACAGCATGAATGAAAGTTGCATCTCAAACTTTTAATACTCGGTATGGGGCCCCGTGGGGCTGGGACCAATATTTGCAATTTTCGGAAATACTGTCGAGAATTTCTAGATGGAAACACCTTGTCTGGGGTAATTTGACCTCTACTCTTCGATATTCAAGTAATACTCAAGCTATTCTGACTCTAAACATGAGTAAAACGGTCATTTACCAGCGTTATCGGCAGCGCCGACATCAACAACTGCTGATCTCCCTTGGTTACATGACCCAGCTCCGTTTCTAAGGCCTCATGGATCGGGGCCCTGAAGGGGGATCTGCAGAAGCCCTATATCGGGCCCTAGATATGTACATTATATTAATATCTCATAACTTAATTTACTCTAAAATCTTTTGATAGTTCATAACCTTGACCCTTATCTCCTTTTCTCGCGGGATAAAGATAGAATTTGGTTGTTGGCGTGGCCTCTCGTGGATATCTGCTCTTCTCCACGGCACCTCTCGAGCCCCCTGCGGGGCCTCTAGGGGCTGCTAGACGTCTCTCTGCTATGTAGTGTGGGATGTAAAAGAACCCTTGTCTCGGTAAAAGGGCCAATAGATTCGATCACCATCACCGCTCTTGAAATGACCATAGCTGTTAACTAAGGCGTAAAGCAACCCACACACCCACACACCCACACACCCACACATTTTTCTGTATGAGCCTTCAGACCTCAAGCTGCTCAGTGTACGGGACTAGGTTTTGTCATAGGCCCTACGGACGCTACTCAAGGTAAAAATAAGAGAGCTGTCTCACCATGACATTGGGCTGGCTGTAGTTTTTTATGTTTCGGTACCTACAACCAAAACAGCCAGTACCCGCCCCAGGGCTTCATGTCGCACGCGGGAAAAGTATAACGGTGGCGCCAACTGTCGGAATAGCGGGTACACTACGTCAGTAGTTCTTTTGTTCTCCGCTGAGTGACTGGGCGAAATGTAGTCGGTAGCTCTATTTTCTGTGCACTGTTCTGTTCATTTTCTACACTTAACACTTAAATAGACCGCGTGTTTGTACAAGCTAACCGTTTTTATCAGTGCAAAAATTAAATAAGCATCGGATAGAACACTAAAAAAATGAGAAAGTAATCCAGCGCTTAGTATAAGGCACCAGTTTTATCATGAGACACCGAAAGTCTGGTTTTTTTAAGGTGGATAAGACAGTCGACTGAGAGCTCCAAACTAACCAAAAACGTACCAGAGGGAGAACGTACCCGACAGGGCAGGGGCCTTCTACACCCCGGCTCTGATTGATGAGCAAGCGACAAGTGCTACAGAGGGCCTATTCCTCTTTTGAGGTGGGCCCGAAATTGAACAAAAGAATAAACTCAAGAAAAAGCCTTAGGCTTAAAAGAGTTGTAGATACTGATTTTAACGAAGAAGTCACATTCATTAGTTTACAAATAGCCCGTGTAAGTACGCCCATGTCTTGCTTATTTCTCATAGGGTTGTAAGATAGTCACATCATGATGCACATCATCATAAACGCAATCATGATACCTTTCATTGTAAGTAGACTCGCCTCTCTGCCCTCTCTTTTAGAGAGGGCAGAGAAGCGAGTCTCACTCTTAAAAAACCCTGCCCCTCCCCCCCTCCCCCCCCTCCCCCCCCATGCATCTTAAAGAGTGCCCCCCAGAGTGCCCCTCTCCCCCCCTCCTAGAAAAAAAGAGCCGTATTTTTAAATTATTTTTTAGCAAGCTTTTTCAGCTTGCTTTTTTTTTCTTTTTTTAAATTTATTTATCCATCAAAATCTCAAGTGACTTATTTTGAAAGCCAACCTAGTAGTCACGTGACCCCCTTAAGTAGGTCACTTCCCGTCACGTGACCTATTTGAATTTCCCGCCAACATGGTGGTCACGTGACCCTCTTAAGTAGGTCACTTCCGGTCACGTGACCTATTTGAATTTCCCGCCCAAAGGTCACGTGACCGGAAGTAGGTCACTTCCGGTCACGTGACCTATTTGAATTTCCCGCCAAAAGGGAGGCCTCTCATTGGCTGCTTTTGAATTTCCCGCCAAAAGGGAGGCCTCTGATTGGCTGCAGGTCGATTGAGTAATAAACAGTACTTAACTATAGTCCCGTTCCGATACATACTATACTACTCATCCCCTAAATCCCAATATCCCATTTGAATTTCATCTGAAAAATCTGGTTTTGGGAAGGGTGTCTTTATGTGGAGCCTGGTAAAGGTAGAGTTAAGTGGCCTAATCATTTTCAGACTTTGAAGATACACTATCTCATTATAAATCATAATTAGTACTATTACATATAACACATGAATGCGCCGAGAGAACACCTGTACTACTTGGAGAGACAAATTTATCGAATATCATGAAAATGAATAAATTTGCTTCTAAACAAAAAAAAAGAAAAAAAAAGAAAATCACAAACACATCGGTTTCGAAATTGTCATATATTTAATCACACCATCCTGTTATATGTGGTACCATTCTGTTCTGATTCACAGAAGTCGTTTATACAATCTTTAAACATTTTTGCAGTGCGATGGACCAATGCATAAATATGACTTCAAAATCATGCATTCTAACATAATATAAATGGTATATTTTGTATATCTATGATTCTAATACATACACAACATGAAAGATAATTGTCCAGTATTGATGTGACATATTTGCATAAGTAGGCATTACAGGCAATGCTCCAAGCTTAATCTAATGTAAACACAACTTTGTTATAAATAAATAGTCACCTTTTCCTGTTGCGGTCAATCATCGTTTACTGTATAACCCTTTAAGGACAGCATAGTGTCTCAATGCACTATACCCTTGTATCTATCTACATGATATACAACATACGGCACAGGCGAGTCATACCAAAAATACAATCCCTATTGAGGGAGTGGTATTCTATTTTATTCTGAGGAGATAACCAGACATTCCGCAGCTTTTTATGATGTTATGGCAAATAACATAATCCATTAAACATCGACTCATACAGCATTATTAGCCATAGGTATAGGGTATGGGAGGCCTAATGACTCAGGTACAGAAGGCTAATGACTCCCTCTGCTATGTGTAGCACCGCTCTATTCCTATGCATTCTACATGATAAGCTTCTAGACATATCATATGACCCTTTAAAGATGGGTTGTCAGCTAAAATTCGGTGAATTTTTAACCATGTCATATTCCTCTTATATAAAGTCTCCTATAAGTACTCCCCAACTTTTAAAATGATTGAAAGTGTCTAAAGCTATAAAATGAGCACAGGCAGTCCAATCATTTTTACTGTAGGTCGACACTAAAACTGTCTATGTTGTGGTACTGTGGCTCAGTGCTTTCCCTATTAGCTTAGTTCCCAGTATGCTCACATAGGGGAGTGCCTGAGTCAGTGAGGTAAATTAGGTACATTGTTATCAATCTCAAATTATGCACTAATAGACAAAAATCTGAGCACTGTTTATCAGCTAAAATGATAATGGAACCCATGGCATTGAAGTGGCATCCATTTTGAAGAAACGGTTTCTGAAGTCTATTAGCTGATATACCATCTTTAAGGGCAGCAGAGTGGTACCATACCCTTCTGTCGGAATGATACATAATGTGCTCGGAAATCATTGCACTGAATATAGGGTGATTATATTTTCACGTTTTTCACAGAAAAACATAAATACAGACAAAATTACTGATATATAAATTACTTTTATATATTGATTATACCCACTCACAGTGAATACAGTACGGGCGAGTCATACCCAACATGTAGACCTTGTTGACAATGACAATGACAATAATTTTATTCTCGAAAAACTCCGGAGAGATACATGAGAAACATACATACATACATACATACAATATAACAATGGTGTATTTTCAACATTAAAAGTGACAGTATATGACTTAAATATGAGTATTTATGACAACTAATGATGATATTTCTTTGATTATTTCGTGAGCACCAGATACATGTAACTTACATGCAGTCCTGAAATTTTCTATGAGCACCGGATAGAAGACTAGGTAATTTACTCTACACTACTGCGTAGTTCCTACCCAGTAAACACCCTACGTAGTTCCAACGTAGCTCAGAGGTTTCTCTAGGTAGTTTTCCAACCAACAGGTTTGAGATTGGTAATTTTGAAAGGTTTGTAGACGTCAAAACGTTAAGGTTTATTTACGTTCAACTGACGTAGACGTCTCATTTGCGTTTAACTACCTCATTCAGACGTAAATATACGTAATAAATCTACGTAGATCTACGTTAATGGACGTAACTTTTCAACCAAAAGTGGGTAGTTTCACACAAGGTGGCAGCACTATCAATTATGGAGAGAATGTTGCAGCTCTTTAACAAATCTACCACATTCAAGCGGTAAATTCGCATTAATTATGAATTCAATATCATGCAAATAAACGGTATTCAATAGAATATTTATATATAAAGGAGAGTAGATTAAAGTATTGGGCGTGAATATGTGTTTTGCGGCACCTTTACTGAGCGGACACCACATTTGTGGTAACAGAAGAAATACAAAGCCTCTCTGCAGCCCAAACTAGTCAACAGATCTATACTGTGAGGCTGTTCAGTTGAACTAAAAGAATTGTATAAATATTGTTTGTTAATGTAAATTTGTCTGCAATATAATTCAATCCTTTGTCTGAATCCCACTATGTAGAATTATATGTAATGTGTTTAAATCCCAGTTGAATGTAGATTTACGTCTGAGCTACGTAAATCAGACCTGTGGGTTTGAGAGTGGTAAATAAACCTTAACGTTTCAACGTTCATAAACCTTCTAAAATTACGTAGTTCAGACCAAAAATCAACGTAGATTTACGTCTGACCAACGTAGTCGTGTTTACTGGGTACCAATGTGGATGAATGACCAATATTGGTTTCTTAAACCCCACATGTTGGCACCCCGGCAGCAACAGTCCCAGTAAAGCCGGGACAGGTACTCAACGCTTTTACAACGCACTGAGCGTGACTCATTCACATTTCTATAGATCTAGTACAGTTCTAGTCTACTGTTTGGTTAAAGCTGGGCCGTCAGGGAATAAGTTCAGCATTTTCCATACATAGACTAAAATAACAGTTCCACCAGAGGGCAGCAGTGTTTGGACAGGGGACCATGAGCATTGTCCAGCTACAACATATTCACCCTATCTTGTGCCTGTAAGAGCTGAGCTCCCAGCCCTTAAGAGCCCTCTTGTGTATGAAAACTGAACTATATCCAAAGGTGCTTTTGGCCTCACTTCTACCATGACGTCAAGCTTTAAGTGTGAGTGGTGATATTGTCCCTTTAAGTACACAGTTACTAGCAGCTCTTACTTCTGTCTCGTTCAGTAACTATCACGTCCCTCGTCAACAACATGATTATATGCATATTAAAAAGGAGGCACACACGAGATATTTCATCACAGAATACATAAATCTGTGAGAATCTCATCATCAACAACAACATTATGTACATACACATTGCTATTTTACATTCACTATATAAACAAACAATAATGGAAACATTCAAACCATGTTTGTCAATTATAATCAATGAGTACTGTTAACCTCTCAGAGCCGCGGAATTGGCCATGTTTCTGTGCATTGCCATGTATTTTGGGATGGTACTCAGAAACTAATAGGAATTGTAACTATGTAATCATAACGTATTGTAGCTAAGACCCTATACTTTACTCAAGTGTAAGGATTACATGGATAAAATAGTTCCCACAGCAGGGTGAGTGCATCAATGAGGAATTTCTATCTGCAAGTACTTACTACCCTGTGTGGGCCTACATGTGAGAGGCTCTTAGTTGGACATATGTTACTGCTCTCTATTTCCGTTCTAGATGACAAAGAAACTGATAAATCTCTTGTATAGGGGGGATAGAAAACATATTCTCCTACATGTGTGGCCTTGTTACTACAAGTGTACTTACCAATAGAACATAGGATTAAGTAGCTTAAATCTACATGAAGAATCAATATAATCAGCAAGTAGCATAGCACATCTTGACATGCTATTATTTGGCTTGAATAAAGTTATTACATATTAGATTGCATTTTCAGTAGTTACCAACGGAAATTAGGATATGTAGACACATGGCATATATCTGAGACTGAATTGCTACCAGCTGCAGTAGTGTACCCTGTAACAGTCTGTTCAATTTTGTTTGAATGGGCACTTATCCAGAACGACCACTTCTCTCCCCTCTACTGTATATACTTAGAGACCTTTTCCAGAAAAACCTCCAACCTTGTCTCACGTCAAGTCATCTCACAGAATAAGGCAGATATGAATATACCCTTTTTGGCATTGTATTCCTGGCATATTTATCTTTACATAAAGGGGATGTAGAATTTTGTACAATGTATATTTCATATAGGGGGTAGACACCCTACCCTTTAAGGACGGCATGATGCCTTACTGCACTGAGACCTTGGTCGGCATGATGCATGAATGCAGCCCTGGCGAGTGACCACCAATGCTGAATTCAAGCATCAAGCCGACGCTACAGGGTTGAGACACTCCTGAAGGGTCAGCATGATGCACCACTGATAAGTTACTTGCTAGGGCTGCATTGTTTCACGGTCTAAAAACCACATTAAACTACATTTGCATCATAACCTCATGGGCCATTGAGTATGGCACTATGTACTCCATGGAGCATGGAACTGCCATAGGTGTAACATGGAGAGAACAATATCAGTCATGTGATAAGGGCCAATCAGGGGGGAATCAAGTGCCGCATTGCCATCCCCGTGGAGAGGCTAGAGTGGTAACTACACACAGTCATTTCTAACCATATTTTAAGCAGTTGTTACACAAAAGCTATTCAAGTTTAAATTCTGTTGTATTTTTTCTTGGGAAGATTTACCCTTTTCCAAATTATATTTCAATGTAGCATTATAAAGCTTCTGTCGTTATCTCAATATGATGGTTTTATTCATGCTCTCTCTATGCAAATGTACTGAGGGTAGGCTATATGAGCATGGCCCTCCTACAGGCTATATGACCATGGCCCTCCTACAGCCCAGTAGTGCCACCGCATGCCAATCATGTATTCAGTGCTGCCAACCCAAAAGCCAACAAATCCGTAATTTTGAAGCTAGAAAATCGTAATTTTCGTAATTTCACCCTATACAATTCGTAATTTAATTCGTGATGTCAATTACAACTAAATTCCCATTAAAAAACTTTACTTTTAGGACATTGTACCATGAATTATCCCTTTGATATACAGAAAATGTCTCGACATATGACATTTCTACATAAAAATGAAATGTTTTATGAGCACAAGAACTTTCTTAGATTTAGATTTCTCTTATGAATTCACCAGTGTTAGAGATGATTCGCAAATGAAGACACTAATTTCCCCCATTTTTGGTAGTATCCTATATAAATATATAGCCCTGCCCTGAAACCTCAGAATTCGTAATTTCGTAATCAGGCCCTAAATATGACTCAAATTCGTAATATTACGAAAATTCGTAATAGTTGGCAGCTCTGCATGTATACTAAAGACCTTCCAACAGGGCCAATAAACATAGGCAAATGGGTCACGGTGTGGGGGCAGCAACAATATTATCTTACATAATGGGTTAGGGGCTAATTCAAGGTCAATTCTTTTAGGGGCTAATTTCAATTTGTTTTCCTGTAGTGAATTATGACATTTTATTTATACAATCTAATGGTGATGGTTTTTCGTCGATATCTTGACGTTTGATGGTCTGCCTTATACCTTGGCACCCTTCTCACTTATCTCATTAAAACGAACATCCAATGTCTGTAGGCTGGTGTTGTGATGCAGGGCTGCAGCAAGAGCTGTGGCTCCCTTCTCACCTATTGTGTTACCACAAACATCCAATGTCTGTAGGCTGGTGTTGTGATGCAGGGCTGCTGCAAGAGCTGTGGCCCCCTTCTCACCTATTGTGTTAACACCAACATCCAATGTCTGTAGGCTGGTGTTGTGATGCAGGGCTGCAGCAAGAGCTGTGGCTCCCTTCTCACCTATTGTGTTACCACCAACATTCAATGTCTGTAGGCTGGTGTTGTGATGCAGGGCTGCAGCAAGAGCTGTGGCCCCCTTCTCACCTATTGTGTTACCACAAACATTCAATATCTGTAGGCTGGTGTTGTGATGCAGGGCTGCAGCAAGAGCTGTGGCCCCCTTGTCACCTATTGTGTTAGCAGCAACATCCAATGTCTTTAGGCTGGTGTGGTTCTGTTTTAACCACTCAGCTAAACCTTCTGCCCCACTTTGACCTATTGCATTGCGTCGTAGTGTCAGCACCTGCAGCATCTCTGCCCTGACCTTCACGAGGGAGGATGTCAGATACCTGAGGAGTGTGTCAGTTAAATGACACCCTTCTATGTTGATCTCACTGATGGTGTCCGCATATTTACATACAAAGCTGATGGCCATGAGGTCTATCAGAGTCAGCTGTGTGTCAGCTATGTCAAGTTTTCCATTAGGGACTATGTGTTCTACCACAGCTCTTGCCTTGTCATCCATCTGACCTTCATGCAGTAGTTGACAAAGCTGAAGGCGGGAAGTGGAGTCTAATCCATCATGGCATTTCTCACACAGATCCTGAATGAAATCATTCATCTGCTTCTCAGCAATAACGCCCTGGCCTTGGCCACATGCGTTGATGGAATGGCGAATGTCCATTATCCAGTCAGACCCCGTGTCATGCTGCAGACCAAACAGGTACAGTAAGGCCATGTTGAACTGACCCTCAGAAAATACCTGTTGAAATATGTCTGTGCAAGGAATGTTAGACAGGAAATAAGCAGAGGCCAACATTTCCTGTATAGAGAAGTGGAGGAACTCTGCAATGACTGACTGTCTCAAACCCACCTTGACCTTCTTCAGCTGCAGGAGTCCAACCTGCTGAATGGAGTTTAGGTCTCCTGGGGTCAACTGAGCCTGACTGAGATCATAGTCACTGAAGACTAGCTTGGACATTTCTCCTTTCAGCTGCCGATCAAACACCCCTCCATACGCCATTTTGCCGAGTTTGTGGAAGTACGAGCTAACCTGTATTACAAAGGACCAGTCTGAGAACTTTCGCTGAACACACTGTACAATCAGGAAGGCCATGAGGCGTGTGTATGTCTGTAGGTCTTCACTTCTAAAGACAACTCCATCAGCAAGCAGCCGGGATATGAGTGCACAGTAGAAAGTTATAGAACAGACAGACATCAACAGGGGACTGTTGTTTAACACTCCCATGATGCCTGCTGCCTTGGGGCCGTGTTTACGTTCTACAAACTCCTCTATTCTTGTCTCAGTGAGGCCTAGAATCTCCAACCTTTTGTCAAAGTTCACTTCACTGAGACCTGTGAAGGGCCTCGATGCCGTCACCACTGTGCAGCCAGGCAGCAAGTTACCAGACAAAATGTTCAAGCACAAATCAATCGGGTGAGCTTTCTGGTTCAGATCACAAATCTTGGGGCAGTTCTTCAAGCGTGCTGTAAACCCTGAAACCTCGTCCAACCCGTCAATGAACACGAGCACCTTTCCTGCTGCATGCTGTAACCATGACGACAGAGGCTTTACAAGGCCGGTTTCTGCCACCTGATATAGACCAGGGAGGGTGAGGAGTTCGATGCCTGTCATCTGACAGTCAGACACACACAGCATCCTCAACTGAAGTAGGAAGAGGACAGTGAACTGAGTCCCCCATCTGCCAGACCCCCACTCCATGGCCAACCACTGGAAGGTGGTGCTCTTTCCGTTACCGGCACGGCCGTATACAGATACCAGCTTTGGTGGTTCCTCGTCCTGTGCACTATCCAGTACTTGTACAGCAGACACCTCATCATACTGGACCCTGGAGAGGTGTGATTGGTATCTGTGTGGTATATCAGATGCCTGGTCATCAGAGGCTTGGTCATCCCTCCGAAGCGCTAACTGTATATGCTCGCAAGCAAGGTCTATTTTCTCATCGAAGGGAGAGTCGGTACAGTGACCTTGACTTTTGATACAGTCTTTTAGACTGTTTGAATACCTTTCCACACAAAAACCCACCTCTTCCTCAGATGGGGCCCTGCCCACCAACTTATAGAACAGATCAGGCTGCGTCCCCCCAATGAGCCTCAGGAAGGCATTAAAGACAACATACTTTGTACAGGAGATTCTCTGTAGAATATCACATAGTGCACGAGTTCTATCTCCACTGTTTGTTCCAGCTTGAATCGAATCGACATAGGTATAGTCCAGGAAAGGTTTAAGGCCTACTAAGATAGTCTCGATGTCCAAGTCCCTGACAAGCATAACCCGTTTGTATGTCAGAATACTGGGGTCTACCAGGGGCAGACTATCAGGGGCGGGTCTGCCTGGCGCCTCAGCTTCAGCTATCTGCACCGGGCCCTGTGGTGCCTCAGCTTCAGCTGTCTGTACCGGACCCTGTGGTGCCTCAGCTTCAGCTGTCTGTACCGGACCCTGTGGCACCTCAACTATCTGTACCGGACCCTGTGGCGCCTCAGCCTCAGCTGTCTGTACCGGACCCTGTGGCGCCTCAGCTTCAGCTGTCTGTACCTGGCCCTGTGGCACCTCAGCTGTCTGTACCTGGCCCTGTGGCGCCTCAGCTGTCTGTACCTGGCCCTGTGGCGCCTCAGCTGTCTGTACCGGACCCTGTGGCACCTCAGCTGTCTGTACCGGGCCCTGTGGCGCCTCAGCTGTCTGTACCGGGCCCTGTGGCGCCTCAGCTGTCTGTACCGGACCCTGTGGTGCCTCAGCTTCAGCTGTCTGTACCGGACCCTGTGGCGCCTCAGCTGTCTGTACCTGGCCCTGTGGCACCTCAGCTTCAGCTGTCTGTACCGGACCCTGTGGCGCCTCAGCTTCAGCTGTCTGCACCGGACCCTGTGGCGCCTCAGCTGTCTGTACCGGACCCTGTGGCACCTCAGCTATCTGTACCGGACCCTGTGGCGCCTCAGCTGTCTGTACCGGACCCTGTGGCGCCTCAGCTGTCTGTACCGGGCCCTGTGGTGCCTCAGCTTCAGCTATCTGTACAGGACCCTGTGGCACCTCAGCCTCAGCTATCTGTACCGGGCCCTGTGGCGCCTCAGCCTCAGCTATCTGTACCGGACCCTGTGGCGCCTCAGCTGTCTGTACCGGACCCTGTGGCACCTCAGCCTCAACCGGCCGGACCGGACCATGTTGGATAGGTTTGTCTGTCAAACTGACCTTGATCTTTTTTATCTGCAGCTCATTTAGAGTTTGGCTCCCGGTGCGCCGTTTACGTGTCAGAATACTAGGGTCTTCTAGGGACAGACTGTCATCTTGCTGTTGCAGACCTACACCACTGTCAGCTTCATCCATGGTTCTGAATGCTTACACCTGTAAAGGATGTCAAAATGTCATTGAACCTGTCAGAAATTGAAACATGGACCTTCCGCACTGCTTACAAGTGTGCTAACAGTTACACTTACGACTCTTCTCTGATAGTTGACTACACCTTAAATCATTGGATTGTTATGGGAGGGGAGCGTGACTATCGGAATGGCCTACCCCTGCAGGCCTGCACTCACAACACCGGAATCACTGATCCCCTACGCAGCAATTATTAAAAGTGTCTTTGATACAAAACAATAAATTGTTTATACACTTATACAAAGTAAAGCCATATAAATCTATGATGCTTCTTAATAGCGATGACGTGTGGTGTGCTGTCTTGTTTGGCCTTGACTTTGTCGCTCACCGGGTGCTACACCTGAAATTAGAAATTCATAAAAATATTATAGTTATGATAAAATGCAGTTGTGTATGGTATACGCAGTTTGTAGAGTATATTAGCTATCAGGGACTTGGACTTGTGTTTCAAATTTACAATCATTTCCGCTGTACAATTATTCCATGCTTGTACAGACATTCATAAATCAGTGCCTTGCCTTTTTATCCTTCAATATTAAAACTGTTGCGAGGACACCTTGTGACGGAATCATGAACTAATAGTATAGCACATGGCTATGTTAAGCAATGTTACATCAACATAAAACACACTCTTCTCTTTGTGTCTTATACATTATAGAGGATTGTCTATGCATGAGACAGGAGAAGTTCAGTTGACATTGTGTTTTTCTGAGATCCAGAAATTGGCTAACAAGTTGATGGCTGTGTCTCACGAACTTGGGCCAATATGTTTGTCTATGACCTGGTGCCGTCTATGACCGGGTGCCATCTATGACTGGCTATCTAAAAAAAATTGTTTGGAGGAATATATATATATTTTTTTTTTACAATTTTTATAAGGTTTTACTAAGCTTTACATTAATGTGTACTGTTCTATAGTTAAAGATGTATGCTTCCTTGCTAGACCCTCATAGACGGCATGACTACAAAGTATGTGTATTTAAATTTGCGGATTTTGGAACATGGTAGTAGCATTACTATGCTGGATAAATTTTCACTCTGTACATATTTTCGCGAATTTTAAAATCTGCGAACATCGCGAAAATGAGTACAGCGCGAAATAAGATATGTTTTTCTTTGAATTTAAGGTTGGTCGCGACCATTAAAAAACGGACCACTGCGCATGCCTCTGCGCATCCACCTTAACTAAGTCAGAATGTCGCTATATTTGGTATGTGTCTTCCCATATGCACTCCCAGCATCCATGCAGCATCTCGGGCAATTCCGATCAGAATTGAGTCTTTTATGAGACATTATATATGTATCAAATAATTGAAGGTATTTTTAACATTTTTTGGGGCATTTTTGACGTTTTCTTATCAAGCTTTTTATGAACAATAAATGTTATACGTTGGAGTATAAAAAGGGATGGCTAGCTTAAATATATCCAAGGCCATATTATGAAACCATTTCATATCATGAACACTAAACACAAAAATAATGCACGTGACCCCATGTTGAAATTACTCTCATGAGTTGGCAAATGATCCAAGGAATTTTCTGGGAAATTATCAGAATTTTTTTTTTAAATATTAATTTTAATCGATTTAATCTGTCGAATTAAAGACAAATTAATCCCAATTTTCAAAGAACCTCTTTCTTTTTTTTTTTACCTAAAATGCTAAAGCACAGAACCATAAAATTATTTTTTAAATAAAGTATAATATCTGGGCATTCATCCTGTGATGTTTGATATTTTTGTGGTTGCTGGCTATGACAGTTTACAATTATGGAACTTGTGATGTTATTTCCAGATTTTTAGAGAAAAATCTAAATAGTTTTATTTTTCAAAATCCTGTATCAAAAAAAAGTAGTTCAAGACCCCCCAATTTTCTTTTCAATCTAAATGATCTAAGGTTTGTCTGGAAAAAAATTGGTGGAATTCTAAACTCTCTGAGTTAATAGTATCGACCTACCTTATTCAATGTTAAAGTCTAAAGTTATCGTACTCACACCCACGGTAGTAATCACATCGCTCTGATGCTAGGAGTTAGTACCAGTAGGTTCTACTGAATCAACTCTGAGTATATATATTGTTAGGCTATTGGGCTGATATCGAATTTAAGTTTGTGTTATGTAGATATTTGTCAAGGTTATTTGCTACACATACCTCCTTCTCATCAACGCGCCTTCCTCAATCTCTGCCACACTCCCTGCATTCACCTTGTATACCGGGGCCCGCACGGATGAGCCTGGTGAATCAATCAATGTAGATCAGGGAATTCTTTTAGCGCTGTTTGAGTCTCGGAATCCAAATGGTTCTTGTTCCTGTAAGACAAGACGGAAATTAGAAACTAAGTCATCTGCAACACATAACATGGTTGACATGATGCATTTTGTAGCTAGAGTTGCATTCATGCATCATGGCAAATAAGCTATATATACAGGGAGACCTCGATAATCCAACCACACCCGTTTCAGGAAAATGCAGCCGTTTCAGGAGAAACACAAAGACATGTGAATGTTTAGGAGTTAAACACTTTTCTAAACACTTTCCTGTCCCACATTTCTGAACATTTTTTTTCTTTTAAACATATTTAATTTCTAAACATTTAGACAAAATGTTTAGTTCCTAAACATGTTTAGAAAATTCCACAAAATGGCAGCCAGAAGTGTACTTCCATGAACCTAACTGCCACCTAGTGGACTAGTATTGGAACTACAAGTGTTTAATATCTAAATAGGTGTGTTTATTGAGTAAACACCTAAACATTTTTAGACATTTAGACTGGATGTTTTTAAGGCTATCATTTAACATGTTCAAGATGAATACATGTTTAGAGTTTAGACATGTTTAGGTTATTTAGTGTTTATTTACAAACTCAAGTTTTACAGTGTAACATAATGAATGTTTAATACACTGACCTCAATCACTAGACAGGGCGACAGACAGTGAGACAGGCAAGGAGATAGGCAGAGAGACAGACAGGGAGACAGACAGGGAGACAGGCAGGGAGACAGACAGTGAGACAGACAGGGAGACAGGGACAGAGACAGGCAGGGAGACAGGCAGGGAGACAGGCAGGGAGACAGACAGTGAGACAGACAGGGAGACAGGGACAGAGACAGGCAGGGAGACAGGGACAGAGACAGGCAGGGAGACAGGCAGGGAGACAGGCAGGGAGACAGACAGGGAGACAGACAGGGAGACAGACAGGGAGACAGGCAGGGAGACAGACAGGGAGACAGACAGGGAGACAGACAGGGAGACAGACAGGGAGACAGACAGGGAGACAGAATGGGAGACAGAATGGGAGACAGACAGGGAGACAGGCAGGGAGACAGGCAGGGAGACAGACAGGGAGACAGAATGGGAGACAGAATGGGAGACAGACAGGGAGACAGGCAGGGAGACAGGCAGGGAGACAGGCAGGGAGACAGGCAGGGAGACAGGAAAGGAGACAGGCAGGGAGACAGACAGGGAGACAGACAGGGAGACAGACAGGAAGACAGACAGGAAGACAGGCAGGGAGACAGGCAGGGAGACAGGCAGGGAGACAGGCAGGGAGTCAGACAGGGAGACAGGCAGGGAGACAGACAGGGAGACAGACAGGGAGACAGACAGGAAGACAGGCAGGGAGACAGACAGGGAGACAGACAGGGAGACAGACAGGGAGACAGACAGGAAGACAGACAGGAAGACAGACAGGGAGACAGACAGGGAGACAGGCAGGGAGACAGACAGGGAGACAGACAGTAAGACAGACAGTAAGACAGACAGTGAGACAGGCAGACAGACAGGGAGACAGGCAGACAGACAGGGAGACAGGCAGGGAGAAAGACAGGGAGACAGGCAGTGAGACAGACAGGGAGACAGGCAGGAATTTCTGATTGTGATCAATCAATTAAGATATCATCATATAGTCTCACCTTGTCTGGTACTCAGCACTTGGGCCCAATTGATGCCACAATGTGTTCAGTTGGTGCTTCTAGACGGGGTCCTATTACGACTGTTTGTACCCAGGATGTTCTCGTACCTGTAAGATGAAATAGGAAGTAACAATTTGAAACTGAGTCAGCTTATAATATCACTGCTGGATGGCACCTTATCATCCCCCGGGGGGTCCACTTCCTATCTTTTCTATAGTAACTATGTGCGTACATCACCCTAAAGTCGGTACCCTTATAACTGGGGGAAATTCTGAAAAAGGTACCCCTTGAAATGAGATTTTTGTGGGGAAATTGGGCAATTGCCTAAAACACCCAAATATAGTTATGATTTTATTGTCTCCTTTTCTGTCTCACTGCCTGTTTCCCTGTATGTCTGCCTGTCTCTCCCCCTGCCTGTCTCACTGCCTGTCTGTCTCCCTGTCTGTATGTCTGCCTGTCTCCCTGCCTGTCTCACTGCCTGTATGTCTCTCTGTCTGTCTCCCTGTCTGTCTGATTACATGTCTCCCTGCCTGTCTCCCTGCCTGTCTCCCTGCCTGTCTCCCTGCCTGTCTCCCTGCCTGTCTCCCTGCCTGTCTCCCTGTCTGTCTCCCTGCCTATCCCCATGTCTGTCTCTCTGCCTATCTCCTTGCCTGTCTCCCTGTCTGTATGTCTGCCTGTCTCCCTGCCTGTCTCACTGCCTGTCTGTCTCTCTGTCTGTCTCCCTGTCTGTCTGATTACATGTCTCACTGCCTGTCTCCCTGTCTGTCTCCCTGCCTGTCTCCCTGCCTGTCTCCCTGTCTGTCTCCCTGCCTGTCTCCCTGCCTGTCTCCCTGTCTGTCTCCCTGCCTGTCTCACTGCCTGTCTCTCTGCCTATCTCCTTGCCTGTCTCCCTGTCTGTATGTCTGCCTGTCTCCCTGCCTGTCTCACTGCCTGTCTGTCTCTCTGTCTGTCTCCCTGTCTGTCTGATTACATGTCTCCCTGCCTGTCTCCCTGCCTGTCTCACTGCCTGTCTCCCTGTCTGCCTCACTGTCTCACTGTGCTGATGAATATAGCGGGTACTGTGCCGGCATATATACGGCTACATATTTCCGCGAATTTTGTGGAAATGGAAAATCCACGAAAATATATATGGAGTGAAAATATATACAGCATTGAAATAAAGTGAAAAATTTCGGAAATTTGCAAATTCAAATACACATGAAATTGAACTTTTTCTGTACATGCAAAACTATCTGTGTTTAGAATACAACCAAACCCAAATTTACCTTTGCTGTATCATAGAGTATATGAAAGGAGGTATTTAGTGTACATTGTGCCCGAATGGACAGGAATATGTATTATATAATGAATGTCTGACAGGAGTACGCACCCTCAGGGTGTAGCGTTTGACGCCCCCTCTGTCGACAACTCTGCAGCTGACCAAGCTGATTGCAGGAAAGATTGATGTTTCTGTAAAGACGAAAAGAAATTTTTAAGAAATTTGTATTTGGCGATGTGTAATAAATATTGCACAAATATGATTCATTTCCAACATCTGCACACCCTGTCCTGCTCTTTCCATACCTCTATCGTTGTGTGTTGCACTCTGAGCAACCTCCCCCCCCCCACCCCTCACCCCCCCCCCCCCCCCCACAGACCCCAACCCACTCAGGATGGCCCCTTATCGTCCTAAGGCCAAATATATTTTTTTAAAGGGGTCTCAGCTTACCTGACCCTACCTAGAAAAACAGGGCCGACCCGAGAAATATTTGTCCAATTTTGAAAAGAATACTTATATTTAAAGTATTTTTGGGGCTTTTTCAGAGTCAATTTGATAGTCCACTAGTCAAGCCTGCACTGTTGCCACACAGGCCAATTCCTCTAGAATGTATCAGACACAAAGGGGAGTGTGTATTTAAGGTTTTCAACATTGATTGATAGCCACATGCTGTATAAATCTTACCGTAATTTGAATTTTCCTAAGGTTTGTTGAGCTGGAGACCAAGACCTGTGCCCTATAGTTCGTAATTTTACCACCAGGTTGTAAACTAAGATGTGTTTAAGAGTAACCAGCAGCTCTGCTGCCGGCGATAGTGGCGCGGCAAATTCGTGCAGACAGCGTTCGTCTGACCTAGTACACTGCACTGTGGGAATGCCTCAGCCTATCGCAAATAGGCTCTGTAGTGTTGTAAAAAATCATTCTCCTAGCAGATGTTTGGTCTCTTGTTTTCTACAGTTGAACACAGAGAGTAGGGTGGAGAGTAAGCAGGCGAAATGCATTCTTGGGTACGCTCCCGATTTCCCTGTTGTTGTTTAATAACGATGTTAACAACTGGATGATTCAAACCAATCTGATCTTTCAGTAACTCCCTCAGGTGTGCACATTAGTATGCAATCGTATTCATATTCATGAGGCTCCTGGAAGGGCAAGCCAGCATGACCCTATAACCTTGTAATCAGTAGCATCATATCAGTTACGTCATCAACAGTACATTTCCCGGAATTATCCTATACATAATCATACCTATATCCACATCTTCATCGCATCACACATTTAATTGGTTATTACACGTAATCAATCGAGTATAATCATAATACGTATGACTCCTCCCCCCGCATAACACATAAAGTTTACAAGGTGTCCTTGAGGCGGCGTCCCCCCCCCCCCCCCCGCCCTTAGTCTAACCCAAGCAGGCCAGGAGACAGCGTTTCTCGTTTATGGAGGTGACTTACGGACCTCCATAAGAAAGTTATGGACTCCATAAGTCAATTCATGGACTAAGGACTTTTCAAAAAGAGCTATGAATATGCACTTCTAGGATGTTATAAAGCATGCCATGAAGACCATGCAGGCTGGGCCTTACTTTTCTGTGCAAAAACAACTAGTGGTCTTGCTAGCCTTAATTAAGAGAGATAGAAGAAATAAAAAAGTTATGGTTTATGGGAAAAAGTTACGGTTTATGGAAAAAAAGTTATGGACTCCATAAGTCTCCACCAGAAACGCCCTCCAGGAGACATTTAAATGGTGTTAAATGGTGTTATCATTATATGTATCAACCTCTTTTGTTAACAGTTATCCAATGGAATCAAATGTACGGTACTTCCATTCATACTTTTATGGTATTTTTTTTAGATCAGCAGAATAAAAAGCTTGCAAACTGAATTGAATTGAAAATCCACCAAGCCTCCCACCCCCAGCTAGTGGTGATTGACTCGGCCCTAGCGGCAGCAGACATGGTGATGGCCCTAGACCCCTAAATTCGACACGGCGACATGGGCATTTCTTAAATTCGACATGCGACATGAGGCCTAGTGACATGCGACATGAGGCTTAAAAAGATAGTGACATGGGACATGGACAGTTCTTAAAATCGACATGGGACATGAGCATTTTTAAGCGACATAGACATGCGACATG
Organism: Harmothoe impar; assembly: GCA_947462335.1. Taxonomy (NCBI): domain Eukaryota; kingdom Metazoa; phylum Annelida; class Polychaeta; order Phyllodocida; family Polynoidae; genus Harmothoe; species Harmothoe impar. Next base: position 79,066,871 of record OX381706.1, on the reverse strand, counting down.
GCCATTTCTTAAAATCGACATGCGACATGGGGACCCCCCCATCAAGGGCCCCATGGTGGTTATACTGCGTGCTTCCCGTGGTTATGGTTGTACTGCTATAAGAACATGACTCATGTGAGACATGTATGGCAAGCCATTTGTTCACCCTCGATATCGGAGTTTCTAACTTTGATATCGGAGTTTCTAACTTTGAAATCGGAGTTTCTAACTGTGATATTGAAGTTATAAACTCTGATATCAAAGTTAGAAACTTTGATATTGGAGTTAGTAACCCCAATATCGGAATTAGTAACTTCGATATCAAAGTTAGTAACTTTAAAAACTCCGATATCGGGGTGAACATATCGCTTGCCATAGACATGACATCAGCAATGCTGATGTCACCTCATAGGGGGTCTAGATGGGGGGTCCCCATTTCGCCTGTCGATTTTAAGAAATGCTCATGTCATTTGTCAGTATCTTTGTATTTCTCCTGTCATTTGTCATTAGGCCCCATGTCGTCTGTCGATTTTAAGAAAAGGCCATGTCGCCCTGTCGATTTTAGGGGTCTACACCCATCTCATAGCCTGTTTGGCAAAGTATTTTTCATATTCGCGATACTGATTTATTGTTAAACTTGAGCAATCTCGAATAAATTATACTGGGTAGCAAATTAAAAACAAACTTTAATAGCGGACTGCAATTTTAACTAAGAACTAAAATATCATATAGAGCCTAATTTTTTTTAAAATAGTGATTGACTTTCGGCGCTACAGTAGCCTACACTGAAAGCTGGTCATGCCCAGTTTACCCTAATGCAATTACCTTTTTATCTGTAATACAGAGGCAGACCCAGGAATTTAAGGTAGAGACATAGACCGGGACTGCGGCAGTGGTACATGTCCACCCGAGGCTAGACCCTCTCAGACAGCCTGTTGCACGTTGTCTGGGAGAAAGAGGCATACTGCTACTAACTAATACTCCTATAGGCTACACATTACTAACTATTACTCCTATAGGCTACACATTACTAACTATTATTCCTATAGGCTACACATCGGACTGTCAATATATCTACTCTAACTCGGTCTGTCAGTCGACGGTGCGGTCGTAGGCTCTGGTCTGAGCTGGGCTATATCTATATATCTACTCCTATATATTATTATATAGTGACACGGGGACTCACCTCGTTGTGACTCAGGAGCCCACTGTGAGTGTGAATGCGTCAGTACCCCGGGTCAGTACGTCTCTGGACGTGTCTGAATACGACACCAAGGTCGGGCCTTGTTAGTCGGCCCGTGTAGTTGGAGTGAATGAGGTCGGTACAGCGATTGACGGATTACCTACCTGCCCCCTGGTGTGGGAGCAGGGAACTATAGCTAACATAAGACATAACTCCCTCTGGTGGAATATACGCCAACAACTCCTATACTGAGTTATTGGTCTCATATATATATATATATATATATATATATATATATATATATATATATACTACTATTAGTATATATATATACTAATAAGAAAAGAAGCTGTAAAGGTAGAAATAACCCTCATAACATGCTGAGCGAGCGTGGAGTGGACGATGCTACGATGATGAAGGGCGAGTCGAGAAAGTGTGATGAGTGAGAGCGGCGTTTCACTCCTTATGTACCCTGTCCTAGATAAGCCTCTTAAACGGCTGAAAAGACTCTCTAAGTACAGAGCTTCTACCGCAGGTGGGTTTAGACTTAAGCAGCTTAGTTCACACACATGTCTGTTAGAAAAAGCTACTTGCACACGTGCCTTCCTTTTTTCACTAGTATTCACCCTCTGCCGACTTATAAGACACCTATACACTCTTTCTCGTGAAATCTATGGAAGATGATGGAAGGACCACTGACTACATTTTCTTTGATCAGAGCGTGGAGGACGGCGTCGAACGGAGGGACCGTTGTGAACACAGCTTATAGGTTTTTTGGAAGAGGTCTTGTAAAGTCAAACTGGCGAGAGAGATGGCGTCTTTCAACATGACAATGCTGCTATGTTGGAAAAAAAATAGCGTGATTTTTTCAAAAAGCTTCTATGAAAGATTTGACGTCTTCGTTGTTGTAGTGGATCAAGTAATCTGTCATAGTTTGCTTCTTCTTGTCATACTAAACTTTCTGACATGTGGCGTAGTCGGATTTCGGCCATTTTGACGCCCGTCAGTTCGCTGTCAAAAGTCGATCTCGGTGGCAGGGGTTTTTTGTTTACTAGTTTCTTGGTATACGTCATCCATTCGTAAGTAAAGCAACCTTTCTCTTCGTTTGTAGTGAAAGCTCGCAAATAATTCGCGTAGCTGTAACCAAGTGCTAAAAAAGTTGACTACTACGTCCAAGAAAACTGTGTGTAAACCGTCAACTATTGATTGCTTCTCTTTATGACGCTGAATTGTTGGTTTCTTCGGTCTCCGGAGGCAAATAACGAGTGAAGGCGTATTTTTTGATCAGGTTCAAGTCGTAACTCTCCGAGTTGAAGCGTACGACTGGAGCTTGACGGATGTATCTCAGAAACCGCTTCTTCAGTTGAACTAACGGTTGTCTGGTGTGAGCTGCAGCGAAGCCGCCTGGAGAAGGGGTGAATGTCGCTTCCTCTAGCAGGAGAGCTTCACCTATCGCTACATGTAACTTCGCTAAGGTTGGTCGGTAAACTTCTAGCACAGCTTTCTCGATGACTTTGGCGTTCTCGTTTATGTGATTTTAAACTCGGTCTAACAAGGGGTCGGAATCTGCGTCGGATTCTCTGACGTACGCTGCCCCTCCTACCCCGGAAAGTCGTATGCGACGCTAGCCGACATCGCTGCATAGAGGGCAAAACTTAGGTATCGTTCTTCATTTTTCTACGGGTCACTCGTGATTGTACGGTCTTTTAAAAATTTTGAAACACTTTTCGCAAACGTCCTGCGGCATGTTTTTCTTTTTTTTGTTTTTTCACTTATTTACCAAATATTAAAAAAATAAACGTTGTTTATCACTTCGAATACTAGACGCCTCTTATACCACACGATGCTATTAGCATAGTGAAAGACGTCTGTAGTGTAGGATCGATTTCAACAGATGTCCATCTTACTGCAGGGATCAGACGAGAGTGGTCAACACTGGAGTGTCACAGCTCACTTTTATTTCTTTGGGTACAGCTGCATACAACCCTTGAACATACATTGCGACGTCGCCGCGTCCCATGTAGTCTTCCAACACTTTCATCAGAGCCATAGGCTCAGACGTCTCGTTGTACTTCCAAGCTTTCAGCACTTCATAGACAGGGTTCTTCACAGTCCTGTCAGAAGGCACAGGTTGAGAGATGGAAGTTACTTCATGAGAAGTCAACCCTAAGTAGATCCCTATGGTCTTCCAGTCTCTAGGGCAGAGCTCAGCTAAAAGAGAGAAATATTTCTGCACTTTCCACTCCATGTCTCCACTCTCTAAGCCATCCCACATGTCATGCTTGTCCATGTACTCACGTGAGAATTTGATGAGGTCCATACGGTAAGATTCTTCCAAGGCGGCGGCTAGGTCCTTCCACCTACTAGTACAACTTTTCTGGTACCAAGTAGTGAACATTTCTCTAGCTTGAGTTATGACACTTGTCTCACAACTGAGATATCCCATATCCTTCAAGTTCACTTCAAGGAATGAACCTAACCGTATGTAATCTGATGTCGGCAACTTACTACTTATTTTCAGTAGCATAGCGTCTGACAAGTATCCTAACGGCTCTGCTTTGAAGTATGATGATACAGGTACTACTGCAGCAGAACCAATAACAGGAGCAGCGTCTGCGCTGGTATCAGACGACTCGTTGTCGGAACAGGGCAACCACATGACTTCGTAAGGTATTGGTGAGGGCAGTCGCCACGGACCGGACGCACTACCAGTGGAAATGAGGTCGAAAAACGGACTGTGCGCCCGTGACCCTTCGGGTTCCTCGTACGCCTCGTCGTCAGCGTCGTTCTCTGTTTCACCCTGTTGCTTTAGGACATGCATGTCTACTACGCGCTGCTGGGGCTGAGTGTCCGAATAGCTGTAAGTCTCAGCGCGAGCAGCGTTGATGGCGTCGGTTGATGAAGCGGTGGAGAGGTTCTGTGCAACGTGCTGCGTGTCAGTACTAGTAGCGGTAGTCGCAGCAAGAAGTGTAGCAGCAGCAGCAGCAGCAGCAGCAGCAGCAGCAGCAGGAGCAAGCGCAGCGCTAGCAGGTGCAGCAGTAGCAGGCGCAGCAGTAGCAGGCACAGCAGCAGCAGGCATAGCCGCCTCAGCAAGCGCAGCAGTAACAGGCGCGGCAGCAGCAGCAGCAGCAGCAGCAGGCACAGCAGTAACAGGCGCGGCAGCAGCAGCAGCAGCAGCAGCAGCAGTAGCAGCAGCACTAGCAGCACGAGGATCACTAGCAGCCGCAGCAGGCGCAGCAGTAGCAGCAGCAGCGTGCTCAGCAGCAACAACCGTCGCGAGTGTAACAACGTCGCTACTACGACGACTACTACTACCACTACTACTGCTGTGTGCGCTCGCTACAGCGGGAGGGTGATAAGACCAAGCGGTTGCGGCGGTAGTCTCAATTTCAGTAGCAAGAGGAGACGCTGACAGTAAACGATCACCGTTCTGCGTATTCTTCTTGTTGTTGAACTCGATTAGATCCTTGGACGACAGTAGTTGTTGTGTTTTGCTCATGGTGGTGCCTGTAGAGAGCAGCAAAAGACTGAGTGAGTGAACGGGTGTTTCCAGGCCTCTTATATACTCCTTCTCGCTTCTAGAGCTAAGCTACTTACAGCTCTCTTCAGCTGCCGCCGGCTGACCGGTGACCATTCACAAAGAGAAACAAAAAGTCATAAGGCATGACGTTTTCAGCTGGATCCCTTTCCCCCTCCCCTTTGAGAGATCGACTGACACGAGCTAAGCTACTTACTGCCTTGTTCAGCAATTCAACGTGCGTTAGCTGTATAAAGGATTAAGCAGTTGCTGCCGCCAGCTGACCGGCGGACATTCCCAAAGAGAAACAAAAGACATAAGTCATGACGTTTTCAGCTGGATCTCTTTCCCCCCTCCCTCTTTTTTTTTTTTGAGAGATGGACTGCCATGAGCGGGCGGTGTACCGACTGTACTAATTCAACGCGCATTAGCTGTATAAAGGATTAAGCAGTCATGAGCTTAGAGTGTGTATACAAAAAAACTACAGGAGGCGTGTAGTGTGAAGCAGGACCCCCTAAGACGGGAGTGTCTGTCTGTGAGTAGAGTCGTGTGCATGTGGTGAGCGACTTAAGTGTAAAACAAAAAAAAATCACCGCCTCCTGCCGTGGTGAGTAGACTGGCCGGCGGCGGCCGGCTAGTTCAATAGGGGTGACAGCTGACTAAGGCTGTGCATGAAAATCCGATTTTCACCTGACCTCTGACGTTTGTTACAATGAATGCCAAAGGGGGAGAGAGTTGTCCTCAGGTAGGGGGTAGGAGGTAAGGCTAATGGATAAGGAAAAAAAACACCATTTTCAGCTGGCCACCACAGATGGCGATGACATACCCCTCGTCATCTAAGCTCTTAAGAAGCTCTTACGGAGCGGAGCGGCTGCTGGCCAGCTGGGGTGAGTAGACCGGCCGGCGGCGGCTAGCTAGTTCAATAGGAGTGACAGCTGACTAAGGCTGTGCATGAAAATCAGATTTTCACCTGACCTCTGACGTTTGTTACAATGAATGCTAAAGGGGGAGAGAGTCGTCCTCAGGTAGGGGGTAGGAGGTAAGGCTAATGGATAAAGAAAAAACACCATTTTCAGCTGGCCACCAAAGATGATGATGACACGCCCCTCGTCATCTAAGCTCTTAAGAAGCTCTTACGGAGCGGAGCGGCTGCTGGACAGCTGGGGTGCTGTTGGAAATAGGATTAAACTCCCTCTGTATAAAAGCTCTGATTTCTGTTGGAAAAAAACCATATCACCTTTGACCACAGTAACGTCTACTACCACCACCACCAGCACCACCGCCGCTGCCACCGCCGCCGCCGCCGCCAGTCACAGCTGATCGCCTCATTAAAAGCATGTGACGTCGTCGCTTCTAGTCACTTGCTTCATCAAGTCGCTTCCAGGCACGTGATCTTAAAGACCCTCACTTCTTAAACAAAAAAAAACGAAGAGACACGCTTCTTCCTCTCGAGAGGAAGAATGACGTATATAAGGAGGCTGACACGTGTATAGGCGCCTTATTAGTCGGTAAATACTAGTGAAAAAGGAAGGCAGGTGTGCAGGTAGCTTTCTAACAGACACGTGTGTGCACTAAGCTGCTTAAGTCTAAACCCCCCTGCAGTAGTCAAGTAGCATGTGAAAACTTACTTAACAGATCACTTAATTGAGTAGAGACTCTGTACTGAGAGAGTCTTTTCAGCTGTTTAAGAGGATTATCTAGGACAGGGTACATAAGGAGTGAAACGCCGCTCTCACTCATCACACTTTCTCGACTCGCCCTTCATCATCGTAGCATCGTCCACTCCACGCTCGCTCAGCATGTTATGAGGGTTATTTCTACCTTTACAGCTTCTTTTCTTATCGAAGTGTCGACGCTACAGAGCATCGAAACCCTCTCGAAATGAGTCCAAGAAAGAAAAAGCAACTCCCACTAGAAGCAAGAAGAGAAACAGTGCCCTATGATGCATGTGAGGTAAAGAAACATTGGAAGGACGTCACCAAGGAGCAATGGATAGAAGCATGCTTCAACTTCATCGGAACAGTAGTTTCATTTGGACAGAGGGAGAAGATTTTGTTAGAGCTATTTTTCTTAGCTCCGTATACTTGGCCTGACTGTGGTGAAATTCCTTCAAGTTTGTCAGTCTTCGCCATACAAGTTATCAACTCCTTGAAGGAGCTTCGATATATGCAAGGCACTCAGGAGGAGATTGTCAAGAAAATGACGGAATTCGAAACAAGCGAAGACACAATATGGTGCGAGGAGACGACATATGCGGACGATGATCTGGAGTCCATCATTTGTAGTCCGTTGGAACATTATGTTAAAGACTTTGAGGACATGCTAGGCAGCACTGAGATGAACCCGAAAGAGAGATCCCTTACTGCACAGAAAGAGGCCAAAGCTGTGTTGGAAAAGCACAAGTTTGGTCAAGGATTCACTCTTCAAAGCAGCTGTGTGAGTGTGATAAAAAGTCTTGTGTTGAAACATTCAGACATGAAGTTTTCGCGTGCTGTCGACACACTTCCTTTGCCTGAACTGATGATGAACATGATCGACCCTATGGTACCAACACGTTTCGACTCTGCCAATTGTCCCATGTATAAAATGGTTTCAAGTTTTGCCCGTGGCCGATGGCTAAACGATCCACTGAAGTCAGAAAACCTCCTTGATTTAATCAATTGACTAAATGTATTTTCTCATACTAGTATTAGTAGCATTAGTAATAGCGGCTACTCAGTCTCGTGCAGCACAAGCAGCAGTATCTGTCAGCGGCATCCGTGACATCGTCAGCAGCAGCAGCAGCAGCTGCACAAGCAAAAGACAAACGCCGTAGTCTCCTCATCCAGACCTCCGCTAGTAGCGCTCTATAAGCGCAAGCAGTGGCTGTGAACCCCCTCCTCCCGCCGTACACACGGGTAAATATCAGAGTCGGCCAATGTCGCCAATACTACTCTCATACAAGGGTCAGGCGCTGCTGACCTATAATAGATGAGTCAAGGACTATTCTACTGAGGGTCAGGCTACGCCGGAAATTCAATAACAAGCTGGACTTTGGCAAATTTGCTTGAAAGTCTGGCCAGCAAGAGTCCGGCATACTCTCCCAAGAGTTCAGCATTGCCAGACTATGGCATGAGGATCCCGCATGGTCAGACTTTCAAAAGCAAGTTTGCCAAACTCCAGCTTTTTATTGAATGTCCGGCGTAGCCTGACCCTCACTAGAATAGCTCTTGACCCATCTATTATAGGCCAGCAGTGCCTGACCTTTGTCTGAAGGTAGAATTAGCGCTATTGGGTGCCTCTGATGTTTGCCTGTGTGTAGTCAAACCTCGCCTGAGAGAGACATACTTCAGAAAGAAAAGAAAGCGGCGTGAGAAGGTGACGGGATCCCAAGTGTCAACCCTAAGACTTACATTTGCTACGATCAAATCAGCGGCACCGGTGAAAGAAAATCTCAAAAAAAAGTGTACAGAAGTAGTCGTCTTCTTAAATGTTTTCGAAAACGAAAAACTCTCCTTGCGGTAAATATAAATTTCAAAAGTGGTACGAACCAAAAATGGACACTTACACCATAGAGAAAGATGACGTGCGCTACTTGTATTATAAGCGTCGCGTGCATTCTAACGGTGTGACAACGAGTCCTTTAAAATATGAAAAAGTGTGTTATTGATTGATTGAGCGCATCTTTTCAAAAATAGAGTGTTATTAGAATTGAAAAAAAGAAAATAAAAAAATAAAATAAAATTATTGTTGTGTTTATTTTCATACGTCTTCTTTTATTAGTAAGTAAAACAATTATAACAATTAACTAGCGTGTCCTCTTAAAGTGACACTTCCTCCGGTCGCTGCTGAATCGTCTAATTAAGGTATGTGTCGTCGTCACTTCTAGTCACGTGACTCATCAGGTCACTTCCGGTCGCGTGATCCTAAAATCGATCACTTCCTAAACAAAATTAAATTAAGAGACACATTTCTTCATGACCCAACCAATCAGAGGTCTCCATTTGACCAGAAGTAAGCCCCTCATTTGCATAAATGGGTCACTTCCGGTGTACCAGCCAATCAGAAGCCTCTAACTAAGTCAAAGTCACTTGACGTCACTTCCGGTATGCCCTTATATGTACATGTGAAGGTCACATGACGTCACTTCCGGTATGCCCTTATATGGGCGTGTGACGTCACATGACGTCACTTCCGGTATGCCCTTATATGGGCGTGTGACGTCACTTCCGGTCAAATGGAAGCCTCTGATTGGCTGAGTCATGACCTTGACCTCTAACTAGGTCAAGGTCACGTGACGTCACTTCCGGTATGCCCTTATATGGGCATGTGACGTCACTTCCGGTCAAATGGAGGCTTCTGATTGGCTGCAGGTCGATTGAGTAATAAACAGTACTTAACTATAGTCCCGTTCCGATACATACTATACTACTTATATATATATATATATATATATATATGGCACAAACTCCCGACTTATGTTGTTTCGGCTATTTCTGGCCCTTTTCAGGCTTGTACCCTTACAGAATAATCAGTTTTGCACCAATCTTTTCACGTTTTTGGTATATGTGAGAAAACATCCTCACAATTTGGGAAATCTTCTATTTTTGTGTATTTGCCCAATATTTTCCGTTTTCTGGCCCTCCAAAGGCCCAAAAACCCCTAAAAACGTAAAAAATGCTAAAAATTACATGTTTAACATGTTCCCCATGTCTACTGAGGCAGTAACAGCCTATCCCTAATACCATTTTCTATTAGGCCTATGGTATAGTCAATTGATTCTCAAGGATTTCACTAGATATGTACCATATTTTTTTCTCCACAGTCATTTAAGTGTGTTTTGTCAGCAAAATGATCAAAAGTCCTATCAGGTTGATACCTCTATATAGTAAATTAAGTAGATCCACACAGTATCCATTGTATCCCAGATTGTGAGGTAACTCTTGTGTCTTCTGCTGGAAAAAATAAATTTTGAAAAAAATCCAATAATCTTGCCTCCAGTAGCATATGTCTATTGGGATACATATTTTCCATCACGGAGTCACCCAGAATATTAGTCACGGAGTCACCAGCCACCCTGATGAAAATTTAAACCTTCATAGAATTATTAATACCCAATGTATTTAAGTTATCTCTGGTTTCCCTGTGTCCTACCCACTCCCTCTAATGTTCTTATACAGAAATCCACCATTCTTATGCTCATTTATACAAGAAATTATTTTGGTCACGGAGTCACCAGGGTGACTCCGTGACGTAAAATAGGTTAATAGTGGTACTTTAGGCCTATACTGTGCAAACTAGGTCTAACCAGATATCATGATGCTTCATATTTCCTAAAGTACACATGGTCATGACGTTGTAGAGTGATTTTAATCAATAATGGGACCATTTTGAGGAAACTACAGTAAAGTTGAGAGTATGTAGTTGAAATTTTCATATTTTTGATAAATGCTCAAAATTCACCAGGCTGTATCTCAAAAACTGTTTTCCTGAAGATATCCATTCTTGGTATGCCTGAAGATGTATGTTACCCCAGCTTGTATGCCAAATTATTAGTTGCTGTGATGTATTTAAGGCATAATGTACATAAACATGTATTTTTCGTCACGGAGTCACCCCAATTGCAGACAATATACTTTGCGAAGCGATAAAATCTGAACCGCTAGGGTTACAGACGTATCACAAAGTGTTCTGAGGAGCCAAAATATATACCTTTCAATATAATAAACTTGTTTAAACATATTGAGAACTTTCTGATTTGTCCTTCCTCTATCCTAAAACAACATAAGTCAGGGGTTTGAGCCATATATATATATATATAATGTCCTAAACGCTCCGCTCAAAACGTTAAAAAAGAAATGAAAAAAGTATCTCCATAGGGCCTGCTTTCCACCCTCCCTGTCCTTGCTCGGTCTCCGGGTGTGCGTGCCTATTTATAGCAGCCAATCAGAATGCTGCAATTGGTTGCAAGGAATGCCACAAGGAAGTGGACTGTCTAACTATGCATCCAACTGATGAACTCTGTCATGAACTGCGCAGCTCCCTTTTCCTCCCACACCCACTTCCCAGTGGGCACACAACTCAGTTGAATGTTGCATCAATGTTGCATCAACATTGAATCAACATTGTCAACCAGTTTTCAATGTTGATTCAATGTTCTGTGCCCAGTGGGTTTTCCCACTATTCTTTAATCTATTGTTCTAGTACCTATGCAGTTACCCCTGCTGGTAAAGTAATTTGCCAATTATTCATATTTTCATGTCCACCTGGAAACCTGGGACAAACCTGTTGCTCCCTGAAAGAGGGAAAATGAAAGTGGTCATTTCCATACAACAATGGGTATCCCCTATCCCCCCAGTTCAAATTTCTCCTGGCCGACCCCTATAATGTACATGCATTTTTTGTTATAAAAAAGAGGGAGCCAAATTATTCTTGCACCATATCAACCGCCACTTCCTGCCCCTTGGTTAAAACATTATCACACTCAAAAAATAAACTTGTCTCCAGACTCTTCCAAGTGACTGTCATAAAATAAACGAGTCAAAAACTTGTCTAAGTGACAAGGAAGCGGGTCTTCTAGCTGGAGATAGAAGACCGGCTTGGTATTTGCCAGCCCAAAACCCGACATTTGCCAGCTCCAGATTCTATTTGTGGGATGGTAACCTGATATGTTAGACAGCTTTTGACTCGTTTATTTTATGACAGTCACTTAGACGAGTCTGGGGACGAGTTTATTTTTTCAGTGCACTCCCTAAACCCGCCTGACTTCTTTGTATCATCTAAAAGGTCTTAAGCTGGTATTTAGGAGGATTACTTTTGAAGTAAGGAAATAAATTCCAACAAGTGTTACTTACCGTGGGTGTGGTCTCGGCGGGGCAGGTAGCAGGTATGGGTGGTGTGTGACGCAGAGGTAGATGTAGGAGCTCGATGTAGACACTGTTGGGTAAGGGAGTGCTCATTTTATAACAACAGGGGGGTGGTGTGATTTCACCGCCCCCCTCCTCCGGCAGCCCGAAAATCGTGCGCATTTGCGCCCCTTTGTAGCATAGTAACGCGAGGGCATTTTCCTTCAAAACAGGTTGAATTTGTTTGACCCCCCCCCCCAAGCCCCAAGAGGGGTCCTAATATTTTACCCCCCCCCCCCGGTCAAATGGTCCAAATTTTTTACCCCTCTCCCGCAAATCCACCACCCACCGCCTGTTGTTAAAAGATGTGTACTCCCTAAGATATGTGCACCCTGGGACAAAAATAAGGAAGGTTTGTTCCAAGTCACCGGACCGACCCTATCAAAACAGGACCGACCCCACCATTTTTTAAGCAATTTTGAAGAAATACTTATATCTTTACACTTTTTTGGTCACTTTTCAGTTCAAAAAGAGGCTGGCTACTTTTTTCATGTTAAGTATCTAACGCGAAACATATATGCGGCATGGTACATAAAAATGTACTAGTATGCAGTTTTGAAAACATCTTCACATGTTTACACATGTGAAGGTCAATTTTAGGGTATGTAGAGCTAGCACTTTCATTGTATTAAAAAAAAGTAAAAAGATAAAAAAGAAATCCGACCTACCAAACCTAGACATTGTGCCCATATTACCTGAAACAAACCTTTTTTTATTTGGCCCTGTATACACTACTCTCGCCCCATGCAGATCCGTCTATGGGAAGACTCTGGTAAGGCCAAAAAGAAAAAAGGTGTGTTCAGGCAACATGGTCCAAAAATTTAGGGTAGGTAGGTCGGATTTATTTTTTTTTGAATGTTGGAGGTAAGTACCTTGAATGAGTCGCGGACTGCCATATCGGCTCGCGGGTCATCAAGACGACTCACCGATTCTTACTATAACTAGGAATATCATGAAATTATTGGACATTCTTGTTAATAAGCAATTTCCTGAGGCTGGACAGTTGATTATAGGGATGTGATCTGTTCTTCCTGACCAAAAAATTGCTAAAATTTCCGAAAAAAATATGAATATTTTGAAAAAAAAATCAAAAAATCTCCAAAATCGGAAAAAAAAGCTAGGTTCGGCCCTTTTTTGAAACTAGGGTCGGGTTGCCTGAAACACACCTTTTATTTTTTTTGGCCTAACCTTCATTATGACTTGAATTTTGCTGGGTCTGAGTAATCCCTGTTTGTAGCTTGGAACCAGCGGGCAGAAACCAGAAGGTATGGTGGAAGTTTCCCCGCCATAAATTCTGGTTCCTGTCCTGCTTCCTGTTTGCTGGTTCCAAGCTACACTGAAAATCCATAGATTGAAAGGGTTAGTCAGTACAGACTAACCCAGGTTGGTCATATGAGTGTTAGTGATAATGGCAAAGTTATATTCAAAAATGACCGAGGGGTCAGTCAGTAGTGGCTAACTTAGGTTCATCATTGGTGTGTTTTATTTGTATACCACTAGTTGGGGCCACCTGTCATGACCACTCAGTGGCTCCCCCTGGAAATAAAACGACTAAGGTGGGTTGGTCAGCACTGACCAACCTGACAATAATAACTGACCTAGGTTGGTCGTATAGGGAGCCAAAAAATGACTAACTAGGTTAGGCACTAGTGACTGAGAGGTTGGGCGTATAGAGAGCCTAGGAATATCAGTGTATGGTGGAAGTTTCCCCGCCATAATTTCTGGTTCCTGTACTGGTTCCTGTGTGCTGGTTCCAAGCTACCAACAGTGCTTGCCAAAAACCAGCAACGGTTAAAGTTTACATATTTCAAGAAGATACAACCTACCTGGACATGTGCACACCATGCATGGTCTTAAATTATACACTTTTAAGAGTTTGCCTCTAGACGGTGTCACCAAACACACAAACAACTTTCTACCCTGGCTGAATTTTATAGGGGGGGAAATGATTTTTTTTTAACTAAAGAAGAACAGGGCCTGGGGTACAGAGCAGGGACAGGATGATATTTGGTGGCTCTATTTGATGGAAAACCTATGCAGTGCTAGAACATGTACTGTCTTATTTATTATGTATTGTATTTCGTATTCAATGATATCATATCTGCCATTACCGTAAAACCTCGCGTATAAGCCTAACTCGCGTATAAGCCGCACCCCTACTCTAGGCCAATCCTATAAGCCGCACCAGCGATCTGATTCGCGTACTAGCCGCGGCTTATACGCGAGGTTTTACGGTACTCCTATTGCAAGGAAAATAATGTTCAAATAGAGCAATAGTAATAGATTGTGCAAAGAGGGAATAAGGTAATACACCAGGCTAACAAAAATATGCTATTCATTTAGAGCGCTATATTATTACTTTTACCCAGCCTCCGACAAAAGTTCTTAGTGGACCCCTAACATAAAAATGTATTGGTTGATCTGGGGGAATTACTGGAAGAAAAATTCCAAAAAGAAAAAAAAAATCTCAATTTTGAAAAAAATTAGGCGAGCAAAATCCATTGACAATTTTTTTTCAAAAAAAATAAAAATTTCCATTTCCGAAAATAAGGTGCGCGAAATCCATTGACCAACTTTTTTTTGGTCTGGTCTAATAGTGATGTTTATAAGTGGCATTTTGGTGAATGGCATGTGGAACTAGTGTACCACCTGTACCCCTCTAAGCTGTCCTCTAACCAGTCTAATACTGTGAGGAAGGAGACTATGGTAACTGCAGTTACCAGATCCAACATGGCCGCCAATGAGAAAACAATTCTAATATAACACCTTTACTGTATTTGTGGTATAAATACATGGATTCTTTCCACAAAAAGCTGCATAATCATAGTTCATATATGTGTGTTTGTGTAGACAAGAGCTGACCCCCCGGTATTATGCCTTTTCGTAGAAATCAGCCTGAAATGAAAACTTGGGACTATGGTAACTATTTGTGTAGGACTACGGTAACTGGTCCTGTTTATAGTTGCTGAATGTACTATGGTTACTGGTCCAAAAGTACCATGGTAACTGCTTTAAACAAGTACTATATATACAATACAATCACTTCAACCATGACGGTCAATCTTTAAAATTTTAAAAACACATGGCCCTGTCCAAAAACAGTCACTCTCATACAGCTGCCATTGTACTTGTTATTGTAGACCAATACAGTTACCATGGTCCACCTGCTTCTAAAGCATCCTTATACTGCTGTTCTAGACTATTCCATGATATATTAAGGGGCCCAAATGATAAAGTATGGTAACAGCTGTGACTATGCAATACCCAAGCTGCTATAAACACAGTGTAATCTCCACTTTTGATGCTCTATGCTACAATAGGTGAGTTTGGGGAGGGCCAAAATAATTACTTTCGTGATTACGAAGACCAGCGTGCTTGTACCTTCAAGTCAGCTACTGCAAAGCGCACGCACGGGTTAGCTCTCCCAAGTGAGAGGACAGACGTTCAGAGCGTTATCTTGATAAGACTTTTAAGACAGTCTGAATAGTCTTAACGTTAGTTCCTAAACAACCGGACAGATGGCGCCATCCCGCATCACAGATGGCGCCATCCTTATTTGAGAGGACAGACGTTTAGATCGTTATCTTATTAAGACTATTAAGACAGTCTTATTGGTCTTAACTTTAGTAGAGGCCGCTTATGGCATTAAAAATAAATAATATTTTGAAAGTATTACTATTACGACTAGTATGTAATGGGGGGCTCTGCCCCCCAACCCCCGTTTCTTTTTCTTCTTTTTCTTCTATTAGAGACATCCTGAGTTCCTCTGAGCTGGTTGCCGGCTTGAAATGATTTATTTTTAATGATGAAAGCGGCCCTGGGTAAGACACTGAATTAAGACTTTAAGACTTAAGATTAAGATAACGCGTAGTGTCCGTGTCTCAAGACATGACAGTCCTGCCCCAACATAAGACACTGAATTAAGACTTTAAGATGTCTTATTAAGATAACGCTCTGAACGTCTGTCCTCTCACTTGGGAGAGCTATCCAGTTTTTGCCTGCAAAGCACCAGCTTCAGCAGCTGAAGCGGGTGCTTTGCAGGAGTCTACCGGATGGTACAGGCATGCCGGTCTTCGTAATCACAAAAGTAATTATTTTGGCCCTCCCCGAACTCACCTAGTGGGGATCCCTCAAGGGTGATCTGATAACTGCAGTTACCATAATCTGTACATCTGATTATGGTCATATGCTATCATGCAACCACCTCTCCTCAGATCTTTTATCTGAGTGAGTACTTTAGTTCATTTGAACTCAGGTGATTTGACAGGTTTTTTATAGCCTGTATTAAAGCTTGATTATAGAAACTTGTAGTCCATATTGGTGTCATACACCATCAACATTCAAATTATATATATATATATATATATATATATATATATATATATATAAGGTTTCACTGACAATGGCATGTCACATGTCCCTATATGTATCCACCAATGGTTATCTATTAATTAGTAAGGTTGTAATGCCCCTTGCACACCCAGCTCTTTGTTTTTGTTTGTTTGTTTGTGTAGTTTAACGTCCCACTGACTATGCAGGTGAGACTTACTCAAGTTTCAGTTTTTCACAAGCTCTTTGTAATACAAACCATCCATAGCATGGTCTGGAGCCCGATGCAAACAGGATCCCCAGGAACCTTCCTCATACCTCCAGAATAAATAATAGTGATAAAAAAAAGTCTCTTTCCTCCCAGTGTCTAAGGGAGTGGTCATTTTTTAACAACAGGGGGGGTTGGTGGATTTGGGAGGGGGACCAAAAAAATTTGGACCCCTTGAAGGGGGGGGACCAAAAAAATTTGGACCCCTCTTGAGGGGGGGACCAAAAAAATTACACCCCTATTTAGCGGAAAAGCCCGCGCGTTACTATAGCTCAAAGGGGTCGGGCGCGCTCAATTTCAACCGGCCTGGAGGGGGGGACCAAAAAATTTTCTACCCCAATAGAGTCACGTTCGTAGGGTAGGGATAGCAGTGGGATGGTGTGATTGACGTGTCCTTGGTAAATTTTGAGCGTAATAGTAGGATTGGTTTTGTGTCCAGAGTTTGTCATTCCAAAGTGACGTGTAATCTTGTTTTTACACTTGAAGATGGTTTTGATAACAGCGTATACGATTAACGCTACAAATATTAGGGTAAAAATGTTATGGGCATCAACGTATTGATCTAGATTGATAGTGTGGTTTTCTTTGGTTTCACTCTGGGGGATGGGGTTAATAAATTTCCAAGAAATGTTGTTGGGTCGAGCACTGACGGTCGGGATGGTCGCGAACAGTGCTTTTCCTTTGGATACATATAATAAGTAGAAGAATCCTACGGCGTTTAGAATGCAAGTGACTGGTACTATATAGTTCCATACAGGGCTAGCGAAGAAGCTAGCTATGTTTTCTCGTATGGGTGTGTCCTGGATGGGTCGGTCTAAGATGTCTGCTGCGTTGGTGGCTTCTATTAGGATATTCCTGGTGAAGGGTTCCAGGTCCAATGTAATGTCTGATGACAACTTGCTGATGTTTGTCATAGATTTGATGATAGCTTGTGTATGTAGATGTGGTATGTGTATAGGATCGTGGTGTAGTGATGATGCTGTGATGTTGAGATTGTTTGTGAGTGCGAGTAGTATGGGTGTGTTGGCCGCGTGCATTAGAAAATGTGTTGAAGAAGATTCGTTACAAGGAATTTTGGTGTTTGGGAGGTACAATGAGTCGAACTGTAAGTGGCACATACATGGGACACCAATAACTGCGTAGGCCGAAGCTTTCTTAGTAGTTGGTGTCATGTGCTGACAGATGACGTGGTAGTACTCTCTGTTAGTAGTTACTAAATATTTGTCTTTACCAATAGCTATAGCACGGGTTTGTATGGGTCTCAGAGGGTGTACTTGAAATGTGCAGAGTCTGGCTATGTCTGCCTGGTTACCTTTAAAGGCCGCCATGAGGCAGGTTGGCTGGTCACTGCGTATTCTAGGCATGGTCCTAGCGCATACTTTCAGTATTGAGCCTTGGCACGTAAGCAGATCTGCGTTTGTCATCTCTAAGTACAATGTCTCTGCCTCGTTGACAGCGAGGAAAGTTTTGTCAGTGTGTAATAGGGTAGATCCAGAACTTGTCGTATTTTCGGTGTTAATGGGGACATGAGTTGTAATTACTTGATATAGGTTAAATGCTGCGTCTGTGGCAGAAATGATAACGTTAATATGAATGTATAAGTGAGTTTTGGAATAGGTGTATAGTGCAACTGGCTGTGAGTAGTAATATGCGGTGTCAATAATGGTTACCTCGGATCCTGGGTTCCTAATTTTGAGTTGTGTGTCTAAGGTGGCTAGCTTGAGTGCTAGCTCTGTCGGTTGAATCATATCCGGTGCTAATATTCCAGTGGACAATAATCTGAGAGAATTTTCCACCTTGTATAACCCTTGTTGGTAAGCGATCCTGGTCATTAGGACAATTACCTGGGCTGATATAATGGCTGACTGGGTAATCCTACGATCCTGGTCGGCTTGGATGGAGGTTAGGGTTGTGGAGAAATCATCAGACCATGAGTCTATGGATTCGGTAATATTGAGTAGAGATTCCTGTACAACGTCCTGTTGTTTTATATAAGTGTCTAGAAACTGCTGGTGTTGCTGGGTGACATCATGTAAACCTTGTGCAGTTTTAACATTGACGTCGGCCAGTGTACCAATTCTAGCATCTAGGTGATGTATGACGTTGATGATAGAATCCATGTCTCTAGTGGTTGCCAGGCCAAAGATTGATTTAAAGAGCTCCCCTAAGAATCCTAGGATAGCTCTCTTTGGCCTGTTAGTAATAGGGTCCGAGAGGAAGTGTGCAATGTTCTTTAAAGTCTTAATAATGTTAATATCTACGTTTTGTAGTAGTCGGTCGAGGTCGGCAGCTTGTTGTAACATCTTGGCGTCATGGCTGTCATGGGGTCCTAGTGAAGTCAGTTGAAGAGTCCTGATGGTGTTGTAAATGAGTGGCTTCGGACGAGGAGCCATTGGGATGTTGTAGGGGATGGCCAGTATGACCTCGTGTAGGTCATGACCAGTGATGATTTGTCCCGGCAGCTGTTCATAGATGAGGCCGATATTTTGCCTCACTATTGGTTGTGCTGCCGCGTAAATGATGTGTGTGATGAGTAATAGGAGGTATGGTGTATACCTCATGATTCCCGAGTTGTTGGGATTTGATAGTAATAATAGTAGTAGTCGATCGTTTGTAGTAGTAAAAGTATATAGTCGATAGTTGGTGAAAGATGAGTGTAAGTGCGCAGTACTGGCGGGGATCTACCAAATTAACTGTGGGCTGCTCCTGACTGAATCGATGTGTGTAGGGGTGTGGTCACTGGGTGACTGTGGTGAAAGATGGGGGGATGTGTGGGAACTTATACCCTTTGGTCTGGGTACAGGGTGGTGGCTATGTCACCCTGCCATGTTGGTCGTTATCACACTCCAAAATGGAGCTTTTGTTTGCGCGCTCCAGTGGTGGCGCCATCCAGGGCTCAGATTGCGGTCATCCTCCTGGTGTTGTTGACACCTGCAATGCATGTGGGTGGCCACCCGCATACAAGGCTTTTCCACTGGTCTATGGGGGGGGGGGGCTAATAAGAGTGCGCAAACTGTCCTTTCATGTCGGATTTGACATGTTGATAATAGTTCTATTTGAGGTGTCAGTTTGTTAAAGGAGCAGCAATAATATGGAGTCGCCCTGCCACTTACTTGTGTGGTGAAATGGGTATAGATGGATAATAATAATAATAGTAATAATTGATGAAGCTTGTGCGCTTTATGGTGATAAATACTGTATTTCCAGTATTTCTTTTGATGATCGGTGTGTAAGTCGTGATTCTTTGTGAATCATTATAATAGTAGTAGTGATAATAGTAGTTGTTGTAATAGTCAGTGTTTGATCCTTTTGGTAATAAAGTCGATAATATATGACAGTTGGTGTCTCTTTGTGATAGTAGGGGTGATATAGTGAGCTTTTTTTTTTTTTGTTGTTTATGTAATATAGGTGATAACTCTTTTCCTCTTATATATTCTATAGTTTATATTATGGTTTTAGTCCTACCGGTGTCCTCCTCTTGACCTTGGAGTGGGCCGGCTTTGCTTTATATATATTTTTGGTTTGTAGAAGCGATGGTCTCGCTTTATATGAATCTCCGTCTTTCTTCCATAGTTTGGTTATGAGGTCGTCGTTCGGGTCAATGAGTCTGTGTATGAAGTCATTGTTTCTTACGTGACGTACGAGTTTCAGTCTGTCTACATGGACTGGGTTTTTCATTGTTTTCATTGTGATGACGGATTTGAGGAGGACAGATGTTTTTGAGACGAATTTGCACACTATGTATGGACCTGAGTACACCTTCTGAAGTTTCAAACATTTTGTTCTATCCATCAGTCGGGGTACCTTGACATACACTAGTGATTCTTTCTGCACCTTTGTAGGTTTTGCCTTTTTGTCGTGTTGTTGTCTCATTTGTTCTGTCCTTTTTTCGATGTTTTCAATGACCTGGTTGTATGTGTAGTCTATTTTCTTTAATTTGTCAATGATGTGGAGATTTAGACTTTTCTCTTCTTCCTGATTGAGTTTGTTGTCTATTATGGTGTTTGGATTCCTTCCCTTCATAATGAAGAACGGTGTGAAGGCAGTGGTGGCGGACTCTGTGTTGTTGATGGAGAACACGAGGTGTGGTAGGAATACATCCCATGTGTCCTGGTGTTCCTCACAGTAGGCCCGTATGCCTTCAGACAGCGTCTTCACGTATCTTTCAGCCTGGCCGTTCGATTTTGGTCTATAGGCCGAGCTGAAGACATGTTTTATGTTGAGGGAAGATGTCATGTTTCTGAATTTTGAATTTTTATATGACGTTCCATTGTCTGACTGGAGGTATGTTGGTATACCCTCGGCCAGAACAACCTTCTCTATGAATTCTGCGGTAGTTGTTTCCGCGTCCAATGATGTAGTAGGGTAAGCTATGCAGAATTTAGAGAACCTGTCGACCACTACCTGAATGTATACGTTCTTTCCTGGTGTTGGTGGTAGTGGGCCTATGGCATCTATGTGGACAAACTGGAATGGGTAAGAAGGGGTACTATGGGCCGTCATTGGCAGGTTGTTGGTTAGGTTCATCTTTTTGGCTTTCAAACAGACGTGGCAGGTCGCAGTGAATTTCTGGACGTCGGCCGCCATGCTCTTCCAATATACTTTGGGAAGCATGGTCGACAGCATTCTTTGTGCGCCAGCGTGGCCTGCCATTGGTAGGTCGTGAAAAAGCTTCAAGATGGGAAGTCTCATGTCATCTGGGATGACAGGTTGGAATGAGAATTCCTTGTGTTTCTTCCATAGTACCGTGTTGATATGGACCAAAATATCATTCAGCATGATGTGGTCATCAGCTATCTTGATAAATTGCTCCGTTTCCTTCTTGTTTTTGTCGTTGGGTACCTGTCCGTTCTCTAAATACGTGATGATAGCTTTCGTGTGTAAGTTATATCTTTGTTCTCTTTTGAGGTTGAGTATGGAGATCTGTGGGTCGGAGAGGCTTTCTATCATTTCAATCAGATGATTAGTCTGATTGGCCAAGTGTTTTGCCATGTCTGTGGCGTCTCTTCTAGGCTTCTCATTTTTCTTCTTCGTTTTTGGTTTATCTGTGGTTTTCTTAGGTTGCGGTGCCGGGGTGTGGCCTGGGACCGGTCGGGTCGCCGCAACCTGCTCTATTTGTTCTGTTTGAGTTTCTTCTATGAATGTTGATAGGGCTTCTAGGGATGTAGAGGGTACTGTCAGCTGCTGTGGGGCGTGGCCTGGGACCGGTCGTGCAGCTGAATCCACTTCCTGTTGTACTGAGGCCACTATGGCTGCTAACAGTCCCTTGTATTCTGTTTGTGGAAGCCCAAAATGATGTAATTTGGTACTTGGAATGTCAGGATTTGCTCTCAGGTTGGGGGTAAATCGTTTTACTTCTTCTATGTCTTCTGTGTTTTCCTCCATACATTCACAATAGAAGTGATGGGTGGAGTTTTTCTTCAGAATTGATTTGGGTAGTCGTTTTGGTAGCGTCAATGGTGGTTCGTCTTCTTTGAATTTCTGTGTGTGTATGTCATCCTCAAACATAATTCTATGTTGTACCCTTATGGCTTTGGGTTTTGGTGGAGGATCTGTCATTGGTGTCTTGTCTAGTGGGTAGTCTCGTCTTGACATAACGTCTGATGGTATGTTTAATTTGCCTCTTATGTGTCTGATATTAAATTGAAATTGTTGAATTTTGAGCGCCCACCTTGCCCACATGTTTTTGTTATCTGATTTTGTCAACATGTGGATGAGGGCTTGGTGGTCAGTATATAACTCGAATGGTCTTCCTTCTAGGTAGTGTCTGAAGTACTCTATTGCAAATACTACTCCCAATAGTTCTCTTTGGGTGGCACCATAATTCCTTTCGTGGTCATGGAGTGCTCTGCCTGCAAAGGCTACTGGTCGTAGAACGCCGTCTTTCTCCTGGGAAAGAGTAGCTCCCAGGGCTGTACCAGATGCATCTGTTGTAAGATGGAACTGTTTGTTGTAGTCTGGGTACAGCAAGATGACGTCATTGCATATAGAGTCCTTCAGGGTCTGAAATGCAGTCTCACATTCTTTTGTCCAGACAAATTTGTTCCCATTTTTGAGCAAGTTAAATAGAGGTCGACCAATTTCACTGAACCCTTTGATGAATTTTCTATAGAATTGGGCGAGTCCAGTGAATGACCGCACCTCTTTTGTGGTCTTCGGTGTGGGGAATGTCTGGATCTTGTGGACTTTGTCTGTAGATGGTTTGATACCGTCAGTGGTGACTTTCATTCCTAGGAAGTCTAGTTCTTCCAGGAAGAATTCGCACTTGGTTTTCTTCAACTTTAGTTTGCCATTTCTTAGTGCTTCAAATATGTTTCTTAAATCGATGAAATGTTGGTCTATGGATGGTGATAAACACAAGATGTCGTCTAAGTATGGGATTGCACATTTGTACTGCAGGTTCTGCAGGATCAAGTTGACTACAGCTTGAAAAGCCTGAGCACTGCTGGCAAGTCCCATGGGCATGGTCTTGTATCTATACTTTTTGGTCCTAGTGAGAAAGGCTGTGATGTCCCTGTCGTCCTCTCTAATTGGTATCTGGAAGTACCCTTGTTGGGCATCCATTTTAGAGAACACGGCAGGTCGCATCTCACCAATCATTTCTAGGCTGTCGTCAGCTCGTGGTGATGTAAGTGCTTGGTTGATTGATTGGGAATTCACATATCTTAGATCTGTCACTAGTCTGTAACCCTGCCCGTTCTTTTTCTCTACAAGAAAACTTCTGGATGACCAGGGACCCGTTTTGGTTTCCTCCAGAATGTCCTGCTCTACCAGCTTCTGACATTCAATTTCAAGTCGTTCAGCTTTGTGCGGGGCCATTCTGAATGGGTAGAACTGTAAGGGTTTGGCGTCTGGGATCAGGTTGATTTTATGGGTGTACAGATGGGTTCTTCCAATCATATTATCTTTTCCCACGAATATGTCATCGTATTCTTCTATTAATTGGCAAAATGTTGAAAATTGCTCTTCTGTGAGGCATTCTGGTTTTTGGAAGACATGTGATTTTTCTTTTTCTGGTTCTATGTCTATGTCCTTCCCTATGTACATGTCTTTGTCTATGTCTTGTTTGTCGTGACTTGTCGTCTCTTGTACCATATTTATATGATCTTCGTCGTCTGACATGGATTGATCCATGTCAGAGTCAGAATACTCTGAGTACGTTGGTGTAGGTACATAGAATGTTTTGTCTGACCCTGTTGATGATGCACTGTCGCTGATAGTAGAGTTGTTGTCTATGTCTATGTCTATGTCTGTCTCCTCGGGTTGTGTGTCGTCGTAGCCTGGCGATAATATATTATTTTCTTTGTCTATGTCTGTTTTTGTATATAAGGCTACGATTTCACCCTTCTGGATTTTACAGATTCTAGATGTGATATTCAATAATATCAGTGGGTGTCTGTCTCTTTGGTCAGGTGTCACGACTGAACGTTGTACTATGTAGTTTGGAAGTTTGTCTGATCTGTCGAAATTGTCTGTTATACCATTGATTTGACTGACTGAGTGGTAGCATGTGACTTGGCCTGTTATGGCCATTTCGGAAAATGGAGGTATCGAAATGGCTCTCACTGCCCTAATTGGTTGAGATTTTGGAGTTGGGTCAGTGGAGTAATTGATTTTGCTTTTAGTCTTTGATAGAAAGTCTGTTCCCAGTATGATTGGTGAGGAACAATTTGGAAGAATTGCAAATTGATGACTGAATGTTTTGCCTTGAATTTTGAATTTGATTTTGATAGCTCTTTTGATGTGACACAATGCTCCATCGGCAAGATAAACTTTGGACCTGATTCGTGAAAACTCATGAGGAACTAGTTTCGATAGAGTGGAGGCTAGACCCTCTCTCATGCAAGAGACGGTGGCTCCTGTGTCTACTAGACTGGGGATGTTGGTATCTTTGAATTGTAGATCTATATTGCCATTGACCATGTTGATAAACAAAACACTCTGCTCACCTTCTTCCATGTGTAGGTCGGGGAGTGGTGGGGGGACGACTTCCAGAGTAGCTTGGATGTCGGCAGTTTTCCCGCGCACTGGTGCAGCGTTGTGGATTGTCTGTGGGTCATGTGGCGTTATGTCGATGGGCGATGCTGTGTCTTCTGTGTTGGGGACTGTTTTGTCATCCTGATGAGGCCTATCCATAGGATGACAATCTAGTTTCCCGTCGTCTTGGTGAGGTCGTTCATCATGCTGACGAGCTGTGCCATGGTGTACTGTGGAGTGGGGTTTTGTGGCGTTGGTTGAAGTTGTAGTTGTTGTTGTTGTTGTGGCCATTGTTGTTGTTGTTGTTGTTGTTGTTGTTGCCATTGTTGTTGTTGTGGTGGCTGCCATGATTGCTGTTGTGGCTGCCACCTTTGTTGTTGTTGTTGGCTCTGGATGAGTTTGAAGTGATGTGGGGGTAGGGAACCCGTTTGAAGAAGGGTTATAATGTCTTTGGGTCCCCCTTTGAATCGGTGGGTGGGAGGGATGAGGCCCATTGAGCGTGCCTTCCTGATGTTGTCAACGTAGTTGATGTCGAAGTCCTCTCTTCTCCCTCTATAGTTGGGTGGTAACGCGAAGTCAGTGGGTGGAGATTGGTGTGTAGGTGCAGCTGCTTGTTTGTGGTAGGTGGGTTTTGGTTTACCACCTCCCATAGCAGCTACGGTGTGTTCAGTCTCCATAACTTCCTGTTGCTTCTGTAGAAGGTCTCTTAATTTTTCATTCTCCCTGTCCTTCTCCCTTAACTGAGCAGCTATGACTGGGTCTAGGGTGTTGTTTGATAGGGATGATACCTTATGTGTGGAGGTCTTCTTGTAGAGGTATGCACACCTGAGCGCTCTACAGAGGGAAGCCCATGTAGTAGGACTTTCCGCTCTGATCGCCTCTCGGTAGTCCTCGTTTAATACGGTGGCTACCTGGATGATGGCAGCTTCTATGTCCACCCCCTTGTTTTGGAAGTGGGTGTTGGCATCCTTTAGCCATTCTTCCATGGTTTGTAGGGTGGGGTCAAATTGGGATAGTGTCAATAGTTTGATGTCGTTTTCGACATCCTTGAAGTGGTGGCTAAGTCCCTTCTTTATAAGGTCGTAATCGTCTTGGATACTGGTGGGCTGCATACTGTACCACTCGTATGCTGGTCCAGTTAAATAGACTGCGCAAGTGACGTGGATGGGGTGATCTTCTTGGGGATATTTAAGTCTAACAAATCGTTCTAGGTCTGTGAACCACTTGCTGGTGCTCATTTTAATGTCTGGTTTCGAGAATCTGATTGGTTCCCGGATGGTGTATTTGTTTGCTTTTGATATGGCGCTAGCCAGGTCGCTAATGGACTTGTTGTTTCTATATTCTGCGATATCGGATTTGAGTCTTTCTAACTCTGCCTTGTGGGCCGCTAGTTGCTCATCTAATTTTCTTGATATCCTATCGTCTAGTTCTCGTTGTCTTTGTACTTCTACCTGATCGTCCCCGGCCATGTTGACAGTGGGTTCAACACGAATGGGAGAGGTGGGTGGGGTAGCTATGTCTATAGGTATAATAGGTACAGTGTCTATAAGTGTTGTTTTAGAATGTCTTACTGTGTCCTTGTATATGCAGGAGGTGGACTTGGTGATGTGCTTGTTGTTGCTTGGTCCTTTCCTCCTGGTGGGTTGTAGACCTGATGTTGGTGCTGGTCCCTGGCTCCTAGTGTGCCTCCGTGATGATAGGTCACTGAGGGACTGGTGTCTCTGCATTAAAAAATTTCTTCATGGTTGCAGGTAGCTGAAGGTTGCCCGGTTCTCTACCACTCTGTGGCTGGGGAAAACCCTTCCACATCAATGAGGGCGTAAAGATGAGGTGAAACGTCAGTTTGAGTACTTGGTATCTTTTATTAATAATAATATTAATATCAGAGTACCAGTCACTAGGGCTCAGTATATAAGTTACTGATGGTTGCAAGATGATAAGTGATTTCCTCCTCCATCTGACCGGGGTATAAGTACAGGTGCCCGGCAGGTGGAGGGGGTGCCCATGTGACCGGAAGTAGATGTAACAGTGGTTTTCATTGGATAATATACATTTGACATTTG
Organism: Harmothoe impar; assembly: GCA_947462335.1. Classification (NCBI taxonomy): domain Eukaryota; kingdom Metazoa; phylum Annelida; class Polychaeta; order Phyllodocida; family Polynoidae; genus Harmothoe; species Harmothoe impar. Next base: position 79,040,671 of record OX381706.1, on the reverse strand, counting down.
ATTGGATAATTATATATTCATGGCTTTAACATGTGGTGTGCGCTGGACCGCGGGTGGGGAGCCTGGGTCCAGTGCATTATGGGTAATGGATTACATAATAAGTAGCATGCACACATGGGGGCTTTGTCGCCTGCCTCCAGGTGGTCTCCAGCCGGCTCAAGTGGCTTTGGCGGTGCCACACTGATTAAGGGTGTCCAGCTTTATAGTATTGTTTTATGTGTTGACAGTTAATCCTTGGGGTCAACATATAGTTCATTTGTTTTGTGTACAGGTGACCGGTCGGTGCCTTGTCGTCTGGACAGGCCGACCGTTACCTATTGTCCATGGGATAAGGGTCTGCTTGTGATCTATGGATTAATTATGTGTGGGGGTCAGTTATGCTTGGCTTTATGAGTAACAGGTATGTCTGACGTCTAGGTGTACTTTGATGGACATATGGATTGAAAATATGTATAAAGTATTGTGCGTATTACAAATAATAATAAATATGAATATTAATAATCATAAATCATAATTATGACGTAATATGACGTAATATGACGTAATACAATTGATGAAGGTATAATAAGGGGTTTTGTGGCGTGACAATATGGTTTAAAAAATATCTGCAAGTGTGACATCACATAACCCTATACACCCCCCCCCCACCATTCTGTAGGTAGCTGGTTAGGGAGTGTTCATTTATTAATTACAGGGGGGTGGTGAGATGTCGTGCAGAGCCCCTTTTTGAACTATAGTAACATGCAGGCTTTTTGGCTAAAAGAAATTTACGCCCCCACCCCCTCAAGGGGGGTCAGAATTCGTTACGCCCCCCCTCCCCCTCACGAGGTGACGAGAATTTTTACACCACCCCTTCCCCTGTAACTAACAAATGAACATTCCCTTAGTTAAAAGGTAGTCAGAGTTGGTGAATTGTTAGTTCGATTTACTATGATAAGTTACACTTTCCCTAAAATAAGTTAGCATAGACTAATGCCCATTATTTTCAGTGAATAGTTAATGCACCGTTTTCGGTTTGTCCATGGTGCGTGGTAACCTATGGCCCTAGACCCCTAAATTCGACACGGCGACATGGGCATTTCTTAAATTCGACATGCGACATGAGCCAAAGTGACATGCAACATGAGGCTTAAAAAGATAGTGACATGGGACAAGGACAGTTCTTAAAATCGACATGGGACATGAGCATTTTGAGCGACATAGACATGCAACATGGCCATTTCTTAAAACCGACATGCGAATGGGGACCCCCCATCAAGGGCCCCTAACCTAGTTCCACTGGTCACGCTGCCAGGCTAGGTGATTGGTGCCCGGGGGGGACACTCAAATTTTTTTTGACACAGGTGTGCGGCTGAGCCTCTGACAAACCCTTACCCTTGGCTAGAGGGATTTTCGTAAAATTGGCCTATGTTTTCGAAAATTCCGCGGATACGTGCCTTTTGATTAGAGCAATTTTGGTCCAAAGTGCTTTTGTGTAGGGAAATTTGCTGGAAAACTAGAGGGATTTCGGTCAAAAGTGACCGTTTTTTCATGAATTTTAGTGAAAATTTGATGAAAGTGACCCTTGGCTAGAGAGATTTTAGTGAAAACAGACCCTTGGCTAGAGGGATTTTAGTGAAAACAGACCCTTGGCTAGAGGGATTTGGTAAAACAGACCCTTGGCTAGAGAGATTTTAGTGAAAACTGACCCTTGGCTAGAGGGATTTTGGTGAAAACAGACCCTTGGCTAGAGGGATTTTGGTAAAACAGACCCTTGGCTAGAGGGATTTGGTAAAACAGACCCTTGGCTAGAGGGATTTTGGTGAAAACAGACCCTTGGCTAGAGGGATTTTGGTGAAAACTGACCCTTGGCAACAGGGATTTCGCTCAAAAACCACCCTTGCAAGCCGCACACCTGTGTATACAAAATATACCAAGTGCCCCCCCCCCCGGGGCATGGTGGCTGTGGGACACACTGGATCCTTTTGTCCTTCTCCATCACCTGCCCGGTACAGATGCCCGGTACAGATGGGTGATTTCAGCACAAATATTGCCTTGTACCTGTTGGGGATATCCCTTACTTTCCCATCACACTACCATGTGACCATTACGCCATATGTTGTCACTCACAATTCATTAGGCCACTCAAAAAAATAAAATGGTTTCTCATCACCGCGCGCATCATAAAAATCTCCTTTTGAGGCAAACTTTTTTTTTTTTTAGCTAATTTTCATGAAAAATATGACAAAAGTGGACAAATATTGGGTTATTTAGTATCAAATCAAAGCTAATACTGCCAGTATTGCAGTAGGATAGAAATAACTTAAATTTTCCCTACTTTTAAAGATCCATAAATTCTTAACTACTAAAATGTGAATTTTGGTCATGAAAAAAGGTATATCATCCCATACATTTTAACCCACGAGTAAAAAAAAAAAGAAAAATTTAAAAAAGCCTCCCTCATCAAATTTTTCAGACCTTGGTGATGAGAAACCACCTTTTTTTTTGAGTGGCCTTATATGCATCATTTTATTAAGGTTTGAATATGTTTTTGTTTGTCAAATCACAAGTTACAAACATGTTTATGACAAATAAATGAAGATCATTATCAGTTCTGATTCTGTTGTTATAAGCACAAAAAGGTGTAATATAAAGATGAGTATTTACAGATGGTATAACGATGATAAACTGGCCGCGACACAGACCAGAAGTCCATATGTGAGTTATTACACACATATGGCTTTCCACAACTCCATTTACCCTTCCCTCACTAGGAAGGGCAACCAACAGAGAACAGGGAGAACAAGATCCCTAGGACCCAACCCCCCCCCCCTCCTCTGTCTAGTAACATCAATGCATATTGCACCATTCTGACCTAGACTGACACTGACCAACATGCAGTGCAAGTCTACCCCCAATATCAATACTATCCCCAACAGGAGGTCTTGGTTTATCTTTATTTTTTTTCTAAAATCAAAAATATGCAAATTTTTTTGCACCCTAATATGCTACTGATGAGTCAATTGACAAAACCGAAATGCTGCAGTTTAAAAAAATATAATGTTGGCACAATTCCAATATATTTAACAGTGTTTTGACACTGAAGGTGTCTTAATAAGTTCAAACAAGTAAGGACTTATGCAAGTCTATGGTCTGGGTATGTTTTCACCTGGCCTTCACCTTGCCTCAGTACTAGGACCAATGACAGGCCTAGATTCTGGACACACCAGTGTGACCTGCTATATTTGGTGAACGGGTACAGACACGGGTAAGATATTCCATATATGGCATGTCTGACCTACTGGGTGTCACATGAGAGTAAGGTGGGTGGGGGTAAGGCCGTTTTATTTTGATTACAGACCCGCCGCCGAGATTTTAGGCATTTTGCAAAAAAAAGAAAAGTTTTTTTTGTTTTTTTTTAGCCTTTCCCCTCCGAGATCTTTTCAAGAATTTTTCTTCAAAAAAAAAAGAAGACATGTTGACCAGCAAAAGGTAGAATGATACCTTTCAGATTGGGGATATTTCTCAACATATCTTCTTGAGATTACCCAATAACAGAGAATATACAGGTTTTCCATGCTTTTTTTTTTTTTTTTTTTGCCTCTACCCTTCGAAATATTTTGTGGTCCTGCACCCCCCCTAGGGCAGCTTTTTTTTTTTCCCTCCGCCCTTCCAAAAAGTTGGAGCCAAAAGCCTGTAATCCAAGTTATCAAAATACACTGAAAATTCTGGGGGTTAGTCAATGCTAATATATCTTAGTCAAAACCACTAACTTATCAGCATTATTAAATCGAACTAAGATTTTGCTAAACTATGACTAACTTTTTACTAACCAGCTACCCACAGGAACTCCACACCAGGTGACAGCACAAGCAAATCATGAGATATTTATCTATATGATAAGATTGTAATTGCACTTGTTATCATGCTTAGAGGTAACCTTTTCTAATTTTGAATATCATATGGGGTGTAACATAATGTATGCATGTATCTACTTAGCCAGATTAAAAAAAACACCTGATCAACCTATTCCAATGAGGTTTTCTGAATGGGACACCTTTTTTGTTTTTTTTGAAAAATGCATATATCAAAGACAGACTCAAGTCTTTATATGGCCAATTCTACAGGACATAATTGTTATGTAGACAAACTGGCTTCAATGGATGGACCCATTGCACAAGTAACTCATGATGTGGTTGTTGCATATTAACCAGGGCCATGCCACTGACTGGTTATAGATGTACTAATCACTAATGAATGACTACCGTAAATTCCTGCATGTAACTTGTGGGTTATACTAGAACCAAACCTCTAGTGCAGGTTATACAATATTCTCAGGTCTATGGGCAGGTAATACAAGGGTTTTTGAAGGTATAGTACAGTACTAAAATCACAATTTTCAAGCCCTAGGTAGAGGTTATAGGATTCTCTCAAAGTCGGGGTGTGAGTTATATGTGAGATGCGTGTGTACACAAGATTTTATGGTAGACTCATATGTTCAGGTGACCTGGGCAATGCTAACTTTTAGCTAAGGGTTAGCAGCAAAACGCTAAGATAGGATAGGAACTTTGGGCACGTAATTTTCGCTAATGTTTGTACAAAAGTTAGTAAAAAGTTAGTACAACCTACTAACTTTTGACTAACATTTGAGATTCAATATTTTCAGTGCACTATCTGGCGCTTTTTTGGCAAAGACTGGGTTGATGCTGAAAAAGTAACTTACAACAACACTTTTAAGAAGAAAGCAACAGGGGACATGGCGATTTCCTAAATTTGACATGAGACTAGCTGGGGAGATGATAGAGATATTAAAGGGTAGCAAGTGGGATTCTATTTAGGCGTACGAGGGTGTAGATCTATTTAGACTTAATTCCATCTTTATCAGCCTGATCAGCATGGTTGTAAATGTATGCCCAAATGATAAAAAAGAAAATCCACACTACAGTTTAAACTAAATACCAGTTTTATTTCTATACAACATTGCCCATGAGGGCCCTCCTGTTGGATATAGTTCATTTAGCACCTTGGGTGAATTCACCATTACTACCATGCCTTTGTGCTGAGAATTTCTGTGAGTATTAATTATTACAAACTTGAGAAACATGTGAGATCCACTGCCACAATAAAAGGTGGGTGGATTTCCCAACTATCATAGCAGGCTTCTCTTTAATAGACATTTATATACTGTCCCAATACACTGAGTAGACAGTACAAACATATATGACAACAGCAAAAGTCCCATGTTTTCTGATATTATGTCATTTTGTAATTGCACTGAAGTTTTTTGTAATACACATACATAGGGAGCACCTATCTTTATATCCAGGTACTTTATAGAAAATGATCATAAAATAATAACACAGTTTCTTTCTAACTAGTGGGACATCCTGTCCTTTTGTCTTTGGGATGTCCTTGTACACAGAAGAGAAGACATCAACATCTTAAGTGCTAGAGTTGCTCATTCTTGATAATATCACAATATAATATAAAGCACCTTTTTTATATCCAGGTTCTCAGTAGAAAACTAATCATTAATAGCAGTCCTCTTCCCCAGTCCTCAGTGTTCTACCATGTCCTGATGTCATTGAGATGACCTTGTACAGCTAAGAGAAGACCGTCTGAGGATGCCTGCGAGGAGGACGAGGCTCCCTCCCAGGACACCAGACCCCCCAATGTACAGGAACAGGGTGTGACTGGTGCCCAAGTGGTCCAGGAAGAAACCTGCAACACAGGCAAGAGTATTGTTGTATACTTGTTCACATTTAAAAACTCCATACATAAAAAAATTCATTAAAGTTGGTGCCTGGATTATACATGACATGTTTGCATGGGAATCTTTCAAGCTAAAGGCTATGAGCAAAAGTAAACAACATGGACAGAGCCAAATTGACAGAGGGCCAAATGTATCTGTTTGTGAATGTAGTATCCATCCTTAGCTGCCTAAGCTCCATTTATTTGACAAAGCTTTATTAAGATATTACAAGAGGAACTGTGACATCTTTCAATTTTCATAGAATAACCTCTTGTCAAGGGTATTTAGCAAGACCTCAGTTTAGGGTGGCCATTTACGACAGACAGCAAACCCTGGCTAGCTTCTATAGAAATAATATTTTACTGATTCATTTTCTCTTTGGTGGCTTTGCCAAATCCCCGGTTGTTGATTTTCTGCATACTTGAGAGTGGTAATCCCCCTTGATAGGTGCTATATATTTTAATATACCAGCATTAGATGCCATCTGACCATACTAGTTTAATATTCCCCCTGAGGATAAGATCACATTTAAGTGTAATGTTAAGTGTCTTCTAAAAGAGTCAAGGAGATTGGGTGGTCACTTTTTGGCAGTCAGAGGACCTTGGATGTTATAAAGATTACAACAGGATATTAAGGGGTGCTCCAGTGCTGACTTCATGCTTACCTGAGAGTGGAAGTCCTATGATCATGGCAAGTCCCTGTGCTGAATTCAGTATGGCAAAGCCCATACCCAACCTGGACTTGCCCACCACATACTCCGTAGAGGCATTGGTCAGGGCTACAAAGAAGGCCATGGCTGCCCCGATGACACAGCTGGCCAGCACCAGACCTGGCAGGCTGCTGCAGAGAGTGGACAGCACACAGGTGACGCCCGTCACCACGTTAGCTGCAGCCGTCACGTAGCAGGGGTTGATGCGGCGCACGTCTCCCAGCGCGCCGGCCGGGGTGCGGAAGATGCAGCCGGAGATGGAGATGAGGGAGACGAGGAGCACGGCCTGCCGCTTGGTGTAGCCCTCCTCCTTACAGCGGGAGGGCAGGTACATGAACACCGAGTACAGCGTGATCTGGTTACACAAGTACCCCATGCAGAACACCAGCAGCAGCGGGTAGGACGGCCGGCCACACACACCGCTACAGCTATGTCTGTGAGAGTTACCTCCACTGGGTAACAACTCTGGTACAGTCTCTGTGCCTGCCTTAATTTGAATTTTTGTACTTTTTTGAGTTTCTGTGTTAATTTGAGTATCTGTATCTATTTGAGTTTCTGTCTTTATTTGTGTTAGACTTGGGGTGTACCCATTGTGAGAATATCCCTTTTCCTCTGGTATCAAGACCACCCCTACCTCATGCTTCCCACCCTGAGACTCAGGCCTACTGGTGTTGTAGTTGGGTAGCAGCTGTGACAGGGCAGCTACATTAAGGTTAATGGCGGCTAGGATGAGGAGCGCCCCCTGCCAGGAGAAGGCGTCGATGAGGACGCGGGAGACGGCCGGCCAGATGAAGGCCCCGGCACTGAGGAAGGTGAAGGAGATGCCGGCAAACAGGTTCCTCCTGACGGGCAGTGTGGTCTGTACCAGGATGCTGCCGATGATCTGGTACGAGATCACACAGCAGCCTGAAGTAAAAAAGGAGGTGAAATTCATGATTTACTAATGCTTGGTGGCTACAAATATTCTGGTGGGCCATTTTAAAAAAAGGTAGACCTTTTTATTGTCTTAATACTCTGAAATGCATAATACTTTTAATCGTTTAAAAGTAGCCTAAAGCAATAAAGTGGAACCCAAATATTATGGGGCACAGGATTTTATATTCATATGAAAAATAATGTCCATTGTGTATACATGAACACCGAGTACAGGGTGGCATGATGCATGAATGCAGCACTGGTGGGTGCATGAACACCGAGTACAGGGCGGCATGATGCATGAATGCAGCACCAGGGTGTGCATGAACACCCAGCACAGGGCGGCATGATGCATGAATGCAGCACTGGTGGGTGCATGAACACCCAGCACAGGGCGGCATGATGCATGAATGCAGCACTAGGGTGTGCATGAACACCCAGCACAGGGCGGCATGATGCATGAATGCAGCACTAGTGTGTGCATGAACACCCAGTACGGGGCGGCATGATGCATGAATGCAGCACTAGGGTGTGCATGAACACCCAGCACAGGGCGGCATGATGCATGAATGCAGCACTAGGGTGTGCATGAACACCCAGCACAGGGCGGCATGATGCATGAATGCAGCACCAGGGTGTACATGAACACCCAGTACGGGGCGGCATGATGCATGAATGCAGCACTGGTGGGTGCATGGACACCCAGTATGGGGCGGCATGATGCATGAATGCAGCACCAGTGTGTACATAAACACCATGTAACCCTTTAATGATGGCATACTGCATTCATGTATCATGCCATCACTCCCAAGCGGTCAGCATGATGCACCAATGCAGCACCGGCGAGTAACTTGTCGGGGCTGCATTGGTGCATGACAACAAATCTCATCTCTTATGCCATCCTCAAAGGGTTAAACTTGTAGGAAAAGGTAATTAAATGTGTCTGTTAAGGGAATAGTTTGATCCATGAAGGCTTCATCTTCAGACAGTCCATAAAGGGTTAGAGCACATCTGGAGCTGAGAGCCAGATATGAAGCAAAGAGTTAAAACTGAGCTTTGATGTAGAATATCAAATCACTTTATGAATTTGGGCTAGTGGGGGATTTAAACCTCAAATATTCATGTTACTTTGGTATCTTGATTCACAAATATAGTACACTGCTTTGGTACACTGCTGATTCATCTCAATAGTTCTTGGGTGCAGGTCGGCATGATGCATGAATGCAGCACTAGGGTGTACACAAACACCCAGCACAGGTCAGCATGATGCATAAATGCAGCACTAGTGGGTGCATGGACACCCGGTAGGGGGCGGCATGATGCATGAATGCAGCACCAGTGGGTGCATGGACACCCGGTAGGGGGCGGCATGATGCATGAATGCAGCACCAGTGGGTGCATGGACACCCGGTAGGGGGCGGCATGATGCATGAATGCAGCACCAGTGCGGCATGGAATGCCCTTACATTGGACACCAGGGCCATTAGAGAGAGCAATAAGTTTTACTCCTGGAACAGGAAGCATCACTCTGACCTCATTTCCACATATGTTTAATATGTTTAATCATTCACATTATTCATATTACTCATATCATTATTACATCCTAGTTATAATTATGACACAGAAACCTATCATGACTACAGTTGAATGACTGACCATCATTCAACCCGGACATTTACACCAGTCCATCTAGGGAAAAAACATCTTCCCTATTTTATTCAGGCATTAACACCAGCCTTACCACAGTATTTGAACTACTAACCTCTTTACTATTAGACTAAGTCATGGCTCAAAGCCTATGCCTCATTTCTATTATTATTTTATTTTTCTCATTTATATCTGTACCGTTCAATACCAAGTTCATCATGATCTCCACTCCATTGACTGTAAAGAGGAGAATACAGGTCTCCGACCTACCTGCCTTACAGTATAAATAAAAGAATTTCAAATCAAATCAAGTAGGGGGCGGCATGATGCATGAATGCAGCACCAGTGGGTGCATGGACACCCGGTAGGGGGCGGCATGATGCATGAATGCAGCACCAGTGGGTGCATGGACACCCGGTAGGGGGCGGCATGATGCATGAATGCAGCACCAGTGGGTGCATGGACACCCGGTAGGGGGCGGCATGATGCATGAATGCAGCACCAGTGGGTGCATGGACACCCGGTACGGGGCGGCATGATGCATGAATGCAGCACCAGTGGGTGCATGGACACCCGGTACGGGGCGGCATGATGCATGAATGCAGCACCAGTGGGTGCATGGACACCCAGCACAGGTTGGCATGATGCATGAATGCAGCACCAGTGTGTGCATGAACAACAAGTACGGGTCGACATGATGCATGAATGCAGATCTAGTGGGTGCATGAACAACAAGTACGGGTCGACATGATGCAAGAGTGCAGCACTAGTGGGCAGCACTAGTGGGCTACTTAACCCTTTAAGGATAGCATAGTACATTAATGCATCATGCCCTTGGTCATCATGATGCATGAATGCAGCCCTGGCAAATAACTTGCCAGGGCTGCATTCAAACACGATGCCGACCCTACAGGGTTAAGACACTCCCAAGGGGTCAGCATGATGCACCAATGCAGCACCAGTGAATTACTTTGCTGGGCTGTATTGGTGCATCATGATGATAAATGTCACCTTTTAGCAACATCCATCCTTAAAGGGTTAAAACACTATGCTGCTCGTAATGGGCTACAAAGTAACATGTTTGGTATACCTCTGTCCTCCTCTGTGGAAAAGGGGTGCCTAGATAAAGCAATATTTCACTTCTCCCCACCCCCCTCTCCTCCTTGAAATGATATTTAGCAGGGGTTCCTTGATTTCACAGAGACTGCCCCCTGCTCCTTCCCCCGTGGCAGACCCAATGGTATTATGTACAACCCTTATTCCCGCAGCTAAGTGATGTTTCTAAGCCTCATTAGGATTCCCTGAATTAAGTAATATGGCACACCTCATGCCCTAAGTAGATCCAGACAGGTTTTTCCTCCATTCAGTGTTACTGCCCCCATGTTCTGACTGCTCCCTGAGCTGACTAATATGTACATTATTTAAGTAATCCATATTGGGGGACAAATTTGGGGAGGGTGTTACACTATTGCAACAATGGGAATTAGCAACTTGTCTATGGAAACATAATTTAATCTGATTCATACAAAGTATTGGTATAAAGAAGCACAATGACACAATATCAAGTAACTTAAATATCTTTATTTGATAACTTTATTGACCCTGGATATTTTTAGACAACCTGCTTTTAATCATTAGCACCTTTAAGTGAACACCACTCCCTGTTAAAGAGGTTCCACTAAAGATGAACATACCTGCTATCCAACGATGAGAACATAATATTATGATGCTTCATTCCTTACACAACATAATTTAAGAAGAAAGCATTCCCATTACGTTACATGTCCTTACTGTAGCTTAAAGCTGATCAGGACGGTTATAAAAATAAACTATACAGTTTCACATCACACTTTGGATGATAACAGCACTCTTCAAATAGATGGACAATTTCTCATTATTCACTGCAGCATCTTTCTCTTCTCATAGGCATTCTGCGAAAAAAACAGAAATAAAAATGTCAGAGATTAGAAATGTAAAGTATAACAATAAGAACATCATAACCTGCTATAGTTGAAATAATAAGAAAACCAAATGCATAATTTATACTACCATTTTTTAAATTTATGAGTAACAGAATGGCAAAATGACATGCCCCTTACTCCACTTAGTACCCATTGATGTGAGGGACAGAATGGCAAAATGACATGCCCCTTACTCCACTTACTACCCATTGATGTGAGGGACAGAATGGCAAAATGACATGCCCCTTACTCCACTTACTACCCATTGATGTGAGGGACAGAATGGCAAAATGACATGCCCCTTACTCCACTTACTACCCATTGATGTGAGGGACAGTGGCTACACTATTTGCCTGCATCTAACTATGCTGATATAGTAACAGAAGAGACTTGGGAGTTATTGGTGTATCAAGATTCTAAACCCACATATGTGGTCTAACCCATCAAGAAGAATTATATACATCTACATTATCATGCCAATGATCTGTTTTCAACTCACCGCATTGTCTAACCGTTTGCGGGCCTTGTACAAGCCCAGCTTCTTTAGCAGGGCTCGGTAGCGGGCCGAGTTCTGTCTCCTTACTTCCATCTGCTCAGCTGTGAAGAACCTGGGTTTGCCACTGCAAAATACATTCATGGCTTTAGTAGATCAATCCTGATAAAAAGCATGAAGGAGCCTTCAGCACAGGAGACGCCATGGTCATTTAGTAGAGCTTAATCATGATAACCTATGTAGTACATGGAAGTGAATAATGTTGCAATCAATACGGGTAAAGCGTTCTTCTTAGTATACATGGAAATAATGAATGATTACAGGACTTCAGTGACAAATTGATGGGAACTTCAGTGATATGTATATAGTGGAGTAAAAAACCTGTATGCAGATCATGTGGTATGCACCAAAGCGATGATAATCTGACATGCTCCACATAAATCCTACAGCAGCTGGCATGGCCTACCTTTTGTTCACTTTGTGTTTTCTTGTTGACTTTTGAGGGAGGGCTGCTGCCCGTGTCAGTGCCTGTGCCACTGCCATGGCCAGAGCGCAGGTGGGGGCAGGAGTCATGGTTGATGCCGTGACTGGTGTCAAGGTGGGGACCGGTGCCTTGGTCCAGGCTTGGTTGGGGGCAGGAGTCTTAGTGGATGCCGTGACTGGTGTCAAGCTGGGGGCCGGTGCCTTGGTCCAGGCTTGGTTGGGGGCAGGAGTCTTAGTGGATGCCGTGACTGGTGTCAAGCTTGGGGCCGGTGCCTTGGTCCAGGCTTGGTTGGGGGCAGGAGTCTTAGTGGATGCCGTGACTGGTGTCAAGCTTGGGGCCGGTGCCTTGGTCCAGGCTTGGTTGGGGGCAGGAGTCTTAGTGGATGCCGTGACTGGTGTCAAGCTGGGGGCCGGTGCCTTGGTCCAGGCTTGGTTGGGGGCAGGAGTCTTAGTGGATGCCGTGACTGGTGTCAAGCTGGGGGCCGGTGCCTTGGTCCAGGCTTGGTTGGGGGCAGGAGTCTTAGTGGATGCCGTGACTGGTGTCAAGCTGGGGGCCGGTGCCTTGGTCCAGGCTTGGTTGGGGGCAGGAGTCTTAGTGGATGCCGTGACTGGTGTCAAGCTGGGGGCCGGTGCCTTGGTCCAGGCTTGGTTGGGGGCAGGAGTCTTAGTGGATGCCGTGACTGGTGTCAAGCTGGGGGCCGGTGCCTTGGTCCAGGCTTGGTTGGGGGCAGGAGTCTTAGTGGATGCCGTGACTGGTGTCAAGCTGGGGGCCGGTGCCTTGGTCCAGGCTTGGTTGGGGGCAGGAGTCTTAGTGGATGCCGTGACTGGTGTCAAGCTGGGGGCCGGTGCCTTGGTCCAGGCGTGGTTGGGGGTAGGTGTCTTGGTGGATGCCGTGGCTGGGACCTTGTTGGGGGCTGATACCAGGGTGTTGGTGTAGATGGGGTCAGGTACCAGGACCCGGGTGAGAGCTCTGCAAGAATTATTGATTATTATTCATAACGTAGAATTCCCATTTGGGGTAGAATGATTGTACAATGTAGAATGTGGTAGGGGTTGAATTAACACTCAACTGTAAGCTATTTACTCATGGAACAATTTATATTTACTTAGTGTTGTTAATAACTTTTGCTATTGCATTGTTTATATAACTTTGTCTATTCATAATACAAAAGGCCAATTCTAATTTGATGATGTTGGGACTTGTTTACTCACTTGACTACTTTGATGGTGCTTTTCCTGTTTTTCAAGGACAGCTTCCAGAACCGATTGGGACGCCTATCTGTGGATTCACTGCAAAGAATGTTATCAACTAAGGATCAGAGCAGAGAGAGACCAAACTATCTTTCTGATCAAAGGCTAAACTAATCCATCATGCTTCCACTTGCCTCTTATTTGTCCAGGATTTCATAGACAAAGTCATATGAACCACCCTTATTTCTTCTTTTTTTCTTATAATCTTGCAATAGGGATTACTTGAATGAAATCTTAATGTAAAAACTATAGTTGTCTCTACGAGGAAAAGTTGAACTTTGTAATTGTGATAAGCACCTGTTCTAAACAGCTGTCTGAAATTAGTGACCTTAGGTACCCTATTCATAAGGGTGCAGGGTGTTGAAGGATGGCATAATGCATTAATGCATAAATGCAACCCTACAAGTGAGTCTCCAGTGCTGTATTCAACCATCATGCCAGCTCTAGTGGTTTCAGGCAGACCTGAAGATTTGGCATGATGCACCAATACAGCACCAGCGAGTTACTCGCTGGGGCTGCATTGGTGTATCATGACAACAAATATCATCTTCTGGCAACATGCCATCCTTAAAAGGTTAATGTACTCACATGACTTGGCTGGGGGTCTTGTTCTCTCTAGTCGCTGTGGCCGGTGCCTCAAAGGGGACCTCAGTGGGGGCTGGTGCCATGGTGCAGGTGTGGCTGCTAGCAGGTGCCGTGGTCGGTGCCTCAACTGGGGCCCGTGTGGGGGCTGGTGCCATAGCCACGGCCAAGGCCAGAGTCTGGCAGGTGAATCTGGAACAATTATTATCTATTAGTCACAGCCTGATATTCACCTAGAACACTTGAGCTAGAATGTTTCTAGAATCTGGTAGAGCGATTGGGACAACTCTCTGTGGATTCACTGCAAAGGATGTCATCAATTAACATTTACAGAAAGCCTGCACTCATTCATAGTGCTTCCGCTTCACCCCCTTTTTGTCCAGGATTCCTTAGATTAAGTAAAATTACCCCCCCCCCTCATTACTTCTCTTTTCTCATAATCTATCTTTCAAGAGCGATTCCCTGAATTAAATCTTAATATTAAAACTATATTATCTCTACAAGAAATTGTTTGACTGCGTCTAAACAGAAGGCTAATAAGTGACCTCAATGTACTCACATGACTTGGCTGGAGGTCTTGTTCTCTGTAAATGCCATGGCCGGTGCCTCGAAGAGGACCTCGGTGGGGGCCGGTGCCATGGTGCAGGTGTGGTTGCTAGCAGGTGCCGTGGTCGGTGCTGTGATGGAGGCCTCGGTGGGGGCCGGTGCCATGGTGCAGGTGTGGTTGCTAGCAGGTGCCGTGGTCGGTGCTGTGATGGAGGCCTCGGTGGGGGCCGGTGCCATGGTGCAGGTGTGGTTGCTAGCAGGTGCCGTGGTCGGTGCCATGATGGAGGCCTCGGTGGGGGCCGGTGCCATGGTGCAGGTGTGGTTGCTAGCAGGTGCCGTGGTCGGTGCCATGATGGAGGCCTCGGTGGGGGCCGGTGCCATGGCCATGGCCGAGGCCTGGGAGGGTGCTCTGGTAAAAACATTGATTACCAGTCCATATAATGAGGCTATTTACAATTCTCGAAATCAAGTGATATTCCTGAAACTATTTGTGTCTGCCACTTGAGTTTGGTTTGCCATTTTGTAAAGAAACAATGCATGCTGACACAGTGAGAGTTTACATTGGAAAACATGAATCATTTAAGGCACCGACTATGTTTGTCCCTTCTGTACAAGAAATGGTTTGATAACATGGAGAAGGAAACTTGTTTATCTGAAGCAAGCACACCCTAATACATTGTCTATACTTGATATGGTACATTTTGTGATAGATGACTGTAAGTAGCTTCATCTACCCACCGTACTGCCTGGAGGTGCAGCAGGAACCGTGCATCCACTAAAGACGTAGGTGTGGAGGCCAGGCAGGTGAAGGCTGGTGCACTGACTTCCCTCACCTCAGATATCCTACAAGAAACACAGAATGGTATTATTCTTCATGAGGCACTTCATCATAATAAATGTGGAATTTCTAAAGACTATCTACACTCTATACCATTAAACAGGGTGGTACATTTTCCCTGTGTTGGTACACCTCTAGCAGGCAGCCAGGCCTGCAAGTTGAGATGGAAATATGCATATTTATCATTCATAATTCTCCCGTGTTGTTTGTGGTACACCGCAGTATGGGTATAGTTAGAATTAGAAAATATAATTCTGCACCCATGAATGTAGAGTTCAACTTTGGAAAAAAGGAAAAGTTACTCACCAGAGTTTCTGGTTCTTCTTGCGATGTTTTAGGGAAAGTCTGCCGCCAAATCGAGGGTGGTTCTCACTCTCCCCAGATGTCCTGCAATAAACATTGAATAGCATCAACTGGACATGCAGGATCTATCTGGGAGGGATATATAGGACAGGGTTAGACAGTTGTTGGAAGACATGTATCTGATACATTTCAACTATTGACATTCACTAACAGTTTCTACCTTTTGAGAGTGGTTTGGCAACCATGGGCACCCTGTACAAAGTATTGAATTTTACAGATGGCACTTTGTGATATTGTGATGTAGAGCTAGATGAGTCACTGGGACAGCATTTGATGCCTAAAATTATTGTGGGGTGTCCCTGGTCCCATACTGCACAAGATAATACAGCATACATGTAGATGTGGGGTTCAATTACCAGGTGCATTAGTGAAATTTGCCAAAAAACCTTTGTAGCAACAGTATAACCACTCACCCCTGAGTGGGGACTGCTGGCAGGGTACGGGCAGAGGCAGGTGTCACGTCCATAGCCTCGGCTGGAGACCGGGCGGCTGGCAGGGTACGGGCAGAGGCAGGTGTCACGTCCATAGCCTCGGCTGGAGACCGGGCGGCTGGCAGGGTACGGGCAGAGGCAGGTGTCACGTCCATAGCCTCGGCTGGAGACCGGGCGGCTGGCAGGGTACGGGCAGAGCCAGGAGCCGCGTCCATAGCCTCGGCTGGAGACCGGGCGGCTGGCAGGGTACGGGCAGAGCCAGGAGCCGCGTCCATAGACTCGGCTGGAGACCGGGAGGGGGCGGCTGGTAGGGCACGGGTAGAGCCAGGAGCCGCATCCATAGACTCGGCTGGAGACCGGGAGGGGGCGGCTGGCAGGGCACGGGTAGAGCCAGGAGCCGCATCCATAGACTCGGCTGGAGACCGGGAGGGGGCGGCTGGCAGGGTATGAGTCCAGGCTGGAACCTTGACTAAAGCCCTGGTGGTTGCTCTGGAGAAATATCATCACAGACATATATTACTTTGCGGTATCTTTGAGAATGCACGAATGAATGGACTAATTACATGGTCTCCCTTCATACAGGTAAATCATTTCATATGCATCTGAATCCAAATAGTAAGATATCTTCCTATGAACTTGATAAAGTAGTTTATGCCACTAGTTTGCAAGGAGTATCACAAATATGTTATTATTTAACTGACAAATGCGTTGGTTCCACACAATGCTGTGACAATGTGCCTGTGAGTGTATAATATACATCAGTATGGTGCTCCCGTGGTGGTAAGGGAGTGGTGGTTAACTGTCACCTGGTTAAATTTCAAGTATGACATTACAATACCCACATTTTAACTGAAATGATGTAAGTTTTATCTACTCACGGCACTTCTATGTATGCTGATGAAGGGAGCCGATGCAGAAGGACTCGGCATGGTGTCCACCCACTCTTCATGGTTGGGGGCAGACAACGTGCCCATGCAGGGGCAGGCATGGCAAGCGTCCTGCCGTCACACACCATGGGCCTCCTGCAACACATATTCAATTATATTATATTATACATAAAGACTGATAACATACCCACAAGGAAATTGACTGTATATATTTCATGGAAAACATCACTGACTTATATGCACTAGAGCTGCAGTGCACAAACAGGACCTGGTCCTATGTATTTGCAGGATAAATAAAAGAATAACAAACAAACAAACAATCAGCCATTTTGGGCTTTGGCCACGTTTTCTCATATTTTTTGCACCCAACAGGGCTTGGCCCTCACCCCTAAACTTAGTAGGAGCAGTCATGTTTCTTGCTGGTCTTTTTTTCAAAAGTGCATACTGTTTTTGCATACTGTTTTATCTAGCTTACCTTTTGTTTGTGATGGTGCTCCTTTTAAAGCTGGCCCATTCGGCTTCGTCGTCCCCCAGCCCATAATTCCAAAAGACTTCCTCTTCAGCCTTGATGGCTGTATGACAGTAAAGCACCATGCGGGGAGGCTCGCCAGGGGACACCTGCAGTAGCTGAGGGTAGGGCCTCAGGTTGCCGTCCCTCGCATGGTTCACTAAACGGCCGAACGTACCGATGGTCCTCGTGGCATCGAGGGCAACCTGCTTCCCATCCCACCATGCGTCCACTATGAATGACCCGGGGTCTTCGACAGCATAACCCTTTTCCCTGTTCACTCTCTCTTCATGCGTTATAAACTCCGCTTCGTATTCACACACAAAGTCCCACTGTTCAAAAGCCCTGGTGGCCACAACACAGAGCCCCCTTGTGTCATCTCTCTCGATGCGTAGGTTCTCGGTCGTTCTCTGTTGCCACTTGACCAGGCCCCTGACCATCTTCTCTTTGGTCGTTGGGGGGATGATATCTTCTTCCATTGTTCCCTGTGAAAGCAGATGAAGAAATTAAATATGCTTATTGATATGTTCTATTGTCTATGTACTATGAGCAATCAGAGGAAATACGGATAGCTAATTTTTTTCAAAAGATCCATCAAGAAACAGACCTAATCAGATCCCCAGCAATACCCAGATTTTGTCATGAAGTCTAAAGTAGCAAGCCCAGTGTTACCAAACTGTCACAAACAAAAAAAGACTTGCCCAATCTGTCCTTAAGCACTATATTATCAACAATAAGCTTGCTCAAGTCTCCAATGTGTGCATTCCCAATTTCCTAATAATGCAACACCAGCGAGAGATATAACTTGTCTTAGCGTTCTGATCTGGTTCTCCCAAAGACTGTATGTTTCCTGTTACATCGTCAGTTTAGTCAGAAGAGGGGATAAGGTAAGCTAGATAATGAAAGGAAGGCTGCCATCATTTATCTAACTGGCCACGTCTTGCTGAGAACTGTAGAAAGTTGTATGGGAAGTACATAGATCTATTTCTTGTGTGTGGCTTTTCCAAAGTGAGATGAAGTTTATGGTGACTCACCACTTGTGGCATTGCCATGCGCTGTCGCCGTGTCTTGAACATCTTTACACCAAAGCGCTCACAACTGCAGACAGAACACACAACAAGATTAAGTTATATTCAGGTTAAGTCCTAGATTTCTCATTCAAACATCTTAGGTGACAGCTCAGTACATTCACATAGTGCACTATAGAAGGGTAATCTGTTTCCTGATAGAAATTTAGCGCAAAAACACTCCCCATCCCGCATGGGTCATGGGTATATTAGCTTCAGAGGATATCATAGGATTTTACTCAATTTATATAACTTACATCAGGGAGATCTTGGTCACTTCAGAGAATCTCTCGGGCACATTTTTTCAGAGGATTGGGGGGGGGGGGGAATCTCTCTTCCAAATCAAGAGGCTATGGGAGGTAGCTAATTTTTCTCGCTTTAGGAGATATTACTTTATTTGGGTTGATCTTGGTCACTTCAGGGAATCCCAGTAGCAGGGGGGGGGGATAGATTGTTCACTTCAGTGAATCTTTTTTGCGGATAGATCATAAGATGTTGTAGGGGAAGGTAATTTTTCTCGCTTTAGGAGATATTACTTTATCCGGGTAGATCTTGGTCACTTCAGGGAATCCCAGTAGCAGGGGGGGGGGATAAATTGTTCACTTCAGTGAATCTTTTTTGCGGATAGATCATAAGATGTTGTAGGGGAAGGTAATTTTACTCGTTTTAGCCAGATATTGCTTTATCCGGGTAGATCTTGGTCACTTCAGGGAATCCCAGTAGCAGGGGGGGGGGATAGATTGTTCACTTCAGTGAATCTTTTTTGCGGATAGATCATAAGATGTTGTAGGGGAAGGTAATTTTACTCGTTTTAGCCAGATATTGCTTTATCCGGGTAGATCTTGGCCACTCCAGGGAATCCCAGTAGCAGAGGGGGGGTCGTCTTAAAGGCGGGGTTTTCTAAAACTGGACTTACAGAAAATGTTGGGAAAAAGAAAAGGAAAAGAGGTTTTCTGAAGAGATTAAAATACACTTTCTTTTCTTTTTTAAAGTGTTTTACTTATGTAAATGATACAACTGTGAGGTATCTAGTGACACCACTCGTGTTTTTAACTAGAACGTTGATTAATGGGGTCTGAAAGGGGTCTAGAGCCCCCAAAAAATCTCAAAAGTCGGGGGTCGTCTTAAAGGTGGGGTTTTACGGTACATCAGAGAGATGTTGGTCAATTCAGGGAATCCCTCCAGCACATTTTTTCAGAGGAGGGGGGGAGCAAAAGTATTTAATTCAGGGAATCTCTCTTGCAAATCTCATAAGAGGCTATTTGAGGTAGCTAAATGTTCTCACATTCGGGAGATATTGCTTTATTAGGGAGTGGTCACTTATTAGTTACAGCCGGGGAGGGGGTAAAAATTTCCGACCCCTCCTGAGGTGGGGGGCATAAAAAATTCTGACTCCGCTTGAGGGGGGGGGGGGGGCGAAATGTTTTCGCCGCCTTCAGTGAGGGGGGGCCTGAAATGTCCTACGCACTCACAAGGGGGGGGGGGAAATGTTCGC
Source organism: Harmothoe impar (assembly GCA_947462335.1). NCBI lineage: Eukaryota > Metazoa > Annelida > Polychaeta > Phyllodocida > Polynoidae > Harmothoe > Harmothoe impar. Next base: position 79,020,764 of record OX381706.1, on the reverse strand, counting down.
AATCTCTCTTGAAAATATCATATGAGGCTATAAGAGGTAGCTAATTTTTCTCACTTTAGGAGATATTGCTTTATCCGGGTAGATCTTGGTCACTTCAGGGAATCCCAGTAGCAGGGGGGGCGATAGATTGTTCACTTCTGGGAATCTTTGTTGCGGATATATCATAAGATGTTGTAGAGGAAGGTAATTTTACTCAATTAAGCAAGATATTGCTTTATTCGGGTAGATCTTGGCCACTTCAGGGAATCCCAGTAGCAGGGGGGAGGGGGTTGGCTATATTGTTCACTTCAGGGAATCTTTCTTGCGGATATATCATGAGATGTTATAGAGGAAGGTAATTTTACTCAATTTAGCGAGATATTGCTTTATTCGGGTAGATCTTTGCCATTTCAGGGAATCCCAGTAGCAGGGGTGGGGGGGCTTTATTGATCACCTCCGATATAATGGGATATGATACTACTCAATTTAGGGAGTTACATCAGGGAAATATTGGTCAATTCAGGGCATCCCTCCAGCACATTTTTTCAGAGGGGGGGGGAGCAAAAGTATTTAATTCAGGGAATCTCTCTTGCAAATCTCATAAGAGGCTATTTGAGGTAGCTAAATGTTCTCACATTCGGGAGATATTGCTTTATTAGGGAGTGGTCACTTATTAGTTACAGCGGGGGAGGGGGTAAAAATTTCTGACCCCTCCTGAGGTGGGGGGCATAAAAAATTCTGACTCCGCTTGAGGGGGGGGGGGGGCGAAATGTTTTCGCAGCCTTCAGCGAGGGGGGGCCTGAAATGTTTTACGCACTCAAGAGAGGGGGGGGGGTAAAAAATGTTCGCCCCTCTGCCCGAATCTAACCACCCTCCCTGTAATCAATAAATGAACACTCCCTTAGGGTAGATCTTGGTCACTTCAGGGAATCCCAGCAGCGGGGGGGGGGGGCTATAATCACCTCAGGGAATCTTTCTTGCGGATATCATGGGATGTAATTCTACTCAATTTAGGGAGATATTGCTTACAGCAGGAAGATATTGGTCCATTCAGGGAATCCCTCTGGCACATTTTTTCAGAGGAGGGGGGGAGGAAAAGTATTTAATTCAGGGAATCTCTCTTGCAATCTCATAAGAGGCTATGGGAGGCAGCTAATATTTCTCACATTAGTTCTACGTTCTACATGCTCTTGAGATCTGGTATGATTTCGCGCGGAGGGGCAACCTTTATTAATAAATGAACACTCCCTTAGGGTCGATCTTGGTCAATTCAGAGAATACCATTAGCGGGGGGGGGGGCTATATTAATCCCTACAGGGAATCTTTCTGCAGATATCATAGGGTGTTATAGGGGTAGGTTATTTTACTCAACTTAGAAAGATATTGCTTAATCCGGGTAGATCTTGGTCATTCCAGGGAATCTTTCTCAATGCATATGTACACTTTATACTAGACTCCATAAAATATTCCTCCCCTCCCTCCTCCTCCTGCTAGAGCCCACACTACTGTCAGCCAACTCACATACAAGACCCCACCCTTCCCCCCATACACACAATTCACACCAATGACAACAGGTCTCATGCAGTCCACCTAGATCTCTTCACCTGTCCCTGCCATCTCCTACACACAGTGTAGCCTATACAAGACACAGCAGCCACAACTGACCTGAGACACTCTCCAAATGCTTGGGGCAGGATCCAGTGTTTTGAAGTTTCCCTCTCAATAATTGACATTCAGCAGTGAAGGCCAGATCAAATTAAAATATTGATATTTATTAAATGACATAAGAGACAGCCGTCTCTCCATCTCTATAATTCATAGTGTACCTTTCTGTGTGCTGTGACCATGGAATACATATTTATTTAGGACCACATTTGACTCTGTCCCCCCTGTGCCCTAATTAAAACCAATGAATGGCTTCCTTTTGTTTTACTCCTTGGCTTGATCCAGTGGCACAAGACACTCTTTGCTTCTGTCCACGTCCCCTCAGGGCATCACACCAAGGATATAGTCCCTGCTTGTCATCCTCTTACATCAAAGCCTCCAAACCTCTACAGCTTCACAACCATAGGACACTAACTACACACTGCCTGGTCACACCACATGTGGTCTAGTTCTCGTCATTTCACATTTTCCACTATGCCATGTATCATTGGGCAATACCCCCAGGGCTACTGCCAACCAAGCCACAGCCTCCTTGTGGAGAGGGAACTCCCTCAGGCACTGGAAAACCCCCACTGCACTGAAGCCACATGTCAACAGCACAACTCCATCAAGGATTTTCCCATTCCTGCTTCAAACCACCCATCCTTGTCAAGGACCAAGTAAGTACAAGACTGCCCACCCTCAAGAGTAGCCAAGAGTAGCTCAGAAAGTGACTATTACTGTTTGGGCTGCTGTTTCACGACCGCTCGTCTGATCGCAACCATCTTCGCATAGCGGCCTCCCCGCGTCGGGTTCTCGCCGCTCTGCGATTCTCATGCCTCTATGTTTATTCCTTCTATGTTAATCTACACTTCAAAGTCCACGTATCATAATGTTACTTTGTCAAACCCAGAAGGGAGGTGGGGAGGGGTGGGGAGGGGTGGAGTTGAGGGCAGTTTCAAAGATTTAGAATTGTCACAGGCCTTTTTGAATGTTTCATGTGGTGGTGGGTGGTGGAGGGAATGACACTTCTTTAAATTACTAAAGGCATGATCTCCTTTCAGGCTGCCTGCTACTACTACTACTACTACTACTACTACTACTACTACTACTACTACTACTACCCAACATGGCACAGCAGGTTAGTGTATTTTGATAACAAGTATTCAATGGTAGACCAAGGGTCTGTCATGTAGGCCATGTAAAGTATTTAAAGTATCAAGCCTGTATGCTGAAATGCCAATAAATGTCATAATCAGTCTCAGCCCAAAACCAACATCATTCCTGTCTCATGGCCATGACAACAAATTAACATAGGTACTAATCTTTTTCAGGATCACCTCTGGCGTACCTCAGAGCTAAATAAGATATTTGCAAGGTGTATGGCACAAGGGGAATGCTTTATTTGGGGAGGGGGTCGATCAGGTAATTATGGCCGTATTAGGCTCGCTCTACCCCACCAAGAGTCAAGATCTCACTATACACACAGATTAGTGTACCAACTCTATATGGGAAACTACCAGCTCCCTACCTGTCTGGAAGTCTCCCATCTTTGTGGGATGACCCTTTGTGCCAACCCTAAGCACCTGGCTCTTGAAACCAGAGTCAAAAATGCTTCACGGGTCCACTGCCATAATCAAAGGGAGTGTATTGGCAGTCATGATCCAAAATGCATTTTTTGAAGGTAACAGAATTCTGTAAACAGTTGAAAGTTGACAGTTGTAAGGTTTCAATTGCATGTATCTAGAATATTCACTACTAATAAACTTATTCCTTACACAATGGTTAACTATAAGGTTTCATGGCATTGCCAAATTATCACATCTCAATATGCAAAAATATGGTTGATTATAGTTAACAAAATTTTTCAGGTCCAGGAAAGCTTCTTGTAGATTTTCGGCGAGGTTTGATTTTGGGTTGCATCTTTCGATTTTGAGCATGTTGTTTAGGATGTAGGAGTTGAAGGCTATTATATCCTCATGGTAGGGAGGGTTGGGGGTCCAGGCTCCTTTGGCTGTGGGGTAGATGGTTTCTTTTGGTTTGTATGGTGGCTTGTCTCGGTGGTGGTAGGTTAGGTACATGCGTCTGTTGAACAGAAGTGTGTCTCTGATGGCGTTGATGTGGCTGGTTTTGTTGGGGGTTGGAATAAATGATAGGCCTTTGTTGAGTACTTGTAGGTGGTTGTTGTTCAGGATCTTGGTGGAGAGGTTGCAGATGGCTGCTGGGTCTACTGTTTCCTCCCTGTATTTCTTAAATCGGCGGCCTTTTTGTTGCCTTTCTTCTCTTTGTTGTTGGCTATTTCTGTTGTCAGTTTGTTGATGAGGGTTTTGATCAATTCTAGAATTTCTGGCGAGCATTTTTGTGTTAGTTCTGTGTAGATCTCTTCCTGTTTTGCTGTCAGTTCTATTCTTCTGTCTGCGTAGTATGTGTTGAGTAGGTCTCTGAGTTTTTTACCACAGTTGAGTTGGGTCTCCTCCCACCTGAGATGGAAGTTCCAATTTGTGTTGGGTATTTGAGCAGTGACGTTGGGCTGTAGGCCCTTTGGGACGATGTTTTTTAAGACACAGTTGCTTAGGAATGTCTCGTGTTGTGTGGCCTTTATTAGACTTGTGGCGACTTTTCTTGCAAGTTTGTAGAGGGGTAGTGCGTCTGCAGGGATTCTGAGAGTTTATTTTTCTTGGTTTTCAGTGGGAGGCTCCCCGTCGATGTCGTCGTAGGTGGCTTCTTCAAAATCTGGAGTATTTTGGGGGGTGACAGTTTTGGTTGAATCCATTTATGATTCTGGTAGATCGGATCCCATGTGGAGGATACTTGTAGCTGGTTGTCGGGTAGACGGGTCACTTGGGAGGTGGCTTGCAACGATCTGTGTGGCTGTCTCAACTCATTGGTGATCCCAGGGTAGGATGCTTGTGTGGTGGGGGGAAAACAAATTGAATAATTGCTAATCACACAAAACCAGACGAGTTGACTTGATTTTTTGATTTTTATTGGGGTAGAAGTAACATCGAGATCTGGGGGATGAGTTGTAGATGCAACGTTTCGTGAACTTTTAGAACACTTCTTCAGGCAGGTATGGTATCTCATATAAATGTCAGACTAAGGTACCCTTTTGGGATCGACTTGTGTCGCCCTGTTGCTATGATACGATTGTTCACATGCGGTATTGGCGTTATATTGGGTATTTAGTTTGGTATTTGTCCAATTGTTGGAATTGAGCGTATTTTTTGAATTAATAAATTGAATTATGTTTAACAAATTACTCTGGACAACTTTTTACATTCATTTGTGGCAATTTGTGCAAAGTTGTGACTATAAACATGTACCGGTAGAATATATAATTGATTGTTTGAGCCTTTAATTGGACTCTATGAGATCATTTTTCATTTCAAAAAATAAATATATTTCCCAAATTGTATCCTAGTAGACAGGTCCTACCTTATACAGTATAGATAAAATAATTCAAACTTAACTCCACTCAATGCCAACACTGCTTCCCCCCCTCAGGTTGGCTGCTGCAGCGCCCGCCCCTACAGAACGAGACCATCTACACGTCTTAATGCATCACCCCCTGCCATTGGTCTTCATGATGCATTCATGCAGCCCTGGCGAGTAACTCGCCAGTGCTGCATTCAAGCATCATGCCAACCCTACAGGATTGAGACACCCCCGAAGTGTCGGCACAATGATTATTGCTGAGTTACTCACCAGGGCTGCATGGGTGCATCATGACAACAAACGTCATCTTTTAGCGATAAGCCGTCCTTAAAGGGTGAAGCAGTTATCCAGCAGTCTAAACTAAATATGCTGGTCACACATTGGTTCTTGATAAATACAAAAAGCTCATATATACAGATTGATATTATGTACATAGCTTAATCCATTAAGGATGGCATCATGCCTTAATGCATTATGCCATTGGTCTTCATGATACATGAATGCAGCCCTGGCGAGCAACTCGCATCATGTGGTCTTACAGAGTTGAGACATCCCTGAAGGCTCAGCATTATGCACTGATGAGTTACTTGCCAGGGCTGCATTGTTTCACGGTCTAAAAACCACATTAAACTACATTTGCATCATAACCTCATAGGCCATTGAGTATGGCACTATGTACTCCATGGAGCATGGAGCTCCCATAGGTGTAACATGGAGAGAACAATATCAGTCATGTGATAAGGGCCAATCAGGGGGGAATCAAGTGCTGCAGCACCATCCCCATGGAGAGGCTAGAGTACTAACTACACACAGTCATTTCTAACCATATTTTAAGCAGTTATTACACAAAAGCTATTCAAGTTTAAATTCTGTTGTATTTTTTCTTGGGAAGATTTACCCTTTTCCAAATTATATTTCAATGTAGCATTATAAAGCTTCTGTTGTTATCTCAATATGATGGTTTTAGTCATGCTCTCTCTATGCAAATGTACTGAGGGTAGGCTATATGACCATGGCCCTCCTACAGCCCAGTAGTGCCACCTCATGCCAATCATGTATCAGAGCTGCCAACCCAAAAGCCAACAAATCCGTAATTTTGAAGCTAGAAAATCGTAATTTTCGTAATTTCACCCTATACAATTCGTAATTTAATTCGTAATGTGAATTACAATTAAATTCCTATCAAAAAACTTTACTTTTAGGACATTGTACCATAAATTATCCCTTTGATATACAGAAAATGTCTCGACATATGACATTTCTACATAAAAATGAAATGTTTTATGAGCACAAGAACTTTCTTAGATTTAGATTTCTCTTATGAATTCACCAGTGTTAGAGATGATTCGCAAATGAAGACACAAATTTCCCCCATTTTTGGTAGTATCCTATATAAATATATAGCCCTGCCCTGAAACCTCAAAATTCGTAATTTAGGGAGGGCAATTCGTAATTTCGTAATCAGGCCCTAAATATGACTCAAATTCGTAATATTACGAAAATTCGTAATAGTTGGCAGCTCTGCATGTATACTAAAGACCCTCCAACAGGGCCAATAAACATAGGCAAATGGGTCACTATCTTACATAATGGGTTAGGGGCTAATTCAAGGTCAATTCTTTTAGGGGCTAATTTCAATTAGTTTTTCTGTAGTAAATTATGAAAGTATCTTGATGTTTGACAGTCTGCCTAATACCTTGGCACCCTTCTCACTTATCTCATTAAGACTAACATCCAATGTCTGTAGGCTGGTGTTGTGATGCAGGGCTGCTGCAAGAGCTGTGGCTCCCTTCTCACCTATTGTGTTACCACAAACATTCAATATCTGTAGGCTGGTGTTGTGATGCAGGGCTGCAGCAAGAGCTGTGGCCCCCTTGTCACCTATTGTGTTAGCAGCAACATTCAATGTCTGGAGGCTGGTGTTGTGATGCAGGGCTGCAGCAAGAGCTGTGACCCCCTTCTCACCTATTGTGTTAACACCAACATCCAATGTCTGTAGGCTGGTGTTGTGATGCAGGGCTGCAGCGAGAGCTGTGGCCCCCTTCTCACCTATTGTGTTACCAGCAACATTCAATGTCTGGAGACTGGTGTTGTGATGCAGGGCTGCAGCAAGAGCTGTGACCCCCTTCTCACCTATTGTGTTACCAGCAACATTCAATGTCTGTAGGCTGGTGTTGTGATGCAGGGCTGCAGCAAGAGCTGTGGCCCCCTTCTCACCTATTGTGTTACCAGCAACATCCAATGTCTGTAGGCTGGTGTTGTGATGCAGGGCTGCAGCAAGAGCTGTGGCCCCCTTCTCACCTATTGTGTTACCAGCAACATTCAATGTCTGTAGGCTGGTGTTGTGATGCAGGGCTGCAGCAAGAGCTGTGGCCCCCTTGTCATCTATTGGGTTACCACCAACATTCAATATCTGTAGGCTGGTGTCGTGATGCAGGGCTGCAGCAAGAGCTGTGGCCCCCTTCTCACCTATTGTGTTAACACCAACATCCAATGTCTTTAGGCTGGTGTGGTTCTGTTTTAACCACTCAGCTAAACCTTCTGCCCCACTTTGACCTATTGCATTGCGTCCTAGTGTCAGCACCTGCAGCTTCTCTGCCCTGTCCTTCAGGAGGGAGGATGTCAGATACCTGAGGAGTGTGTCAGTTAAATGACACCCTTCTATTTTGATCTCACTGATGGTGTCCGCATATTTACATACAAAGCTGATGGCCATGAGGTCTATCAGAGTCAGCTGTGTGTCAGCTATGTCAAGTTTTCCATTAGGGACTATGTGTTCTACCACAGCTCTTGCCTTGTCTTCCATCTGACCTTCATGCAGTAGTTGACAAAGCTGAAGGCGGGAAGTGGAGTCTGATCTATCATGGCATTTCTCAGACAGATCCTGAATAAAATCATTCATCTGCTTCTCAGCAATAACACCTTGGCCTTGGCCAGATGTGTTGATGGCATGGCGAATATCCATTATCCAGTCAGACCCCGTGTCATGCTGCAGACCAAACAGGTACAGTAAGGCCATGTTGAACTGACCCTCAGAAAATACCTGTTGAAATATGTCTGTGCAAGGAATGTCAGACAGGAAATAAGCAGAGGCCAACATTTCCTGTATGGAGAAGTGGAGGAACTCTGCAATAACCGACTGTCTCAAACCCACCTTGACCTTCTTCAGCTGCAGGAGTCCAACCTGCTGAATGGAGTTAAGGTCTCCTGGGGTCAACTGAGCCTGACTGAGATCATAGTCACTGAAGACTAGCTTGGACATTTCTCCTTGCAGCTGCCGATCAAACACCCCTCCATACGCCATTTTGCCGAGTTTGTGGAAGTACGAGCTAACCTGTATTACAAAGGACCAGTCTGAGAACTTTCGCTGAACACACTGTACAATCAGGAAGGCCATGAGGCGTGTGTATGTCTGTAGGTCTTCACTTCTAAAGACAACTCCATCAGCAAGCAGCCGGGATATGAGTGCACAGTAGAAAGTTATAGAACAGACAGACATCAACAGGGGACTGTTGTTTAACACTCCCATGATGCCTGCTGCCTTGGGGCCGTGTTTACGTTCTACAAACTCCTCTATCCTGGTCTCAGTGAGGCCTAGAATCTCCAACCTTTTGTCAAAGTTCACTTCACTGAGACCTGTGAAAGGCCTCGATGCCGTCACCACTGTGCAGCCAGGCAGCAAGTTACCAGACAAAATGTTCAAGCACAAATCAATCGAGTGAGCTTTCTGGTTCAGATCACAAATCTTGGGGCAGTTCTTCAAGCGTGCTGTAAACCCTGAAACCTCGTCCAACCCGTCAATGAACACGAGCACCTTTCCTGCTGCATGCTGTAACCATGACGACAGAGGCTTTACAAGGCCGGTTTCTGCCACCTGATATAGACCAGCGAGGGTGAGGAGTTCGATGCCTGTCATCTGACAGTCAGACACACACAGCATCCTCAACTGAAGTAGGAAGAGGACAGTGAACTGAGTCCCCCATCTGCCAGACCCCCACTCCATGGCCAACCACTGGAAGGTGGTGCTCTTTCCGTTACCGGCACGGCCGTATACAGATACCAGCTTTGGTGGTTCCTCGTCCTGTGCACTATCCAGTACTTGTACAGCAGACACCTCATCATACTGGACCCTGGAGAGGTGTGATTGGTATCTGTGTGGTATATCAGATGCCTGGTCATCAGAGGCTTGGTCATCCCTCCGAAGCGCTAACTGTATATGCTCGCAAGCAAGGTCTATTTTCTCATCGAAGGGAGAGTCGGTACAGTGACCTTGACTTTTGATACAGTCTTTTAGACTGTTTGAATACCTTTCCACACAAAAACCCACCTCTTCCTCAGATGGGGCCCTGCCCACCAACTTATAGAACAGATCAGGCTGCGTCCCCCCAATGAGCCTCAGGAAGGCATTAAAGACAACATACTTTGTACAGGAGATTCTCTGTAGAATATCACATAGTGCACGAGTTCTATCTCCACTGTTTGTTCCAGCTTGAATCGAATCGACATAGGTATAGTCCAGGAAAGGTTTAAGGCCCACTAAGATAGTCTCGATGTCCAAGTCCCTGACAAGCATAACCCGTTTGTATGTCAGAATACTGGGGTCTACCAGGGGCAGACTATCAGGGGCGGGTCTGCCTGGCGCCTCAGCTTCAGCTATCTGCACCGGGCCCTGTGGTGCCTCAGCCTCAGCTATCTGTACCGGACCCTGTGGCGCCTCAGCTGTCTGTACCGGACCCTGTGGCACCTCAGCTGTCTGTACCGGGCCCTGTGGCGCCTCAACTATCTGTACCGGACCCTGTGGCGCCTCAGCTTCAGTCTGCACCAGGCCCTGTGGTGCCTCAGCTTCAGCTATCTGCACCGGACCCTGTGGCACCTCAGCTTCAGTCTGCACCGGACCCTGTGGCACCTCAGCTTCAGCTGTCTGTACCGGACCCTGTGGCGCCTCAGCTGTCTGTACCGGACCCTGTGGCGCCTCAGCTGTCTGTACCGGACCCTGTGGCGCCTCAGCTGTCTGTACCGGACCCTGTGGCGCCTCAGCTGTCTGTACCTGGCCCTGTGGTGCCTCAGCCTCAGCTATCTGTACCGAGCCCTGTGGCGCCTCAGCTATCTGTACCGGACCCTGTGGCACCTCAGCTGTCTGTACCGGACCCTGTGGCGCCTCAGCTGTCTGTACCGGGCCCTGTGGCGCCTCAGCTGTCTGTACCGGACCCTGTGGCACCTCAGCTTCAGCTGTCTGTACCGGACCCTGTGGCACCTCAGCTTCAGCTGTCTGTACCGGACCCTGTGGCACCTCAGCTTCAGCTGTCTGTACCGGACCCTGTGGCACCTCAGCTTCAGCTGTCTGTACCTGGCCCTGTGGCACCTCAGCCTCAGCTGTCTGTACCGGACCCTGTGGCACCTCAGCTATCTGTACCGGACCCTGTGGCACCTCAGCTATCTGTACCGGACCCTGTGGTGCCTCAGCTGTCTGTACCGGACCCTGTGGCACCTCAGCTGTCTGTACCGGACCCTGTGGCACCTCAGCTGTCTGTACCGGACCCTGTGGCACCTCAGCTATCTGCACCGGACCCTGTGGCACCTCAGCTATCTGTACCGGACCCTGTGGTGCCTCAGCTGTCTGTACCTGGCCCTGTGGCACCTCAGCCTCAGCTATCTGTACCGGACCCTGTGGTGCCTCAGCTGTCTGTACCGGACCCTGTGGCACCTCAGCTATCTGCACCGGACCCTGTGGTGCCTCAGCTTCAGCTGTCTGTACCGGACCCTGTGGCACCTCAGCTGTCTGTACCGGACCCTGTGGCACCTCAGCTGTCTGCACCGGACCCTGTGGCACCTCAGCTTCAGCTGTCTGTACCGGACCCTGTGGCACCTCAGCTGTCTGTACCGGACCCTGTGGCACCTCAGCTATCTGTACCGGACCCTGTGGCACCTCAGCTATCTGTACCGGACCCTGTGGCACCTCAGCTTCAACTATCTGTACCGGACCCTGTGGTGCCTCAGCTGTCTGTACCGGACCCTGTGGCGCCTCAGCTGTCTGTACCGGACCCTGTGGCGCCTCAGCTGTCTGTACCGGACCCTGTGGCACCTCAGCTGTCTGTACCGGACCCTGTGGCACCTCAGCTGTCTGTACCGGACCCTGTGGCACCTCAGCTGTCTGTACCGGGCCCTGTGGCGCCTCAGCTGTCTGTACCGGACCCTGTGGTGCCTCAGCTTCAGCTGTCTGTACCGGACCCTGTGGCACCTCAGCTGTCTGTACCTGGCCCTGTGGCACCTCAGCTTCAGCTGTCTGTACCTGGCCCTGTGGTGCCTCAGCTTCAACTATCTGTACCGGACCCTGTGGCACCTCAACTATCTGTACCGGACCCTGTGGCGCCTCAGCTGTCTGTACCGGACCCTGTGGCACCTCAGCTGTCTGTACCGGACCCTGTGGCACCTCAGCTATCTGTACCGGACCCTGTGGCGCCTCAGCTGTCTGTACCGGACCCTGTGGCACCTCAGCTGTCTGTACCGGACCCTGTGGCACCTCAGCCTCAGCTGTCTGTACCGGACCCTGTGGCACCTCAGCCTCAGCTGTCTGTACCTGGCCCTGTGGCGCCTCAGCTGTCTGTACCTGGCCCTGTGGCACCTCAGCTATCTGTACCGGACCCTGTGGCACCTCAGCTGTCTGCACCGGACCCTGTGGCACCTCAGCCTCAGCTGTCTGTACCGGACCCTGTGGCACCTCAGCCTCAGCTATCTGTACCGGGCCCTGTGGTGCCTCAGCTGTCTGTACCGGACCCTGTGGCACCTCAGCTGTCTGTACCGGACCCTGTGGCACCTCAGCTATCTGTACCGGACCCTGTGGCGCCTCAGCTGTCTGTACCGGACCCTGTGGCACCTCAGCCTCAACCGGCCGGACCGGACCATGTTGGATAGGTTTGTCTGTCAAACTGACCTTGATCTTTTTTATCTGCAGCTCATTTAGAGTTTGGCTCCCGGTGCGCCGTTTACGTGTCAGAATACTAGGGTCTTCTAGGGACAGACTGTCATCTTGCTGTTGCAGACCTACACCACTGTCAGCTTCATCCATGGTTCTGAATGCTTACACCTGTAAAGGATGTCAAAATGTCATTGAACCTGTCAGAAATTGAAACATGGACCTTCCGCACTGCTTACAAGTGTGCTAACAGTTACACTTACGACTCTTCTCTGATAGTTGACTACACCTTAAATCATTGGATTGTTACGGGAGGGGAGCGTGACTATCGGAATGGCCTACCCCTGCAGGCCTGCACTCACAACACCGGAATCACTGATCCCCTACGCAGCAATTATTAAAAGTGTCTTTGATACAAAACAATAAATTGTTTATACACTTATACAAAGTAAAGCCATATAAATCTATGATGCTTCTTAATAGCGATGACGTGTGGTGTGCTGTCTTGTTTGGCCTTGACTTTGTCGCTCACCGGGTGCTACACCTGAAATTAGAAATTCATAAAAATATTATAGTTATGATAAAATGCAGTTGTGTATGGTATACGCAGTTTGTAGAGTATATTAGCTATCAGGGACTTGGACTTGTGTTTCAAATTTACAATCATTTCCGCTGTACAATTATTCCATGCTTGTACAGACATTCATAAATCAGTGCCTTGCCTTTTTATCCTTCAATATTAAAACTGTTGCGAGGACACCTTGTGACGGAATCATGAACTAATAGTATAGCACATGGCTATGTTAAGCAATGTTACATCAACATAAAACACACTCTTCTCTTTGTGTCTTATACATTATAGAGGATTGTCTATGCATGAGACAGGAGAAGTTCAGTTGACATTGTGTTTTTCTGAGATCCAGAAATTGGCTAACAAGTTGATGGCTGTGTCTCACGAACTTGGGCCAATATGTTTGTCTATGACCTGGTGCCGTCTATGACCGGGTGCCATCTATGACTGGCTATCTAAAAAAAATTGTTTGGAGGAATATATATATATTTTTTTTTTACAATTTTTATAAGGTTTTACTAAGCTTTACATTAATGTGTACTGTTCTATAGTTAAAGATGTATGCTTCCTTGCTAGACCCTCATAGACGGCATGACTACAAAGTATGTGTATTTAAATTTGCGGATTTTGGAACATGGTAGTAGCATTACTATGCTGGATAAATTTTCACTCTGTACATATTTTCGCGAATTTTAAAATCTGCGAACATCGCGAAAATGAGTACAGCGCGAAATAAGATATGTTTTTCTTTGAATTTAAGGTTGGTCGCGACCATTAAAAAACGGACCACTGCGCATGCCTCTGCGCATCCACCTTAACTAAGTCAGAATGTCGCTATATTTGGTATGTGTCTTCCCATATGCACTCCCAGCATCCATGCAGCATCTCGGGCAATTCCGATCAGAATTGAGTCTTTTATGAGACATTATATATGTATCAAATAATTGAAGGTATTTTTAACATTTTTTGGGGCATTTTTGACGTTTTCTTATCAAGCTTTTTATGAACAATAAATGTTATACGTTGGAGTATAAAAAGGGATGGCTAGCTTAAATATATCCAAGGCCATATTATGAAACCATTTCATATCATGAACACTAAACACAAAAATAATGCACGTGACCCCATGTTGAAATTACTCTCATGAGTTGGCAAATGATCCAAGGAATTTTCTGGGAAATTATCAGAATTTTTTTTTTAAATATTAATTTTAATCGATTTAATCTGTCGAATTAAAGACAAATTAATCCCAATTTTCAAAGAACCTCTTTCTTTTTTTTTTTACCTAAAATGCTAAAGCACAGAACCATAAAATTATTTTTTAAATAAAGTATAATATCTGGGCATTCATCCTGTGATGTTTGATATTTTTGTGGTTGCTGGCTATGACAGTTTACAATTATGGAACTTGTGATGTTATTTCCAGATTTTTAGAGAAAAATCTAAATAGTTTTATTTTTCAAAATCCTGTATCAAAAAAAAGTAGTTCAAGACCCCCCAATTTTCTTTTCAATCTAAATGATCTAAGGTTTGTCTGGAAAAAAATTGGTGGAATTCTAAACTCTCTGAGTTAATAGTATCGACCTACCTTATTCAATGTTAAAGTCTAAAGTTATCGTACTCACACCCACGGTAGTAATCACATCGCTCTGATGCTAGGAGTTAGTACCAGTAGGTTCTACTGAATCAACTCTGAGTATATATATTGTTAGGCTATTGGGCTGATATCGAATTTAAGTTTGTGTTATGTAGATATTTGTCAAGGTTATTTGCTACACATACCTCCTTCTCATCAACGCGCCTTCCTCAATCTCTGCCACACTCCCTGCATTCACCTTGTATACCGGGGCCCGCACGGATGAGCCTGGTGAATCAATCAATGTAGATCAGGGAATTCTTTTAGCGCTGTTTGAGTCTCGGAATCCAAATGGTTCTTGTTCCTGTAAGACAAGACGGAAATTAGAAACTAAGTCATCTGCAACACATAACATGGTTGACATGATGCATTTTGTAGCTAGAGTTGCATTCATGCATCATGGCAAATAAGCTATATATACAGGGAGACCTCGATAATCCAACCACACCCGTTTCAGGAAAATGCAGCCGTTTCAGGAGAAACACAAAGACATGTGAATGTTTAGGAGTTAAACACTTTTCTAAACACTTTCCTGTCCCACATTTCTGAACATTTTTTTTCTTTTAAACATATTTAATTTCTAAACATTTAGACAAAATGTTTAGTTCCTAAACATGTTTAGAAAATTCCACAAAATGGCAGCCAGAAGTGTACTTCCATGAACCTAACTGCCACCTAGTGGACTAGTATTGGAACTACAAGTGTTTAATATCTAAATAGGTGTGTTTATTGAGTAAACACCTAAACATTTTTAGACATTTAGACTGGATGTTTTTAAGGCTATCATTTAACATGTTCAAGATGAATACATGTTTAGAGTTTAGACATGTTTAGGTTATTTAGTGTTTATTTACAAACTCAAGTTTTACAGTGTAACATAATGAATGTTTAATACACTGACCTCAATCACTAGACAGGGCGACAGACAGTGAGACAGGCAAGGAGATAGGCAGAGAGACAGACAGGGAGACAGACAGGGAGACAGGCAGGGAGACAGACAGTGAGACAGACAGGGAGACAGGGACAGAGACAGGCAGGGAGACAGGCAGGGAGACAGGCAGGGAGACAGACAGTGAGACAGACAGGGAGACAGGGACAGAGACAGGCAGGGAGACAGGGACAGAGACAGGCAGGGAGACAGGCAGGGAGACAGGCAGGGAGACAGACAGGGAGACAGACAGGGAGACAGACAGGGAGACAGGCAGGGAGACAGACAGGGAGACAGACAGGGAGACAGACAGGGAGACAGACAGGGAGACAGACAGGGAGACAGAATGGGAGACAGAATGGGAGACAGACAGGGAGACAGGCAGGGAGACAGGCAGGGAGACAGACAGGGAGACAGAATGGGAGACAGAATGGGAGACAGACAGGGAGACAGGCAGGGAGACAGGCAGGGAGACAGGCAGGGAGACAGGCAGGGAGACAGGAAAGGAGACAGGCAGGGAGACAGACAGGGAGACAGACAGGGAGACAGACAGGAAGACAGACAGGAAGACAGGCAGGGAGACAGGCAGGGAGACAGGCAGGGAGACAGGCAGGGAGTCAGACAGGGAGACAGGCAGGGAGACAGACAGGGAGACAGACAGGGAGACAGACAGGAAGACAGGCAGGGAGACAGACAGGGAGACAGACAGGGAGACAGACAGGGAGACAGACAGGAAGACAGACAGGAAGACAGACAGGGAGACAGACAGGGAGACAGGCAGGGAGACAGACAGGGAGACAGACAGTAAGACAGACAGTAAGACAGACAGTGAGACAGGCAGACAGACAGGGAGACAGGCAGACAGACAGGGAGACAGGCAGGGAGAAAGACAGGGAGACAGGCAGTGAGACAGACAGGGAGACAGGCAGGAATTTCTGATTGTGATCAATCAATTAAGATATCATCATATAGTCTCACCTTGTCTGGTACTCAGCACTTGGGCCCAATTGATGCCACAATGTGTTCAGTTGGTGCTTCTAGACGGGGTCCTATTACGACTGTTTGTACCCAGGATGTTCTCGTACCTGTAAGATGAAATAGGAAGTAACAATTTGAAACTGAGTCAGCTTATAATATCACTGCTGGATGGCACCTTATCATCCCCCGGGGGGTCCACTTCCTATCTTTTCTATAGTAACTATGTGCGTACATCACCCTAAAGTCGGTACCCTTATAACTGGGGGAAATTCTGAAAAAGGTACCCCTTGAAATGAGATTTTTGTGGGGAAATTGGGCAATTGCCTAAAACACCCAAATATAGTTATGATTTTATTGTCTCCTTTTCTGTCTCACTGCCTGTTTCCCTGTATGTCTGCCTGTCTCTCCCCCTGCCTGTCTCACTGCCTGTCTGTCTCCCTGTCTGTATGTCTGCCTGTCTCCCTGCCTGTCTCACTGCCTGTATGTCTCTCTGTCTGTCTCCCTGTCTGTCTGATTACATGTCTCCCTGCCTGTCTCCCTGCCTGTCTCCCTGCCTGTCTCCCTGCCTGTCTCCCTGCCTGTCTCCCTGCCTGTCTCCCTGTCTGTCTCCCTGCCTATCCCCATGTCTGTCTCTCTGCCTATCTCCTTGCCTGTCTCCCTGTCTGTATGTCTGCCTGTCTCCCTGCCTGTCTCACTGCCTGTCTGTCTCTCTGTCTGTCTCCCTGTCTGTCTGATTACATGTCTCACTGCCTGTCTCCCTGTCTGTCTCCCTGCCTGTCTCCCTGCCTGTCTCCCTGTCTGTCTCCCTGCCTGTCTCCCTGCCTGTCTCCCTGTCTGTCTCCCTGCCTGTCTCACTGCCTGTCTCTCTGCCTATCTCCTTGCCTGTCTCCCTGTCTGTATGTCTGCCTGTCTCCCTGCCTGTCTCACTGCCTGTCTGTCTCTCTGTCTGTCTCCCTGTCTGTCTGATTACATGTCTCCCTGCCTGTCTCCCTGCCTGTCTCACTGCCTGTCTCCCTGTCTGCCTCACTGTCTCACTGTGCTGATGAATATAGCGGGTACTGTGCCGGCATATATACGGCTACATATTTCCGCGAATTTTGTGGAAATGGAAAATCCACGAAAATATATATGGAGTGAAAATATATACAGCATTGAAATAAAGTGAAAAATTTCGGAAATTTGCAAATTCAAATACACATGAAATTGAACTTTTTCTGTACATGCAAAACTATCTGTGTTTAGAATACAACCAAACCCAAATTTACCTTTGCTGTATCATAGAGTATATGAAAGGAGGTATTTAGTGTACATTGTGCCCGAATGGACAGGAATATGTATTATATAATGAATGTCTGACAGGAGTACGCACCCTCAGGGTGTAGCGTTTGACGCCCCCTCTGTCGACAACTCTGCAGCTGACCAAGCTGATTGCAGGAAAGATTGATGTTTCTGTAAAGACGAAAAGAAATTTTTAAGAAATTTGTATTTGGCGATGTGTAATAAATATTGCACAAATATGATTCATTTCCAACATCTGCACACCCTGTCCTGCTCTTTCCATACCTCTATCGTTGTGTGTTGCACTCTGAGCAACCTCCCCCCCCCCACCCCTCACCCCCCCCCCCCCCCCCCACAGACCCCAACCCACTCAGGATGGCCCCTTATCGTCCTAAGGCCAAATATATTTTTTTAAAGGGGTCTCAGCTTACCTGACCCTACCTAGAAAAACAGGGCCGACCCGAGAAATATTTGTCCAATTTTGAAAAGAATACTTATATTTAAAGTATTTTTGGGGCTTTTTCAGAGTCAATTTGATAGTCCACTAGTCAAGCCTGCACTGTTGCCACACAGGCCAATTCCTCTAGAATGTATCAGACACAAAGGGGAGTGTGTATTTAAGGTTTTCAACATTGATTGATAGCCACATGCTGTATAAATCTTACCGTAATTTGAATTTTCCTAAGGTTTGTTGAGCTGGAGACCAAGACCTGTGCCCTATAGTTCGTAATTTTACCACCAGGTTGTAAACTAAGATGTGTTTAAGAGTAACCAGCAGCTCTGCTGCCGGCGATAGTGGCGCGGCAAATTCGTGCAGACAGCGTTCGTCTGACCTAGTACACTGCACTGTGGGAATGCCTCAGCCTATCGCAAATAGGCTCTGTAGTGTTGTAAAAAATCATTCTCCTAGCAGATGTTTGGTCTCTTGTTTTCTACAGTTGAACACAGAGAGTAGGGTGGAGAGTAAGCAGGCGAAATGCATTCTTGGGTACGCTCCCGATTTCCCTGTTGTTGTTTAATAACGATGTTAACAACTGGATGATTCAAACCAATCTGATCTTTCAGTAACTCCCTCAGGTGTGCACATTAGTATGCAATCGTATTCATATTCATGAGGCTCCTGGAAGGGCAAGCCAGCATGACCCTATAACCTTGTAATCAGTAGCATCATATCAGTTACGTCATCAACAGTACATTTCCCGGAATTATCCTATACATAATCATACCTATATCCACATCTTCATCGCATCACACATTTAATTGGTTATTACACGTAATCAATCGAGTATAATCATAATACGTATGACTCCTCCCCCCGCATAACACATAAAGTTTACAAGGTGTCCTTGAGGCGGCGTCCCCCCCCCCCCCCCCGCCCTTAGTCTAACCCAAGCAGGCCAGGAGACAGCGTTTCTCGTTTATGGAGGTGACTTACGGACCTCCATAAGAAAGTTATGGACTCCATAAGTCAATTCATGGACTAAGGACTTTTCAAAAAGAGCTATGAATATGCACTTCTAGGATGTTATAAAGCATGCCATGAAGACCATGCAGGCTGGGCCTTACTTTTCTGTGCAAAAACAACTAGTGGTCTTGCTAGCCTTAATTAAGAGAGATAGAAGAAATAAAAAAGTTATGGTTTATGGGAAAAAGTTACGGTTTATGGAAAAAAAGTTATGGACTCCATAAGTCTCCACCAGAAACGCCCTCCAGGAGACATTTAAATGGTGTTAAATGGTGTTATCATTATATGTATCAACCTCTTTTGTTAACAGTTATCCAATGGAATCAAATGTACGGTACTTCCATTCATACTTTTATGGTATTTTTTTTAGATCAGCAGAATAAAAAGCTTGCAAACTGAATTGAATTGAAAATCCACCAAGCCTCCCACCCCCAGCTAGTGGTGATTGACTCGGCCCTAGCGGCAGCAGACATGGTGATGGCCCTAGACCCCTAAATTCGACACGGCGACATGGGCATTTCTTAAATTCGACATGCGACATGAGGCCTAGTGACATGCGACATGAGGCTTAAAAAGATAGTGACATGGGACATGGACAGTTCTTAAAATCGACATGGGACATGAGCATTTTTAAGCGACATAGACATGCGACATGGCCATTTCTTAAAATCGACATGCGACATGGGGACCCCCCCATCAAGGGCCCCATGGTGGTTATACTGCGTGCTTCCCGTGGTTATGGTTGTACTGCTATAAGAACATGACTCATGTGAGACATGTATGGCAAGCCATTTGTTCACCCTCGATATCGGAGTTTCTAACTTTGATATCGGAGTTTCTAACTTTGAAATCGGAGTTTCTAACTGTGATATTGAAGTTATAAACTCTGATATCAAAGTTAGAAACTTTGATATTGGAGTTAGTAACCCCAATATCGGAATTAGTAACTTCGATATCAAAGTTAGTAACTTTAAAAACTCCGATATCGGGGTGAACATATCGCTTGCCATAGACATGACATCAGCAATGCTGATGTCACCTCATAGGGGGTCTAGATGGGGGGTCCCCATTTCGCCTGTCGATTTTAAGAAATGCTCATGTCATTTGTCAGTATCTTTGTATTTCTCCTGTCATTTGTCATTAGGCCCCATGTCGTCTGTCGATTTTAAGAAAAGGCCATGTCGCCCTGTCGATTTTAGAGACACCCATCTCATAGCCTGTTTGGCAAAGTATTTTTCATATTCGCGATACTGATTTATTGTTAAACTTGAGCAATCTCGAATAAATTATACTGGGTAGCAAATTAAAAACAAACTTTAATAGCGGACTGCAATTTTAACTAAGAACTAAAATATCATATAGAGCCTAATTTTTTTTAAAATAGTGATTGACTTTCGGCGCTACAGTAGCCTACACTGAAAGCTGGTCATGCCCAGTTTACCCTAATGCAATTACCTTTTTATCTGTAATACAGAGGCAGACCCAGGAATTTAAGGTAGAGACATAGACCGGGACTGCGGCAGTGGTACATGTCCACCCGAGGCTAGACCCTCTCAGACAGCCTGTTGCACGTTGTCTGGGAGAAAGAGGCATACTGCTACTAACTAATACTCCTATAGGCTACACATTACTAACTATTACTCCTATAGGCTACACATTACTAACTATTATTCCTATAGGCTACACATCGGACTGTCAATATATCTACTCTAACTCGGTCTGTCAGTCGACGGTGCGGTCGTAGGCTCTGGTCTGAGCTGGGCTATATCTATATATCTACTCCTATATATTATTATATAGTGACACGGGGACTCACCTCGTTGTGACTCAGGAGCCCACTGTGAGTGTGAATGCGTCAGTACCCCGGGTCAGTACGTCTCTGGACGTGTCTGAATACGACACCAAGGTCGGGCCTTGTTAGTCGGCCCGTGTAGTTGGAGTGAATGAGGTCGGTACAGCGATTGACGGATTACCTACCTGCCCCCTGGTGTGGGAGCAGGGAACTATAGCTAACATAAGACATAACTCCCTCTGGTGGAATATACGCCAACAACTCCTATACTGAGTTATTGGTCTCATATATATATATATATATATATATATATATATATATATATATATATATACTACTATTAGTATATATATATACTAATAAGAAAAGAAGCTGTAAAGGTAGAAATAACCCTCATAACATGCTGAGCGAGCGTGGAGTGGACGATGCTACGATGATGAAGGGCGAGTCGAGAAAGTGTGATGAGTGAGAGCGGCGTTTCACTCCTTATGTACCCTGTCCTAGATAAGCCTCTTAAACGGCTGAAAAGACTCTCTAAGTACAGAGCTTCTACCGCAGGTGGGTTTAGACTTAAGCAGCTTAGTTCACACACATGTCTGTTAGAAAAAGCTACTTGCACACGTGCCTTCCTTTTTTCACTAGTATTCACCCTCTGCCGACTTATAAGACACCTATACACTCTTTCTCGTGAAATCTATGGAAGATGATGGAAGGACCACTGACTACATTTTCTTTGATCAGAGCGTGGAGGACGGCGTCGAACGGAGGGACCGTTGTGAACACAGCTTATAGGTTTTTTGGAAGAGGTCTTGTAAAGTCAAACTGGCGAGAGAGATGGCGTCTTTCAACATGACAATGCTGCTATGTTGGAAAAAAAATAGCGTGATTTTTTCAAAAAGCTTCTATGAAAGATTTGACGTCTTCGTTGTTGTAGTGGATCAAGTAATCTGTCATAGTTTGCTTCTTCTTGTCATACTAAACTTTCTGACATGTGGCGTAGTCGGATTTCGGCCATTTTGACGCCCGTCAGTTCGCTGTCAAAAGTCGATCTCGGTGGCAGGGGTTTTTTGTTTACTAGTTTCTTGGTATACGTCATCCATTCGTAAGTAAAGCAACCTTTCTCTTCGTTTGTAGTGAAAGCTCGCAAATAATTCGCGTAGCTGTAACCAAGTGCTAAAAAAGTTGACTACTACGTCCAAGAAAACTGTGTGTAAACCGTCAACTATTGATTGCTTCTCTTTATGACGCTGAATTGTTGGTTTCTTCGGTCTCCGGAGGCAAATAACGAGTGAAGGCGTATTTTTTGATCAGGTTCAAGTCGTAACTCTCCGAGTTGAAGCGTACGACTGGAGCTTGACGGATGTATCTCAGAAACCGCTTCTTCAGTTGAACTAACGGTTGTCTGGTGTGAGCTGCAGCGAAGCCGCCTGGAGAAGGGGTGAATGTCGCTTCCTCTAGCAGGAGAGCTTCACCTATCGCTACATGTAACTTCGCTAAGGTTGGTCGGTAAACTTCTAGCACAGCTTTCTCGATGACTTTGGCGTTCTCGTTTATGTGATTTTAAACTCGGTCTAACAAGGGGTCGGAATCTGCGTCGGATTCTCTGACGTACGCTGCCCCTCCTACCCCGGAAAGTCGTATGCGACGCTAGCCGACATCGCTGCATAGAGGGCAAAACTTAGGTATCGTTCTTCATTTTTCTACGGGTCACTCGTGATTGTACGGTCTTTTAAAAATTTTGAAACACTTTTCGCAAACGTCCTGCGGCATGTTTTTCTTTTTTTTGTTTTTTCACTTATTTACCAAATATTAAAAAAATAAACGTTGTTTATCACTTCGAATACTAGACGCCTCTTATACCACACGATGCTATTAGCATAGTGAAAGACGTCTGTAGTGTAGGATCGATTTCAACAGATGTCCATCTTACTGCAGGGATCAGACGAGAGTGGTCAACACTGGAGTGTCACAGCTCACTTTTATTTCTTTGGGTACAGCTGCATACAACCCTTGAACATACATTGCGACGTCGCCGCGTCCCATGTAGTCTTCCAACACTTTCATCAGAGCCATAGGCTCAGACGTCTCGTTGTACTTCCAAGCTTTCAGCACTTCATAGACAGGGTTCTTCACAGTCCTGTCAGAAGGCACAGGTTGAGAGATGGAAGTTACTTCATGAGAAGTCAACCCTAAGTAGATCCCTATGGTCTTCCAGTCTCTAGGGCAGAGCTCAGCTAAAAGAGAGAAATATTTCTGCACTTTCCACTCCATGTCTCCACTCTCTAAGCCATCCCACATGTCATGCTTGTCCATGTACTCACGTGAGAATTTGATGAGGTCCATACGGTAAGATTCTTCCAAGGCGGCGGCTAGGTCCTTCCACCTACTAGTACAACTTTTCTGGTACCAAGTAGTGAACATTTCTCTAGCTTGAGTTATGACACTTGTCTCACAACTGAGATATCCCATATCCTTCAAGTTCACTTCAAGGAATGAACCTAACCGTATGTAATCTGATGTCGGCAACTTACTACTTATTTTCAGTAGCATAGCGTCTGACAAGTATCCTAACGGCTCTGCTTTGAAGTATGATGATACAGGTACTACTGCAGCAGAACCAATAACAGGAGCAGCGTCTGCGCTGGTATCAGACGACTCGTTGTCGGAACAGGGCAACCACATGACTTCGTAAGGTATTGGTGAGGGCAGTCGCCACGGACCGGACGCACTACCAGTGGAAATGAGGTCGAAAAACGGACTGTGCGCCCGTGACCCTTCGGGTTCCTCGTACGCCTCGTCGTCAGCGTCGTTCTCTGTTTCACCCTGTTGCTTTAGGACATGCATGTCTACTACGCGCTGCTGGGGCTGAGTGTCCGAATAGCTGTAAGTCTCAGCGCGAGCAGCGTTGATGGCGTCGGTTGATGAAGCGGTGGAGAGGTTCTGTGCAACGTGCTGCGTGTCAGTACTAGTAGCGGTAGTCGCAGCAAGAAGTGTAGCAGCAGCAGCAGCAGCAGCAGCAGCAGCAGCAGCAGGAGCAAGCGCAGCGCTAGCAGGTGCAGCAGTAGCAGGCGCAGCAGTAGCAGGCACAGCAGCAGCAGGCATAGCCGCCTCAGCAAGCGCAGCAGTAACAGGCGCGGCAGCAGCAGCAGCAGCAGCAGCAGGCACAGCAGTAACAGGCGCGGCAGCAGCAGCAGCAGCAGCAGCAGCAGTAGCAGCAGCACTAGCAGCACGAGGATCACTAGCAGCCGCAGCAGGCGCAGCAGTAGCAGCAGCAGCGTGCTCAGCAGCAACAACCGTCGCGAGTGTAACAACGTCGCTACTACGACGACTACTACTACCACTACTACTGCTGTGTGCGCTCGCTACAGCGGGAGGGTGATAAGACCAAGCGGTTGCGGCGGTAGTCTCAATTTCAGTAGCAAGAGGAGACGCTGACAGTAAACGATCACCGTTCTGCGTATTCTTCTTGTTGTTGAACTCGATTAGATCCTTGGACGACAGTAGTTGTTGTGTTTTGCTCATGGTGGTGCCTGTAGAGAGCAGCAAAAGACTGAGTGAGTGAACGGGTGTTTCCAGGCCTCTTATATACTCCTTCTCGCTTCTAGAGCTAAGCTACTTACAGCTCTCTTCAGCTGCCGCCGGCTGACCGGTGACCATTCACAAAGAGAAACAAAAAGTCATAAGGCATGACGTTTTCAGCTGGATCCCTTTCCCCCTCCCCTTTGAGAGATCGACTGACACGAGCTAAGCTACTTACTGCCTTGTTCAGCAATTCAACGTGCGTTAGCTGTATAAAGGATTAAGCAGTTGCTGCCGCCAGCTGACCGGCGGACATTCCCAAAGAGAAACAAAAGACATAAGTCATGACGTTTTCAGCTGGATCTCTTTCCCCCCTCCCTCTTTTTTTTTTTTGAGAGATGGACTGCCATGAGCGGGCGGTGTACCGACTGTACTAATTCAACGCGCATTAGCTGTATAAAGGATTAAGCAGTCATGAGCTTAGAGTGTGTATACAAAAAAACTACAGGAGGCGTGTAGTGTGAAGCAGGACCCCCTAAGACGGGAGTGTCTGTCTGTGAGTAGAGTCGTGTGCATGTGGTGAGCGACTTAAGTGTAAAACAAAAAAAAATCACCGCCTCCTGCCGTGGTGAGTAGACTGGCCGGCGGCGGCCGGCTAGTTCAATAGGGGTGACAGCTGACTAAGGCTGTGCATGAAAATCCGATTTTCACCTGACCTCTGACGTTTGTTACAATGAATGCCAAAGGGGGAGAGAGTTGTCCTCAGGTAGGGGGTAGGAGGTAAGGCTAATGGATAAGGAAAAAAAACACCATTTTCAGCTGGCCACCACAGATGGCGATGACATACCCCTCGTCATCTAAGCTCTTAAGAAGCTCTTACGGAGCGGAGCGGCTGCTGGCCAGCTGGGGTGAGTAGACCGGCCGGCGGCGGCTAGCTAGTTCAATAGGAGTGACAGCTGACTAAGGCTGTGCATGAAAATCAGATTTTCACCTGACCTCTGACGTTTGTTACAATGAATGCTAAAGGGGGAGAGAGTCGTCCTCAGGTAGGGGGTAGGAGGTAAGGCTAATGGATAAAGAAAAAACACCATTTTCAGCTGGCCACCAAAGATGATGATGACACGCCCCTCGTCATCTAAGCTCTTAAGAAGCTCTTACGGAGCGGAGCGGCTGCTGGACAGCTGGGGTGCTGTTGGAAATAGGATTAAACTCCCTCTGTATAAAAGCTCTGATTTCTGTTGGAAAAAAACCATATCACCTTTGACCACAGTAACGTCTACTACCACCACCACCAGCACCACCGCCGCTGCCACCGCCGCCGCCGCCGCCAGTCACAGCTGATCGCCTCATTAAAAGCATGTGACGTCGTCGCTTCTAGTCACT
Source organism: Harmothoe impar (assembly GCA_947462335.1). Classification (NCBI taxonomy): domain Eukaryota; kingdom Metazoa; phylum Annelida; class Polychaeta; order Phyllodocida; family Polynoidae; genus Harmothoe; species Harmothoe impar. The sequence continues at coordinate 78,995,243 of OX381706.1, read as the reverse complement.
TGCTTCATCAAGTCGCTTCCAGGCACGTGATCTTAAAGACCCTCACTTCTTAAACAAAAAAAAACGAAGAGACACGCTTCTTCCTCTCGAGAGGAAGAATGACGTATATAAGGAGGCTGACACGTGTATAGGCGCCTTATTAGTCGGTAAATACTAGTGAAAAAGGAAGGCAGGTGTGCAGGTAGCTTTCTAACAGACACGTGTGTGCACTAAGCTGCTTAAGTCTAAACCCCCCTGCAGTAGTCAAGTAGCATGTGAAAACTTACTTAACAGATCACTTAATTGAGTAGAGACTCTGTACTGAGAGAGTCTTTTCAGCTGTTTAAGAGGATTATCTAGGACAGGGTACATAAGGAGTGAAACGCCGCTCTCACTCATCACACTTTCTCGACTCGCCCTTCATCATCGTAGCATCGTCCACTCCACGCTCGCTCAGCATGTTATGAGGGTTATTTCTACCTTTACAGCTTCTTTTCTTATCGAAGTGTCGACGCTACAGAGCATCGAAACCCTCTCGAAATGAGTCCAAGAAAGAAAAAGCAACTCCCACTAGAAGCAAGAAGAGAAACAGTGCCCTATGATGCATGTGAGGTAAAGAAACATTGGAAGGACGTCACCAAGGAGCAATGGATAGAAGCATGCTTCAACTTCATCGGAACAGTAGTTTCATTTGGACAGAGGGAGAAGATTTTGTTAGAGCTATTTTTCTTAGCTCCGTATACTTGGCCTGACTGTGGTGAAATTCCTTCAAGTTTGTCAGTCTTCGCCATACAAGTTATCAACTCCTTGAAGGAGCTTCGATATATGCAAGGCACTCAGGAGGAGATTGTCAAGAAAATGACGGAATTCGAAACAAGCGAAGACACAATATGGTGCGAGGAGACGACATATGCGGACGATGATCTGGAGTCCATCATTTGTAGTCCGTTGGAACATTATGTTAAAGACTTTGAGGACATGCTAGGCAGCACTGAGATGAACCCGAAAGAGAGATCCCTTACTGCACAGAAAGAGGCCAAAGCTGTGTTGGAAAAGCACAAGTTTGGTCAAGGATTCACTCTTCAAAGCAGCTGTGTGAGTGTGATAAAAAGTCTTGTGTTGAAACATTCAGACATGAAGTTTTCGCGTGCTGTCGACACACTTCCTTTGCCTGAACTGATGATGAACATGATCGACCCTATGGTACCAACACGTTTCGACTCTGCCAATTGTCCCATGTATAAAATGGTTTCAAGTTTTGCCCGTGGCCGATGGCTAAACGATCCACTGAAGTCAGAAAACCTCCTTGATTTAATCAATTGACTAAATGTATTTTCTCATACTAGTATTAGTAGCATTAGTAATAGCGGCTACTCAGTCTCGTGCAGCACAAGCAGCAGTATCTGTCAGCGGCATCCGTGACATCGTCAGCAGCAGCAGCAGCAGCTGCACAAGCAAAAGACAAACGCCGTAGTCTCCTCATCCAGACCTCCGCTAGTAGCGCTCTATAAGCGCAAGCAGTGGCTGTGAACCCCCTCCTCCCGCCGTACACACGGGTAAATATCAGAGTCGGCCAATGTCGCCAATACTACTCTCATACAAGGGTCAGGCGCTGCTGACCTATAATAGATGAGTCAAGGACTATTCTACTGAGGGTCAGGCTACGCCGGAAATTCAATAACAAGCTGGACTTTGGCAAATTTGCTTGAAAGTCTGGCCAGCAAGAGTCCGGCATACTCTCCCAAGAGTTCAGCATTGCCAGACTATGGCATGAGGATCCCGCATGGTCAGACTTTCAAAAGCAAGTTTGCCAAACTCCAGCTTTTTATTGAATGTCCGGCGTAGCCTGACCCTCACTAGAATAGCTCTTGACCCATCTATTATAGGCCAGCAGTGCCTGACCTTTGTCTGAAGGTAGAATTAGCGCTATTGGGTGCCTCTGATGTTTGCCTGTGTGTAGTCAAACCTCGCCTGAGAGAGACATACTTCAGAAAGAAAAGAAAGCGGCGTGAGAAGGTGACGGGATCCCAAGTGTCAACCCTAAGACTTACATTTGCTACGATCAAATCAGCGGCACCGGTGAAAGAAAATCTCAAAAAAAAGTGTACAGAAGTAGTCGTCTTCTTAAATGTTTTCGAAAACGAAAAACTCTCCTTGCGGTAAATATAAATTTCAAAAGTGGTACGAACCAAAAATGGACACTTACACCATAGAGAAAGATGACGTGCGCTACTTGTATTATAAGCGTCGCGTGCATTCTAACGGTGTGACAACGAGTCCTTTAAAATATGAAAAAGTGTGTTATTGATTGATTGAGCGCATCTTTTCAAAAATAGAGTGTTATTAGAATTGAAAAAAAGAAAATAAAAAAATAAAATAAAATTATTGTTGTGTTTATTTTCATACGTCTTCTTTTATTAGTAAGTAAAACAATTATAACAATTAACTAGCGTGTCCTCTTAAAGTGACACTTCCTCCGGTCGCTGCTGAATCGTCTAATTAAGGTATGTGTCGTCGTCACTTCTAGTCACGTGACTCATCAGGTCACTTCCGGTCGCGTGATCCTAAAATCGATCACTTCCTAAACAAAATTAAATTAAGAGACACATTTCTTCATGACCCAACCAATCAGAGGTCTCCATTTGACCAGAAGTAAGCCCCTCATTTGCATAAATGGGTCACTTCCGGTGTACCAGCCAATCAGAAGCCTCTAACTAAGTCAAAGTCACTTGACGTCACTTCCGGTATGCCCTTATATGTACATGTGAAGGTCACATGACGTCACTTCCGGTATGCCCTTATATGGGCGTGTGACGTCACATGACGTCACTTCCGGTATGCCCTTATATGGGCGTGTGACGTCACTTCCGGTCAAATGGAAGCCTCTGATTGGCTGAGTCATGACCTTGACCTCTAACTAGGTCAAGGTCACGTGACGTCACTTCCGGTATGCCCTTATATGGGCATGTGACGTCACTTCCGGTCAAATGGAGGCTTCTGATTGGCTGCAGGTCGATTGAGTAATAAACAGTACTTAACTATAGTCCCGTTCCGATACATACTATACTACTTATATATATATATATATATATATATATGGCACAAACTCCCGACTTATGTTGTTTCGGCTATTTCTGGCCCTTTTCAGGCTTGTACCCTTACAGAATAATCAGTTTTGCACCAATCTTTTCACGTTTTTGGTATATGTGAGAAAACATCCTCACAATTTGGGAAATCTTCTATTTTTGTGTATTTGCCCAATATTTTCCGTTTTCTGGCCCTCCAAAGGCCCAAAAACCCCTAAAAACGTAAAAAATGCTAAAAATTACATGTTTAACATGTTCCCCATGTCTACTGAGGCAGTAACAGCCTATCCCTAATACCATTTTCTATTAGGCCTATGGTATAGTCAATTGATTCTCAAGGATTTCACTAGATATGTACCATATTTTTTTCTCCACAGTCATTTAAGTGTGTTTTGTCAGCAAAATGATCAAAAGTCCTATCAGGTTGATACCTCTATATAGTAAATTAAGTAGATCCACACAGTATCCATTGTATCCCAGATTGTGAGGTAACTCTTGTGTCTTCTGCTGGAAAAAATAAATTTTGAAAAAAATCCAATAATCTTGCCTCCAGTAGCATATGTCTATTGGGATACATATTTTCCATCACGGAGTCACCCAGAATATTAGTCACGGAGTCACCAGCCACCCTGATGAAAATTTAAACCTTCATAGAATTATTAATACCCAATGTATTTAAGTTATCTCTGGTTTCCCTGTGTCCTACCCACTCCCTCTAATGTTCTTATACAGAAATCCACCATTCTTATGCTCATTTATACAAGAAATTATTTTGGTCACGGAGTCACCAGGGTGACTCCGTGACGTAAAATAGGTTAATAGTGGTACTTTAGGCCTATACTGTGCAAACTAGGTCTAACCAGATATCATGATGCTTCATATTTCCTAAAGTACACATGGTCATGACGTTGTAGAGTGATTTTAATCAATAATGGGACCATTTTGAGGAAACTACAGTAAAGTTGAGAGTATGTAGTTGAAATTTTCATATTTTTGATAAATGCTCAAAATTCACCAGGCTGTATCTCAAAAACTGTTTTCCTGAAGATATCCATTCTTGGTATGCCTGAAGATGTATGTTACCCCAGCTTGTATGCCAAATTATTAGTTGCTGTGATGTATTTAAGGCATAATGTACATAAACATGTATTTTTCGTCACGGAGTCACCCCAATTGCAGACAATATACTTTGCGAAGCGATAAAATCTGAACCGCTAGGGTTACAGACGTATCACAAAGTGTTCTGAGGAGCCAAAATATATACCTTTCAATATAATAAACTTGTTTAAACATATTGAGAACTTTCTGATTTGTCCTTCCTCTATCCTAAAACAACATAAGTCAGGGGTTTGAGCCATATATATATATATATAATGTCCTAAACGCTCCGCTCAAAACGTTAAAAAAGAAATGAAAAAAGTATCTCCATAGGGCCTGCTTTCCACCCTCCCTGTCCTTGCTCGGTCTCCGGGTGTGCGTGCCTATTTATAGCAGCCAATCAGAATGCTGCAATTGGTTGCAAGGAATGCCACAAGGAAGTGGACTGTCTAACTATGCATCCAACTGATGAACTCTGTCATGAACTGCGCAGCTCCCTTTTCCTCCCACACCCACTTCCCAGTGGGCACACAACTCAGTTGAATGTTGCATCAATGTTGCATCAACATTGAATCAACATTGTCAACCAGTTTTCAATGTTGATTCAATGTTCTGTGCCCAGTGGGTTTTCCCACTATTCTTTAATCTATTGTTCTAGTACCTATGCAGTTACCCCTGCTGGTAAAGTAATTTGCCAATTATTCATATTTTCATGTCCACCTGGAAACCTGGGACAAACCTGTTGCTCCCTGAAAGAGGGAAAATGAAAGTGGTCATTTCCATACAACAATGGGTATCCCCTATCCCCCCAGTTCAAATTTCTCCTGGCCGACCCCTATAATGTAAATGCATTTTTTGTTATAAAAAAGAGGGAGCCAAATTATTCTTGCACCATATCAACCGCCACTTCCTGCCCCTTGGTTAAAACATTATCACACTCAAAAAATAAACTTGTCTCCAGACTCTTCCAAGTGACTGTCATAAAATAAACGAGTCAAAAACTTGTCTAAGTGACAAGGAAGCGGGTCTTCTAGCTGGAGATAGAAGACCGGCTTGGTATTTGCCAGCCCAAAACCCGACATTTGCCAGCTCCAGATTCTATTTGTGGGATGGTAACCTGATATGTTAGACAGCTTTTGACTCGTTTATTTTATGACAGTCACTTAGACGAGTCTGGGGACGAGTTTATTTTTTCAGTGCACTCCCTAAACCCGCCTGACTTCTTTGTATCATCTAAAAGGTCTTAAGCTGATATTTAGGAGGATTACTTTTGAAGTAAGGAAATAAATTCCAACAAGTGTTACTTACCGTGGGTGTGGTCTCGGCGGGGCAGGTAGCAGGTATGGGTGGTGTGTGACGCAGAGGTAGATGTAGGAGCTCGATGTAGACACTGTTGGGTAAGGGAGTGCTCATTTTATAACAACAGGGGGGTGGTGTGATTTCACCGCCCCCCTCCTCCGGCAGCCCGAAAATCGTGCGCATTTGCGCCCCTTTGTAGCATAGTAACGCGAGGGCATTTTCCTTCAAAACAGGTTGAATTTGTTTGACCCCCCCCCCCAAGCCCCAAGAGGGGTCCTAATATTTTACCCCCCCCCCCCCCGGTCAAATGGTCCAAATTTTTTACCCCTCTCCCGCAAATCCACCACCCACCGCCTGTTGTTAAAAGATGTGTACTCCCTAAGATATGTGCACCCTGGGACAAAAATAAGGAAGGTTTGTTCCAAGTCACCGGACCGACCCTATCAAAACAGGACCGACCCCACCATTTTTTAAGCAATTTTGAAGAAATACTTATATCTTTACACTTTTTTGGTCACTTTTCAGTTCAAAAAGAGGCTGGCTACTTTTTTCATGTTAAGTATCTAACGCGAAACATATATGCGGCATGGTACATAAAAATGTACTAGTATGCAGTTTTGAAAACATCTTCACATGTTTACACATGTGAAGGTCAATTTTAGGGTATGTAGAGCTAGCACTTTCATTGTATTAAAAAAAAGTAAAAAGATAAAAAAGAAATCCGACCTACCAAACCTAGACATTGTGCCCATATTACCTGAAACAAACCTTTTTTTATTTGGCCCTGTATACACTACTCTCGCCCCATGCAGATCCGTCTATGGGAAGACTCTGGTAAGGCCAAAAAGAAAAAAGGTGTGTTCAGGCAACATGGTCCAAAAATTTAGGGTAGGTAGGTCGGATTTATTTTTTTTTGAATGTTGGAGGTAAGTACCTTGAATGAGTCGCGGACTGCCATATCGGCTCGCGGGTCATCAAGACGACTCACCGATTCTTACTATAACTAGGAATATCATGAAATTATTGGACATTCTTGTTAATAAGCAATTTCCTGAGGCTGGACAGTTGATTATAGGGATGTGATCTGTTCTTCCTGACCAAAAAATTGCTAAAATTTCCGAAAAAAATATGAATATTTTGAAAAAAAAATCAAAAAATCTCCAAAATCGGAAAAAAAAGCTAGGTTCGGCCCTTTTTTGAAACTAGGGTCGGGTTGCCTGAAACACACCTTTTATTTTTTTTGGCCTAACCTTCATTATGACTTGAATTTTGCTGGGTCTGAGTAATCCCTGTTTGTAGCTTGGAACCAGCGGGCAGAAACCAGAAGGTATGGTGGAAGTTTCCCCGCCATAAATTCTGGTTCCTGTCCTGCTTCCTGTTTGCTGGTTCCAAGCTACACTGAAAATCCATAGATTGAAAGGGTTAGTCAGTACAGACTAACCCAGGTTGGTCATATGAGTGTTAGTGATAATGGCAAAGTTATATTCAAAAATGACCGAGGGGTCAGTCAGTAGTGGCTAACTTAGGTTCATCATTGGTGTGTTTTATTTGTATACCACTAGTTGGGGCCACCTGTCATGACCACTCAGTGGCTCCCCCTGGAAATAAAACGACTAAGGTGGGTTGGTCAGCACTGACCAACCTGACAATAATAACTGACCTAGGTTGGTCGTATAGGGAGCCAAAAAATGACTAACTAGGTTAGGCACTAGTGACTGAGAGGTTGGGCGTATAGAGAGCCTAGGAATATCAGTGTATGGTGGAAGTTTCCCCGCCATAATTTCTGGTTCCTGTACTGGTTCCTGTGTGCTGGTTCCAAGCTACCAACAGTGCTTGCCAAAAACCAGCAACGGTTAAAGTTTACATATTTCAAGAAGATACAACCTACCTGGACATGTGCACACCATGCATGGTCTTAAATTATACACTTTTAAGAGTTTGCCTCTAGACGGTGTCACCAAACACACAAACAACTTTCTACCCTGGCTGAATTTTATAGGGGGGGAAATGATTTTTTTTTAACTAAAGAAGAACAGGGCCTGGGGTACAGAGCAGGGACAGGATGATATTTGGTGGCTCTATTTGATGGAAAACCTATGCAGTGCTAGAACATGTACTGTCTTATTTATTATGTATTGTATTTCGTATTCAATGATATCATATCTGCCATTACCGTAAAACCTCGCGTATAAGCCTAACTCGCGTATAAGCCGCACCCCTACTCTAGGCCAATCCTATAAGCCGCACCAGCGATCTGATTCGCGTACTAGCCGCGGCTTATACGCGAGGTTTTACGGTACTCCTATTGCAAGGAAAATAATGTTCAAATAGAGCAATAGTAATAGATTGTGCAAAGAGGGAATAAGGTAATACACCAGGCTAACAAAAATATGCTATTCATTTAGAGCGCTATATTATTACTTTTACCCAGCCTCCGACAAAAGTTCTTAGTGGACCCCTAACATAAAAATGTATTGGTTGATCTGGGGGAATTACTGGAAGAAAAATTCCAAAAAGAAAAAAAAAATCTCAATTTTGAAAAAAATTAGGCGAGCAAAATCCATTGACAATTTTTTTTCAAAAAAAATAAAAATTTCCATTTCCGAAAATAAGGTGCGCGAAATCCATTGACCAACTTTTTTTTGGTCTGGTCTAATAGTGATGTTTATAAGTGGCATTTTGGTGAATGGCATGTGGAACTAGTGTACCACCTGTACCCCTCTAAGCTGTCCTCTAACCAGTCTAATACTGTGAGGAAGGAGACTATGGTAACTGCAGTTACCAGATCCAACATGGCCGCCAATGAGAAAACAATTCTAATATAACACCTTTACTGTATTTGTGGTATAAATACATGGATTCTTTCCACAAAAAGCTGCATAATCATAGTTCATATATGTGTGTTTGTGTAGACAAGAGCTGACCCCCCGGTATTATGCCTTTTCGTAGAAATCAGCCTGAAATGAAAACTTGGGACTATGGTAACTATTTGTGTAGGACTACGGTAACTGGTCCTGTTTATAGTTGCTGAATGTACTATGGTTACTGGTCCAAAAGTACCATGGTAACTGCTTTAAACAAGTACTATATATACAATACAATCACTTCAACCATGACGGTCAATCTTTAAAATTTTAAAAACACATGGCCCTGTCCAAAAACAGTCACTCTCATACAGCTGCCATTGTACTTGTTATTGTAGACCAATACAGTTACCATGGTCCACCTGCTTCTAAAGCATCCTTATACTGCTGTTCTAGACTATTCCATGATATATTAAGGGGCCCAAATGATAAAGTATGGTAACAGCTGTGACTATGCAATACCCAAGCTGCTATAAACACAGTGTAATCTCCACTTTTGATGCTCTATGCTACAATAGGTGAGTTTGGGGAGGGCCAAAATAATTACTTTCGTGATTACGAAGACCAGCGTGCTTGTACCTTCAAGTCAGCTACTGCAAAGCGCACGCACGGGTTAGCTCTCCCAAGTGAGAGGACAGACGTTCAGAGCGTTATCTTGATAAGACTTTTAAGACAGTCTGAATAGTCTTAACGTTAGTTCCTAAACAACCGGACAGATGGCGCCATCCCGCATCACAGATGGCGCCATCCTTATTTGAGAGGACAGACGTTTAGATCGTTATCTTATTAAGACTATTAAGACAGTCTTATTGGTCTTAACTTTAGTAGAGGCCGCTTATGGCATTAAAAATAAATAATATTTTGAAAGTATTACTATTACGACTAGTATGTAATGGGGGGCTCTGCCCCCCAACCCCCGTTTCTTTTTCTTCTTTTTCTTCTATTAGAGACATCCTGAGTTCCTCTGAGCTGGTTGCCGGCTTGAAATGATTTATTTTTAATGATGAAAGCGGCCCTGGGTAAGACACTGAATTAAGACTTTAAGACTTAAGATTAAGATAACGCGTAGTGTCCGTGTCTCAAGACATGACAGTCCTGCCCCAACATAAGACACTGAATTAAGACTTTAAGATGTCTTATTAAGATAACGCTCTGAACGTCTGTCCTCTCACTTGGGAGAGCTATCCAGTTTTTGCCTGCAAAGCACCAGCTTCAGCAGCTGAAGCGGGTGCTTTGCAGGAGTCTACCGGATGGTACAGGCATGCCGGTCTTCGTAATCACAAAAGTAATTATTTTGGCCCTCCCCGAACTCACCTAGTGGGGATCCCTCAAGGGTGATCTGATAACTGCAGTTACCATAATCTGTACATCTGATTATGGTCATATGCTATCATGCAACCACCTCTCCTCAGATCTTTTATCTGAGTGAGTACTTTAGTTCATTTGAACTCAGGTGATTTGACAGGTTTTTTATAGCCTGTATTAAAGCTTGATTATAGAAACTTGTAGTCCATATTGGTGTCATACACCATCAACATTCAAATTATATATATATATATATATATATATATATATATATATATATAAGGTTTCACTGACAATGGCATGTCACATGTCCCTATATGTATCCACCAATGGTTATCTATTAATTAGTAAGGTTGTAATGCCCCTTGCACACCCAGCTCTTTGTTTTTGTTTGTTTGTTTGTGTAGTTTAACGTCCCACTGACTATGCAGGTGAGACTTACTCAAGTTTCAGTTTTTCACAAGCTCTTTGTAATACAAACCATCCATAGCATGGTCTGGAGCCCGATGCAAACAGGATCCCCAGGAACCTTCCTCATACCTCCAGAATAAATAATAGTGATAAAAAAAAGTCTCTTTCCTCCCAGTGTCTAAGGGAGTGGTCATTTTTTAACAACAGGGGGGGTTGGTGGATTTGGGAGGGGGACCAAAAAAATTTGGACCCCTTGAAGGGGGGGGACCAAAAAAATTTGGACCCCTCTTGAGGGGGGGACCAAAAAAATTACACCCCTATTTAGCGGAAAAGCCCGCGCGTTACTATAGCTCAAAGGGGTCGGGCGCGCTCAATTTCAACCGGCCTGGAGGGGGGGACCAAAAAATTTTCTACCCCAATAGAGTCACGTTCGTAGGGTAGGGATAGCAGTGGGATGGTGTGATTGACGTGTCCTTGGTAAATTTTGAGCGTAATAGTAGGATTGGTTTTGTGTCCAGAGTTTGTCATTCCAAAGTGACGTGTAATCTTGTTTTTACACTTGAAGATGGTTTTGATAACAGCGTATACGATTAACGCTACAAATATTAGGGTAAAAATGTTATGGGCATCAACGTATTGATCTAGATTGATAGTGTGGTTTTCTTTGGTTTCACTCTGGGGGATGGGGTTAATAAATTTCCAAGAAATGTTGTTGGGTCGAGCACTGACGGTCGGGATGGTCGCGAACAGTGCTTTTCCTTTGGATACATATAATAAGTAGAAGAATCCTACGGCGTTTAGAATGCAAGTGACTGGTACTATATAGTTCCATACAGGGCTAGCGAAGAAGCTAGCTATGTTTTCTCGTATGGGTGTGTCCTGGATGGGTCGGTCTAAGATGTCTGCTGCGTTGGTGGCTTCTATTAGGATATTCCTGGTGAAGGGTTCCAGGTCCAATGTAATGTCTGATGACAACTTGCTGATGTTTGTCATAGATTTGATGATAGCTTGTGTATGTAGATGTGGTATGTGTATAGGATCGTGGTGTAGTGATGATGCTGTGATGTTGAGATTGTTTGTGAGTGCGAGTAGTATGGGTGTGTTGGCCGCGTGCATTAGAAAATGTGTTGAAGAAGATTCGTTACAAGGAATTTTGGTGTTTGGGAGGTACAATGAGTCGAACTGTAAGTGGCACATACATGGGACACCAATAACTGCGTAGGCCGAAGCTTTCTTAGTAGTTGGTGTCATGTGCTGACAGATGACGTGGTAGTACTCTCTGTTAGTAGTTACTAAATATTTGTCTTTACCAATAGCTATAGCACGGGTTTGTATGGGTCTCAGAGGGTGTACTTGAAATGTGCAGAGTCTGGCTATGTCTGCCTGGTTACCTTTAAAGGCCGCCATGAGGCAGGTTGGCTGGTCACTGCGTATTCTAGGCATGGTCCTAGCGCATACTTTCAGTATTGAGCCTTGGCACGTAAGCAGATCTGCGTTTGTCATCTCTAAGTACAATGTCTCTGCCTCGTTGACAGCGAGGAAAGTTTTGTCAGTGTGTAATAGGGTAGATCCAGAACTTGTCGTATTTTCGGTGTTAATGGGGACATGAGTTGTAATTACTTGATATAGGTTAAATGCTGCGTCTGTGGCAGAAATGATAACGTTAATATGAATGTATAAGTGAGTTTTGGAATAGGTGTATAGTGCAACTGGCTGTGAGTAGTAATATGCGGTGTCAATAATGGTTACCTCGGATCCTGGGTTCCTAATTTTGAGTTGTGTGTCTAAGGTGGCTAGCTTGAGTGCTAGCTCTGTCGGTTGAATCATATCCGGTGCTAATATTCCAGTGGACAATAATCTGAGAGAATTTTCCACCTTGTATAACCCTTGTTGGTAAGCGATCCTGGTCATTAGGACAATTACCTGGGCTGATATAATGGCTGACTGGGTAATCCTACGATCCTGGTCGGCTTGGATGGAGGTTAGGGTTGTGGAGAAATCATCAGACCATGAGTCTATGGATTCGGTAATATTGAGTAGAGATTCCTGTACAACGTCCTGTTGTTTTATATAAGTGTCTAGAAACTGCTGGTGTTGCTGGGTGACATCATGTAAACCTTGTGCAGTTTTAACATTGACGTCGGCCAGTGTACCAATTCTAGCATCTAGGTGATGTATGACGTTGATGATAGAATCCATGTCTCTAGTGGTTGCCAGGCCAAAGATTGATTTAAAGAGCTCCCCTAAGAATCCTAGGATAGCTCTCTTTGGCCTGTTAGTAATAGGGTCCGAGAGGAAGTGTGCAATGTTCTTTAAAGTCTTAATAATGTTAATATCTACGTTTTGTAGTAGTCGGTCGAGGTCGGCAGCTTGTTGTAACATCTTGGCGTCATGGCTGTCATGGGGTCCTAGTGAAGTCAGTTGAAGAGTCCTGATGGTGTTGTAAATGAGTGGCTTCGGACGAGGAGCCATTGGGATGTTGTAGGGGATGGCCAGTATGACCTCGTGTAGGTCATGACCAGTGATGATTTGTCCCGGCAGCTGTTCATAGATGAGGCCGATATTTTGCCTCACTATTGGTTGTGCTGCCGCGTAAATGATGTGTGTGATGAGTAATAGGAGGTATGGTGTATACCTCATGATTCCCGAGTTGTTGGGATTTGATAGTAATAATAGTAGTAGTCGATCGTTTGTAGTAGTAAAAGTATATAGTCGATAGTTGGTGAAAGATGAGTGTAAGTGCGCAGTACTGGCGGGGATCTACCAAATTAACTGTGGGCTGCTCCTGACTGAATCGATGTGTGTAGGGGTGTGGTCACTGGGTGACTGTGGTGAAAGATGGGGGGATGTGTGGGAACTTATACCCTTTGGTCTGGGTACAGGGTGGTGGCTATGTCACCCTGCCATGTTGGTCGTTATCACACTCCAAAATGGAGCTTTTGTTTGCGCGCTCCAGTGGTGGCGCCATCCAGGGCTCAGATTGCGGTCATCCTCCTGGTGTTGTTGACACCTGCAATGCATGTGGGTGGCCACCCGCATACAAGGCTTTTCCACTGGTCTATGGGGGGGGGGGGCTAATAAGAGTGCGCAAACTGTCCTTTCATGTCGGATTTGACATGTTGATAATAGTTCTATTTGAGGTGTCAGTTTGTTAAAGGAGCAGCAATAATATGGAGTCGCCCTGCCACTTACTTGTGTGGTGAAATGGGTATAGATGGATAATAATAATAATAGTAATAATTGATGAAGCTTGTGCGCTTTATGGTGATAAATACTGTATTTCCAGTATTTCTTTTGATGATCGGTGTGTAAGTCGTGATTCTTTGTGAATCATTATAATAGTAGTAGTGATAATAGTAGTTGTTGTAATAGTCAGTGTTTGATCCTTTTGGTAATAAAGTCGATAATATATGACAGTTGGTGTCTCTTTGTGATAGTAGGGGTGATATAGTGAGCTTTTTTTTTTTTTGTTGTTTATGTAATATAGGTGATAACTCTTTTCCTCTTATATATTCTATAGTTTATATTATGGTTTTAGTCCTACCGGTGTCCTCCTCTTGACCTTGGAGTGGGCCGGCTTTGCTTTATATATATTTTTGGTTTGTAGAAGCGATGGTCTCGCTTTATATGAATCTCCGTCTTTCTTCCATAGTTTGGTTATGAGGTCGTCGTTCGGGTCAATGAGTCTGTGTATGAAGTCATTGTTTCTTACGTGACGTACGAGTTTCAGTCTGTCTACATGGACTGGGTTTTTCATTGTTTTCATTGTGATGACGGATTTGAGGAGGACAGATGTTTTTGAGACGAATTTGCACACTATGTATGGACCTGAGTACACCTTCTGAAGTTTCAAACATTTTGTTCTATCCATCAGTCGGGGTACCTTGACATACACTAGTGATTCTTTCTGCACCTTTGTAGGTTTTGCCTTTTTGTCGTGTTGTTGTCTCATTTGTTCTGTCCTTTTTTCGATGTTTTCAATGACCTGGTTGTATGTGTAGTCTATTTTCTTTAATTTGTCAATGATGTGGAGATTTAGACTTTTCTCTTCTTCCTGATTGAGTTTGTTGTCTATTATGGTGTTTGGATTCCTTCCCTTCATAATGAAGAACGGTGTGAAGGCAGTGGTGGCGGACTCTGTGTTGTTGATGGAGAACACGAGGTGTGGTAGGAATACATCCCATGTGTCCTGGTGTTCCTCACAGTAGGCCCGTATGCCTTCAGACAGCGTCTTCACGTATCTTTCAGCCTGGCCGTTCGATTTTGGTCTATAGGCCGAGCTGAAGACATGTTTTATGTTGAGGGAAGATGTCATGTTTCTGAATTTTGAATTTTTATATGACGTTCCATTGTCTGACTGGAGGTATGTTGGTATACCCTCGGCCAGAACAACCTTCTCTATGAATTCTGCGGTAGTTGTTTCCGCGTCCAATGATGTAGTAGGGTAAGCTATGCAGAATTTAGAGAACCTGTCGACCACTACCTGAATGTATACGTTCTTTCCTGGTGTTGGTGGTAGTGGGCCTATGGCATCTATGTGGACAAACTGGAATGGGTAAGAAGGGGTACTATGGGCCGTCATTGGCAGGTTGTTGGTTAGGTTCATCTTTTTGGCTTTCAAACAGACGTGGCAGGTCGCAGTGAATTTCTGGACGTCGGCCGCCATGCTCTTCCAATATACTTTGGGAAGCATGGTCGACAGCATTCTTTGTGCGCCAGCGTGGCCTGCCATTGGTAGGTCGTGAAAAAGCTTCAAGATGGGAAGTCTCATGTCATCTGGGATGACAGGTTGGAATGAGAATTCCTTGTGTTTCTTCCATAGTACCGTGTTGATATGGACCAAAATATCATTCAGCATGATGTGGTCATCAGCTATCTTGATAAATTGCTCCGTTTCCTTCTTGTTTTTGTCGTTGGGTACCTGTCCGTTCTCTAAATACGTGATGATAGCTTTCGTGTGTAAGTTATATCTTTGTTCTCTTTTGAGGTTGAGTATGGAGATCTGTGGGTCGGAGAGGCTTTCTATCATTTCAATCAGATGATTAGTCTGATTGGCCAAGTGTTTTGCCATGTCTGTGGCGTCTCTTCTAGGCTTCTCATTTTTCTTCTTCGTTTTTGGTTTATCTGTGGTTTTCTTAGGTTGCGGTGCCGGGGTGTGGCCTGGGACCGGTCGGGTCGCCGCAACCTGCTCTATTTGTTCTGTTTGAGTTTCTTCTATGAATGTTGATAGGGCTTCTAGGGATGTAGAGGGTACTGTCAGCTGCTGTGGGGCGTGGCCTGGGACCGGTCGTGCAGCTGAATCCACTTCCTGTTGTACTGAGGCCACTATGGCTGCTAACAGTCCCTTGTATTCTGTTTGTGGAAGCCCAAAATGATGTAATTTGGTACTTGGAATGTCAGGATTTGCTCTCAGGTTGGGGGTAAATCGTTTTACTTCTTCTATGTCTTCTGTGTTTTCCTCCATACATTCACAATAGAAGTGATGGGTGGAGTTTTTCTTCAGAATTGATTTGGGTAGTCGTTTTGGTAGCGTCAATGGTGGTTCGTCTTCTTTGAATTTCTGTGTGTGTATGTCATCCTCAAACATAATTCTATGTTGTACCCTTATGGCTTTGGGTTTTGGTGGAGGATCTGTCATTGGTGTCTTGTCTAGTGGGTAGTCTCGTCTTGACATAACGTCTGATGGTATGTTTAATTTGCCTCTTATGTGTCTGATATTAAATTGAAATTGTTGAATTTTGAGCGCCCACCTTGCCCACATGTTTTTGTTATCTGATTTTGTCAACATGTGGATGAGGGCTTGGTGGTCAGTATATAACTCGAATGGTCTTCCTTCTAGGTAGTGTCTGAAGTACTCTATTGCAAATACTACTCCCAATAGTTCTCTTTGGGTGGCACCATAATTCCTTTCGTGGTCATGGAGTGCTCTGCCTGCAAAGGCTACTGGTCGTAGAACGCCGTCTTTCTCCTGGGAAAGAGTAGCTCCCAGGGCTGTACCAGATGCATCTGTTGTAAGATGGAACTGTTTGTTGTAGTCTGGGTACAGCAAGATGACGTCATTGCATATAGAGTCCTTCAGGGTCTGAAATGCAGTCTCACATTCTTTTGTCCAGACAAATTTGTTCCCATTTTTGAGCAAGTTAAATAGAGGTCGACCAATTTCACTGAACCCTTTGATGAATTTTCTATAGAATTGGGCGAGTCCAGTGAATGACCGCACCTCTTTTGTGGTCTTCGGTGTGGGGAATGTCTGGATCTTGTGGACTTTGTCTGTAGATGGTTTGATACCGTCAGTGGTGACTTTCATTCCTAGGAAGTCTAGTTCTTCCAGGAAGAATTCGCACTTGGTTTTCTTCAACTTTAGTTTGCCATTTCTTAGTGCTTCAAATATGTTTCTTAAATCGATGAAATGTTGGTCTATGGATGGTGATAAACACAAGATGTCGTCTAAGTATGGGATTGCACATTTGTACTGCAGGTTCTGCAGGATCAAGTTGACTACAGCTTGAAAAGCCTGAGCACTGCTGGCAAGTCCCATGGGCATGGTCTTGTATCTATACTTTTTGGTCCTAGTGAGAAAGGCTGTGATGTCCCTGTCGTCCTCTCTAATTGGTATCTGGAAGTACCCTTGTTGGGCATCCATTTTAGAGAACACGGCAGGTCGCATCTCACCAATCATTTCTAGGCTGTCGTCAGCTCGTGGTGATGTAAGTGCTTGGTTGATTGATTGGGAATTCACATATCTTAGATCTGTCACTAGTCTGTAACCCTGCCCGTTCTTTTTCTCTACAAGAAAACTTCTGGATGACCAGGGACCCGTTTTGGTTTCCTCCAGAATGTCCTGCTCTACCAGCTTCTGACATTCAATTTCAAGTCGTTCAGCTTTGTGCGGGGCCATTCTGAATGGGTAGAACTGTAAGGGTTTGGCGTCTGGGATCAGGTTGATTTTATGGGTGTACAGATGGGTTCTTCCAATCATATTATCTTTTCCCACGAATATGTCATCGTATTCTTCTATTAATTGGCAAAATGTTGAAAATTGCTCTTCTGTGAGGCATTCTGGTTTTTGGAAGACATGTGATTTTTCTTTTTCTGGTTCTATGTCTATGTCCTTCCCTATGTACATGTCTTTGTCTATGTCTTGTTTGTCGTGACTTGTCGTCTCTTGTACCATATTTATATGATCTTCGTCGTCTGACATGGATTGATCCATGTCAGAGTCAGAATACTCTGAGTACGTTGGTGTAGGTACATAGAATGTTTTGTCTGACCCTGTTGATGATGCACTGTCGCTGATAGTAGAGTTGTTGTCTATGTCTATGTCTATGTCTGTCTCCTCGGGTTGTGTGTCGTCGTAGCCTGGCGATAATATATTATTTTCTTTGTCTATGTCTGTTTTTGTATATAAGGCTACGATTTCACCCTTCTGGATTTTACAGATTCTAGATGTGATATTCAATAATATCAGTGGGTGTCTGTCTCTTTGGTCAGGTGTCACGACTGAACGTTGTACTATGTAGTTTGGAAGTTTGTCTGATCTGTCGAAATTGTCTGTTATACCATTGATTTGACTGACTGAGTGGTAGCATGTGACTTGGCCTGTTATGGCCATTTCGGAAAATGGAGGTATCGAAATGGCTCTCACTGCCCTAATTGGTTGAGATTTTGGAGTTGGGTCAGTGGAGTAATTGATTTTGCTTTTAGTCTTTGATAGAAAGTCTGTTCCCAGTATGATTGGTGAGGAACAATTTGGAAGAATTGCAAATTGATGACTGAATGTTTTGCCTTGAATTTTGAATTTGATTTTGATAGCTCTTTTGATGTGACACAATGCTCCATCGGCAAGATAAACTTTGGACCTGATTCGTGAAAACTCATGAGGAACTAGTTTCGATAGAGTGGAGGCTAGACCCTCTCTCATGCAAGAGACGGTGGCTCCTGTGTCTACTAGACTGGGGATGTTGGTATCTTTGAATTGTAGATCTATATTGCCATTGACCATGTTGATAAACAAAACACTCTGCTCACCTTCTTCCATGTGTAGGTCGGGGAGTGGTGGGGGGACGACTTCCAGAGTAGCTTGGATGTCGGCAGTTTTCCCGCGCACTGGTGCAGCGTTGTGGATTGTCTGTGGGTCATGTGGCGTTATGTCGATGGGCGATGCTGTGTCTTCTGTGTTGGGGACTGTTTTGTCATCCTGATGAGGCCTATCCATAGGATGACAATCTAGTTTCCCGTCGTCTTGGTGAGGTCGTTCATCATGCTGACGAGCTGTGCCATGGTGTACTGTGGAGTGGGGTTTTGTGGCGTTGGTTGAAGTTGTAGTTGTTGTTGTTGTTGTGGCCATTGTTGTTGTTGTTGTTGTTGTTGTTGTTGCCATTGTTGTTGTTGTGGTGGCTGCCATGATTGCTGTTGTGGCTGCCACCTTTGTTGTTGTTGTTGGCTCTGGATGAGTTTGAAGTGATGTGGGGGTAGGGAACCCGTTTGAAGAAGGGTTATAATGTCTTTGGGTCCCCCTTTGAATCGGTGGGTGGGAGGGATGAGGCCCATTGAGCGTGCCTTCCTGATGTTGTCAACGTAGTTGATGTCGAAGTCCTCTCTTCTCCCTCTATAGTTGGGTGGTAACGCGAAGTCAGTGGGTGGAGATTGGTGTGTAGGTGCAGCTGCTTGTTTGTGGTAGGTGGGTTTTGGTTTACCACCTCCCATAGCAGCTACGGTGTGTTCAGTCTCCATAACTTCCTGTTGCTTCTGTAGAAGGTCTCTTAATTTTTCATTCTCCCTGTCCTTCTCCCTTAACTGAGCAGCTATGACTGGGTCTAGGGTGTTGTTTGATAGGGATGATACCTTATGTGTGGAGGTCTTCTTGTAGAGGTATGCACACCTGAGCGCTCTACAGAGGGAAGCCCATGTAGTAGGACTTTCCGCTCTGATCGCCTCTCGGTAGTCCTCGTTTAATACGGTGGCTACCTGGATGATGGCAGCTTCTATGTCCACCCCCTTGTTTTGGAAGTGGGTGTTGGCATCCTTTAGCCATTCTTCCATGGTTTGTAGGGTGGGGTCAAATTGGGATAGTGTCAATAGTTTGATGTCGTTTTCGACATCCTTGAAGTGGTGGATAAGTCCCTTCTTTATAAGGTCGTAATCGTCTTGGATACTGGTGGGCTGCATACTGTACCACTCGTATGCTGGTCCAGTTAAATAGACTGCGCAAGTGACGTGGATGGGGTGATCTTCTTGGGGATATTTAAGTCTAACAAATCGTTCTAGGTCTGTGAACCACTTGCTGGTGCTCATTTTAATGTCTGGTTTCGAGAATCTGATTGGTTCCCGGATGGTGTATTTGTTTGCTTTTGATATGGCGCTAGCCAGGTCGCTAATGGACTTGTTGTTTCTATATTCTGCGATATCGGATTTGAGTCTTTCTAACTCTGCCTTGTGGGCCGCTAGTTGCTCATCTAATTTTCTTGATATCCTATCGTCTAGTTCTCGTTGTCTTTGTACTTCTACCTGATCGTCCCCGGCCATGTTGACAGTGGGTTCAACACGAATGGGAGAGGTGGGTGGGGTAGCTATGTCTATAGGTATAATAGGTACAGTGTCTATAAGTGTTGTTTTAGAATGTCTTACTGTGTCCTTGTATATGCAGGAGGTGGACTTGGTGATGTGCTTGTTGTTGCTTGGTCCTTTCCTCCTGGTGGGTTGTAGACCTGATGTTGGTGCTGGTCCCTGGCTCCTAGTGTGCCTCCGTGATGATAGGTCACTGAGGGACTGGTGTCTCTGCATTAAAAAATTTCTTCATGGTTGCAGGTAGCTGAAGGTTGCCCGGTTCTCTACCACTCTGTGGCTGGGGAAAACCCTTCCACATCAATGAGGGCGTAAAGATGAGGTGAAACGTCAGTTTGAGTACTTGGTATCTTTTATTAATAATAATATTAATATCAGAGTACCAGTCACTAGGGCTCAGTATATAAGTTACTGATGGTTGCAAGATGATAAGTGATTTCCTCCTCCATCTGACCGGGGTATAAGTACAGGTGCCCGGCAGGTGGAGGGGGTGCCCATGTGACCGGAAGTAGATGTAACAGTGGTTTTCATTGGATAATATACATTTGACATTTGATTGGATAATTATATATTCATGGCTTTAACATGTGGTGTGCGCTGGACCGCGGGTGGGGAGCCTGGGTCCAGTGCATTATGGGTAATGGATTACATAATAAGTAGCATGCACACATGGGGGCTTTGTCGCCTGCCTCCAGGTGGTCTCCAGCCGGCTCAAGTGGCTTTGGCGGTGCCACACTGATTAAGGGTGTCCAGCTTTATAGTATTGTTTTATGTGTTGACAGTTAATCCTTGGGGTCAACATATAGTTCATTTGTTTTGTGTACAGGTGACCGGTCGGTGCCTTGTCGTCTGGACAGGCCGACCGTTACCTATTGTCCATGGGATAAGGGTCTGCTTGTGATCTATGGATTAATTATGTGTGGGGGTCAGTTATGCTTGGCTTTATGAGTAACAGGTATGTCTGACGTCTAGGTGTACTTTGATGGACATATGGATTGAAAATATGTATAAAGTATTGTGCGTATTACAAATAATAATAAATATGAATATTAATAATCATAAATCATAATTATGACGTAATATGACGTAATATGACGTAATACAATTGATGAAGGTATAATAAGGGGTTTTGTGGCGTGACAATATGGTTTAAAAAATATCTGCAAGTGTGACATCACATAACCCTATACACCCCCCCCCCACCATTCTGTAGGTAGCTGGTTAGGGAGTGTTCATTTATTAATTACAGGGGGGTGGTGAGATGTCGTGCAGAGCCCCTTTTTGAACTATAGTAACATGCAGGCTTTTTGGCTAAAAGAAATTTACGCCCCCACCCCCTCAAGGGGGGTCAGAATTCGTTACGCCCCCCCTCCCCCTCACGAGGTGACGAGAATTTTTACACCACCCCTTCCCCTGTAACTAACAAATGAACATTCCCTTAGTTAAAAGGTAGTCAGAGTTGGTGAATTGTTAGTTCGATTTACTATGATAAGTTACACTTTCCCTAAAATAAGTTAGCATAGACTAATGCCCATTATTTTCAGTGAATAGTTAATGCACCGTTTTCGGTTTGTCCATGGTGCGTGGTAACCTATGGCCCTAGACCCCTAAATTCGACACGGCGACATGGGCATTTCTTAAATTCGACATGCGACATGAGCCAAAGTGACATGCAACATGAGGCTTAAAAAGATAGTGACATGGGACAAGGACAGTTCTTAAAATCGACATGGGACATGAGCATTTTGAGCGACATAGACATGCAACATGGCCATTTCTTAAAACCGACATGCGAATGGGGACCCCCCATCAAGGGCCCCTAACCTAGTTCCACTGGTCACGCTGCCAGGCTAGGTGATTGGTGCCCGGGGGGGACACTCAAATTTTTTTTGACACAGGTGTGCGGCTGAGCCTCTGACAAACCCTTACCCTTGGCTAGAGGGATTTTCGTAAAATTGGCCTATGTTTTCGAAAATTCCGCGGATACGTGCCTTTTGATTAGAGCAATTTTGGTCCAAAGTGCTTTTGTGTAGGGAAATTTGCTGGAAAACTAGAGGGATTTCGGTCAAAAGTGACCGTTTTTTCATGAATTTTAGTGAAAATTTGATGAAAGTGACCCTTGGCTAGAGAGATTTTAGTGAAAACAGACCCTTGGCTAGAGGGATTTTAGTGAAAACAGACCCTTGGCTAGAGGGATTTGGTAAAACAGACCCTTGGCTAGAGAGATTTTAGTGAAAACTGACCCTTGGCTAGAGGGATTTTGGTGAAAACAGACCCTTGGCTAGAGGGATTTTGGTAAAACAGACCCTTGGCTAGAGGGATTTGGTAAAACAGACCCTTGGCTAGAGGGATTTTGGTGAAAACAGACCCTTGGCTAGAGGGATTTTGGTGAAAACTGACCCTTGGCAACAGGGATTTCGCTCAAAAACCACCCTTGCAAGCCGCACACCTGTGTATACAAAATATACCAAGTGCCCCCCCCCCCGGGGCATGGTGGCTGTGGGACACACTGGATCCTTTTGTCCTTCTCCATCACCTGCCCGGTACAGATGCCCGGTACAGATGGGTGATTTCAGCACAAATATTGCCTTGTACCTGTTGGGGATATCCCTTACTTTCCCATCACACTACCATGTGACCATTACGCCATATGTTGTCACTCACAATTCATTAGGCCACTCAAAAAAATAAAATGGTTTCTCATCACCGCGCGCATCATAAAAATCTCCTTTTGAGGCAAACTTTTTTTTTTTTTAGCTAATTTTCATGAAAAATATGACAAAAGTGGACAAATATTGGGTTATTTAGTATCAAATCAAAGCTAATACTGCCAGTATTGCAGTAGGATAGAAATAACTTAAATTTTCCCTACTTTTAAAGATCCATAAATTCTTAACTACTAAAATGTGAATTTTGGTCATGAAAAAAGGTATATCATCCCATACATTTTAACCCACGAGTAAAAAAAAAAAGAAAAATTTAAAAAAGCCTCCCTCATCAAATTTTTCAGACCTTGGTGATGAGAAACCACCTTTTTTTTTGAGTGGCCTTATATGCATCATTTTATTAAGGTTTGAATATGTTTTTGTTTGTCAAATCACAAGTTACAAACATGTTTATGACAAATAAATGAAGATCATTATCAGTTCTGATTCTGTTGTTATAAGCACAAAAAGGTGTAATATAAAGATGAGTATTTACAGATGGTATAACGATGATAAACTGGCCGCGACACAGACCAGAAGTCCATATGTGAGTTATTACACACATATGGCTTTCCACAACTCCATTTACCCTTCCCTCACTAGGAAGGGCAACCAACAGAGAACAGGGAGAACAAGATCCCTAGGACCCAACCCCCCCCCCCTCCTCTGTCTAGTAACATCAATGCATATTGCACCATTCTGACCTAGACTGACACTGACCAACATGCAGTGCAAGTCTACCCCCAATATCAATACTATCCCCAACAGGAGGTCTTGGTTTATCTTTATTTTTTTTCTAAAATCAAAAATATGCAAATTTTTTTGCACCCTAATATGCTACTGATGAGTCAATTGACAAAACCGAAATGCTGCAGTTTAAAAAAATATAATGTTGGCACAATTCCAATATATTTAACAGTGTTTTGACACTGAAGGTGTCTTAATAAGTTCAAACAAGTAAGGACTTATGCAAGTCTATGGTCTGGGTATGTTTTCACCTGGCCTTCACCTTGCCTCAGTACTAGGACCAATGACAGGCCTAGATTCTGGACACACCAGTGTGACCTGCTATATTTGGTGAACGGGTACAGACACGGGTAAGATATTCCATATATGGCATGTCTGACCTACTGGGTGTCACATGAGAGTAAGGTGGGTGGGGGTAAGGCCGTTTTATTTTGATTACAGACCCGCCGCCGAGATTTTAGGCATTTTGCAAAAAAAAGAAAAGTTTTTTTTGTTTTTTTTTAGCCTTTCCCCTCCGAGATCTTTTCAAGAATTTTTCTTCAAAAAAAAAAGAAGACATGTTGACCAGCAAAAGGTAGAATGATACCTTTCAGATTGGGGATATTTCTCAACATATCTTCTTGAGATTACCCAATAACAGAGAATATACAGGTTTTCCATGCTTTTTTTTTTTTTTTTTTTGCCTCTACCCTTCGAAATATTTTGTGGTCCTGCACCCCCCCTAGGGCAGCTTTTTTTTTTTCCCTCCGCCCTTCCAAAAAGTTGGAGCCAAAAGCCTGTAATCCAAGTTATCAAAATACACTGAAAATTCTGGGGGTTAGTCAATGCTAATATATCTTAGTCAAAACCACTAACTTATCAGCATTATTAAATCGAACTAAGATTTTGCTAAACTATGACTAACTTTTTACTAACCAGCTACCCACAGGAACTCCACACCAGGTGACAGCACAAGCAAATCATGAGATATTTATCTATATGATAAGATTGTAATTGCACTTGTTATCATGCTTAGAGGTAACCTTTTCTAATTTTGAATATCATATGGGGTGTAACATAATGTATGCATGTATCTACTTAGCCAGATTAAAAAAAACACCTGATCAACCTATTCCAATGAGGTTTTCTGAATGGGACACCTTTTTTGTTTTTTTTGAAAAATGCATATATCAAAGACAGACTCAAGTCTTTATATGGCCAATTCTACAGGACATAATTGTTATGTAGACAAACTGGCTTCAATGGATGGACCCATTGCACAAGTAACTCATGATGTGGTTGTTGCATATTAACCAGGGCCATGCCACTGACTGGTTATAGATGTACTAATCACTAATGAATGACTACCGTAAATTCCTGCATGTAACTTGTGGGTTATACTAGAACCAAACCTCTAGTGCAGGTTATACAATATTCTCAGGTCTATGGGCAGGTAATACAAGGGTTTTTGAAGGTATAGTACAGTACTAAAATCACAATTTTCAAGCCCTAGGTAGAGGTTATAGGATTCTCTCAAAGTCGGGGTGTGAGTTATATGTGAGATGCGTGTGTACACAAGATTTTATGGTAGACTCATATGTTCAGGTGACCTGGGCAATGCTAACTTTTAGCTAAGGGTTAGCAGCAAAACGCTAAGATAGGATAGGAACTTTGGGCACGTAATTTTCGCTAATGTTTGTACAAAAGTTAGTAAAAAGTTAGTACAACCTACTAACTTTTGACTAACATTTGAGATTCAATATTTTCAGTGCACTATCTGGCGCTTTTTTGGCAAAGACTGGGTTGATGCTGAAAAAGTAACTTACAACAACACTTTTAAGAAGAAAGCAACAGGGGACATGGCGATTTCCTAAATTTGACATGAGACTAGCTGGGGAGATGATAGAGATATTAAAGGGTAGCAAGTGGGATTCTATTTAGGCGTACGAGGGTGTAGATCTATTTAGACTTAATTCCATCTTTATCAGCCTGATCAGCATGGTTGTAAATGTATGCCCAAATGATAAAAAAGAAAATCCACACTACAGTTTAAACTAAATACCAGTTTTATTTCTATACAACATTGCCCATGAGGGCCCTCCTGTTGGATATAGTTCATTTAGCACCTTGGGTGAATTCACCATTACTACCATGCCTTTGTGCTGAGAATTTCTGTGAGTATTAATTATTACAAACTTGAGAAACATGTGAGATCCACTGCCACAATAAAAGGTGGGTGGATTTCCCAACTATCATAGCAGGCTTCTCTTTAATAGACATTTATATACTGTCCCAATACACTGAGTAGACAGTACAAACATATATGACAACAGCAAAAGTCCCATGTTTTCTGATATTATGTCATTTTGTAATTGCACTGAAGTTTTTTGTAATACACATACATAGGGAGCACCTATCTTTATATCCAGGTACTTTATAGAAAATGATCATAAAATAATAACACAGTTTCTTTCTAACTAGTGGGACATCCTGTCCTTTTGTCTTTGGGATGTCCTTGTACACAGAAGAGAAGACATCAACATCTTAAGTGCTAGAGTTGCTCATTCTTGATAATATCACAATATAATATAAAGCACCTTTTTTATATCCAGGTTCTCAGTAGAAAACTAATCATTAATAGCAGTCCTCTTCCCCAGTCCTCAGTGTTCTACCATGTCCTGATGTCATTGAGATGACCTTGTACAGCTAAGAGAAGACCGTCTGAGGATGCCTGCGAGGAGGACGAGGCTCCCTCCCAGGACACCAGACCCCCCAATGTACAGGAACAGGGTGTGACTGGTGCCCAAGTGGTCCAGGAAGAAACCTGCAACACAGGCAAGAGTATTGTTGTATACTTGTTCACATTTAAAAACTCCATACATAAAAAAATTCATTAAAGTTGGTGCCTGGATTATACATGACATGTTTGCATGGGAATCTTTCAAGCTAAAGGCTATGAGCAAAAGTAAACAACATGGACAGAGCCAAATTGACAGAGGGCCAAATGTATCTGTTTGTGAATGTAGTATCCATCCTTAGCTGCCTAAGCTCCATTTATTTGACAAAGCTTTATTAAGATATTACAAGAGGAACTGTGACATCTTTCAATTTTCATAGAATAACCTCTTGTCAAGGGTATTTAGCAAGACCTCAGTTTAGGGTGGCCATTTACGACAGACAGCAAACCCTGGCTAGCTTCTATAGAAATAATATTTTACTGATTCATTTTCTCTTTGGTGGCTTTGCCAAATCCCCGGTTGTTGATTTTCTGCATACTTGAGAGTGGTAATCCCCCTTGATAGGTGCTATATATTTTAATATACCAGCATTAGATGCCATCTGACCATACTAGTTTAATATTCCCCCTGAGGATAAGATCACATTTAAGTGTAATGTTAAGTGTCTTCTAAAAGAGTCAAGGAGATTGGGTGGTCACTTTTTGGCAGTCAGAGGACCTTGGATGTTATAAAGATTACAACAGGATATTAAGGGGTGCTCCAGTGCTGACTTCATGCTTACCTGAGAGTGGAAGTCCTATGATCATGGCAAGTCCCTGTGCTGAATTCAGTATGGCAAAGCCCATACCCAACCTGGACTTGCCCACCACATACTCCGTAGAGGCATTGGTCAGGGCTACAAAGAAGGCCATGGCTGCCCCGATGACACAGCTGGCCAGCACCAGACCTGGCAGGCTGCTGCAGAGAGTGGACAGCACACAGGTGACGCCCGTCACCACGTTAGCTGCAGCCGTCACGTAGCAGGGGTTGATGCGGCGCACGTCTCCCAGCGCGCCGGCCGGGGTGCGGAAGATGCAGCCGGAGATGGAGATGAGGGAGACGAGGAGCACGGCCTGCCGCTTGGTGTAGCCCTCCTCCTTACAGCGGGAGGGCAGGTACATGAACACCGAGTACAGCGTGATCTGGTTACACAAGTACCCCATGCAGAACACCAGCAGCAGCGGGTAGGACGGCCGGCCACACACACCGCTACAGCTATGTCTGTGAGAGTTACCTCCACTGGGTAACAACTCTGGTACAGTCTCTGTGCCTGCCTTAATTTGAATTTTTGTACTTTTTTGAGTTTCTGTGTTAATTTGAGTATCTGTATCTATTTGAGTTTCTGTCTTTATTTGTGTTAGACTTGGGGTGTACCCATTGTGAGAATATCCCTTTTCCTCTGGTATCAAGACCACCCCTACCTCATGCTTCCCACCCTGAGACTCAGGCCTACTGGTGTTGTAGTTGGGTAGCAGCTGTGACAGGGCAGCTACATTAAGGTTAATGGCGGCTAGGATGAGGAGCGCCCCCTGCCAGGAGAAGGCGTCGATGAGGACGCGGGAGACGGCCGGCCAGATGAAGGCCCCGGCACTGAGGAAGGTGAAGGAGATGCCGGCAAACAGGTTCCTCCTGACGGGCAGTGTGGTCTGTACCAGGATGCTGCCGATGATCTGGTACGAGATCACACAGCAGCCTGAAGTAAAAAAGGAGGTGAAATTCATGATTTACTAATGCTTGGTGGCTACAAATATTCTGGTGGGCCATTTTAAAAAAAGGTAGACCTTTTTATTGTCTTAATACTCTGAAATGCATAATACTTTTAATCGTTTAAAAGTAGCCTAAAGCAATAAAGTGGAACCCAAATATTATGGGGCACAGGATTTTATATTCATATGAAAAATAATGTCCATTGTGTATACATGAACACCGAGTACAGGGTGGCATGATGCATGAATGCAGCACTGGTGGGTGCATGAACACCGAGTACAGGGCGGCATGATGCATGAATGCAGCACCAGGGTGTGCATGAACACCCAGCACAGGGCGGCATGATGCATGAATGCAGCACTGGTGGGTGCATGAACACCCAGCACAGGGCGGCATGATGCATGAATGCAGCACTAGGGTGTGCATGAACACCCAGCACAGGGCGGCATGATGCATGAATGCAGCACTAGTGTGTGCATGAACACCCAGTACGGGGCGGCATGATGCATGAATGCAGCACTAGGGTGTGCATGAACACCCAGCACAGGGCGGCATGATGCATGAATGCAGCACTAGGGTGTGCATGAACACCCAGCACAGGGCGGCATGATGCATGAATGCAGCACCAGGGTGTACATGAACACCCAGTACGGGGCGGCATGATGCATGAATGCAGCACTGGTGGGTGCATGGACACCCAGTATGGGGCGGCATGATGCATGAATGCAGCACCAGTGTGTACATAAACACCATGTAACCCTTTAATGATGGCATACTGCATTCATGTATCATGCCATCACTCCCAAGCGGTCAGCATGATGCACCAATGCAGCACCGGCGAGTAACTTGTCGGGGCTGCATTGGTGCATGACAACAAATCTCATCTCTTATGCCATCCTCAAAGGGTTAAACTTGTAGGAAAAGGTAATTAAATGTGTCTGTTAAGGGAATAGTTTGATCCATGAAGGCTTCATCTTCAGACAGTCCATAAAGGGTTAGAGCACATCTGGAGCTGAGAGCCAGATATGAAGCAAAGAGTTAAAACTGAGCTTTGATGTAGAATATCAAATCACTTTATGAATTTGGGCTAGTGGGGGATTTAAACCTCAAATATTCATGTTACTTTGGTATCTTGATTCACAAATATAGTACACTGCTTTGGTACACTGCTGATTCATCTCAATAGTTCTTGGGTGCAGGTCGGCATGATGCATGAATGCAGCACTAGGGTGTACACAAACACCCAGCACAGGTCAGCATGATGCATAAATGCAGCACTAGTGGGTGCATGGACACCCGGTAGGGGGCGGCATGATGCATGAATGCAGCACCAGTGGGTGCATGGACACCCGGTAGGGGGCGGCATGATGCATGAATGCAGCACCAGTGGGTGCATGGACACCCGGTAGGGGGCGGCATGATGCATGAATGCAGCACCAGTGCGGCATGGAATGCCCTTACATTGGACACCAGGGCCATTAGAGAGAGCAATAAGTTTTACTCCTGGAACAGGAAGCATCACTCTGACCTCATTTCCACATATGTTTAATATGTTTAATCATTCACATTATTCATATTACTCATATCATTATTACATCCTAGTTATAATTATGACACAGAAACCTATCATGACTACAGTTGAATGACTGACCATCATTCAACCCGGACATTTACACCAGTCCATCTAGGGAAAAAACATCTTCCCTATTTTATTCAGGCATTAACACCAGCCTTACCACAGTATTTGAACTACTAACCTCTTTACTATTAGACTAAGTCATGGCTCAAAGCCTATGCCTCATTTCTATTATTATTTTATTTTTCTCATTTATATCTGTACCGTTCAATACCAAGTTCATCATGATCTCCACTCCATTGACTGTAAAGAGGAGAATACAGGTCTCCGACCTACCTGCCTTACAGTATAAATAAAAGAATTTCAAATCAAATCAAGTAGGGGGCGGCATGATGCATGAATGCAGCACCAGTGGGTGCATGGACACCCGGTAGGGGGCGGCATGATGCATGAATGCAGCACCAGTGGGTGCATGGACACCCGGTAGGGGGCGGCATGATGCATGAATGCAGCACCAGTGGGTGCATGGACACCCGGTAGGGGGCGGCATGATGCATGAATGCAGCACCAGTGGGTGCATGGACACCCGGTACGGGGCGGCATGATGCATGAATGCAGCACCAGTGGGTGCATGGACACCCGGTACGGGGCGGCATGATGCATGAATGCAGCACCAGTGGGTGCATGGACACCCAGCACAGGTTGGCATGATGCATGAATGCAGCACCAGTGTGTGCATGAACAACAAGTACGGGTCGACATGATGCATGAATGCAGATCTAGTGGGTGCATGAACAACAAGTACGGGTCGACATGATGCAAGAGTGCAGCACTAGTGGGCAGCACTAGTGGGCTACTTAACCCTTTAAGGATAGCATAGTACATTAATGCATCATGCCCTTGGTCATCATGATGCATGAATGCAGCCCTGGCAAATAACTTGCCAGGGCTGCATTCAAACACGATGCCGACCCTACAGGGTTAAGACACTCCCAAGGGGTCAGCATGATGCACCAATGCAGCACCAGTGAATTACTTTGCTGGGCTGTATTGGTGCATCATGATGATAAATGTCACCTTTTAGCAACATCCATCCTTAAAGGGTTAAAACACTATGCTGCTCGTAATGGGCTACAAAGTAACATGTTTGGTATACCTCTGTCCTCCTCTGTGGAAAAGGGGTGCCTAGATAAAGCAATATTTCACTTCTCCCCACCCCCCTCTCCTCCTTGAAATGATATTTAGCAGGGGTTCCTTGATTTCACAGAGACTGCCCCCTGCTCCTTCCCCCGTGGCAGACCCAATGGTATTATGTACAACCCTTATTCCCGCAGCTAAGTGATGTTTCTAAGCCTCATTAGGATTCCCTGAATTAAGTAATATGGCACACCTCATGCCCTAAGTAGATCCAGACAGGTTTTTCCTCCATTCAGTGTTACTGCCCCCATGTTCTGACTGCTCCCTGAGCTGACTAATATGTACATTATTTAAGTAATCCATATTGGGGGACAAATTTGGGGAGGGTGTTACACTATTGCAACAATGGGAATTAGCAACTTGTCTATGGAAACATAATTTAATCTGATTCATACAAAGTATTGGTATAAAGAAGCACAATGACACAATATCAAGTAACTTAAATATCTTTATTTGATAACTTTATTGACCCTGGATATTTTTAGACAACCTGCTTTTAATCATTAGCACCTTTAAGTGAACACCACTCCCTGTTAAAGAGGTTCCACTAAAGATGAACATACCTGCTATCCAACGATGAGAACATAATATTATGATGCTTCATTCCTTACACAACATAATTTAAGAAGAAAGCATTCCCATTACGTTACATGTCCTTACTGTAGCTTAAAGCTGATCAGGACGGTTATAAAAATAAACTATACAGTTTCACATCACACTTTGGATGATAACAGCACTCTTCAAATAGATGGACAATTTCTCATTATTCACTGCAGCATCTTTCTCTTCTCATAGGCATTCTGCGAAAAAAACAGAAATAAAAATGTCAGAGATTAGAAATGTAAAGTATAACAATAAGAACATCATAACCTGCTATAGTTGAAATAATAAGAAAACCAAATGCATAATTTATACTACCATTTTTTAAATTTATGAGTAACAGAATGGCAAAATGACATGCCCCTTACTCCACTTAGTACCCATTGATGTGAGGGACAGAATGGCAAAATGACATGCCCCTTACTCCACTTACTACCCATTGATGTGAGGGACAGAATGGCAAAATGACATGCCCCTTACTCCACTTACTACCCATTGATGTGAGGGACAGAATGGCAAAATGACATGCCCCTTACTCCACTTACTACCCATTGATGTGAGGGACAGTGGCTACACTATTTGCCTGCATCTAACTATGCTGATATAGTAACAGAAGAGACTTGGGAGTTATTGGTGTATCAAGATTCTAAACCCACATATGTGGTCTAACCCATCAAGAAGAATTATATACATCTACATTATCATGCCAATGATCTGTTTTCAACTCACCGCATTGTCTAACCGTTTGCGGGCCTTGTACAAGCCCAGCTTCTTTAGCAGGGCTCGGTAGCGGGCCGAGTTCTGTCTCCTTACTTCCATCTGCTCAGCTGTGAAGAACCTGGGTTTGCCACTGCAAAATACATTCATGGCTTTAGTAGATCAATCCTGATAAAAAGCATGAAGGAGCCTTCAGCACAGGAGACGCCATGGTCATTTAGTAGAGCTTAATCATGATAACCTATGTAGTACATGGAAGTGAATAATGTTGCAATCAATACGGGTAAAGCGTTCTTCTTAGTATACATGGAAATAATGAATGATTACAGGACTTCAGTGACAAATTGATGGGAACTTCAGTGATATGTATATAGTGGAGTAAAAAACCTGTATGCAGATCATGTGGTATGCACCAAAGCAATGATAATCTGACATGCTCCACATAAATCCTACAGCAGCTGGCATGGCCTACCTTTTGTTCACTTTGTGTTTTCTTGTTGACTTTTGAGGGAGGGCTGCTGCCCGTGTCAGTGCCTGTGCCACTGCCATGGCCAGAGCGCAGGTGGGGGCAGGAGTCATGGTTGATGCCGTGACTGGTGTCAAGGTGGGGACCGGTGCCTTGGTCCAGGCTTGGTTGGGGGCAGGAGTCTTAGTGGATGCCGTGACTGGTGTCAAGCTGGGGGCCGGTGCCTTGGTCCAGGCTTGGTTGGGGGCAGGAGTCTTAGTGGATGCCGT
The DNA here is from genome assembly GCA_947462335.1 of Harmothoe impar. Classification (NCBI taxonomy): domain Eukaryota; kingdom Metazoa; phylum Annelida; class Polychaeta; order Phyllodocida; family Polynoidae; genus Harmothoe; species Harmothoe impar. The sequence goes on along the minus strand of OX381706.1, from coordinate 78,962,897 downwards.
GACTGGTGTCAAGCTTGGGGCCGGTGCCTTGGTCCAGGCTTGGTTGGGGGCAGGAGTCTTAGTGGATGCCGTGACTGGTGTCAAGCTTGGGGCCGGTGCCTTGGTCCAGGCTTGGTTGGGGGCAGGAGTCTTAGTGGATGCCGTGACTGGTGTCAAGCTGGGGGCCGGTGCCTTGGTCCAGGCTTGGTTGGGGGCAGGAGTCTTAGTGGATGCCGTGACTGGTGTCAAGCTGGGGGCCGGTGCCTTGGTCCAGGCTTGGTTGGGGGCAGGAGTCTTAGTGGATGCCGTGACTGGTGTCAAGCTGGGGGCCGGTGCCTTGGTCCAGGCTTGGTTGGGGGCAGGAGTCTTAGTGGATGCCGTGACTGGTGTCAAGCTGGGGGCCGGTGCCTTGGTCCAGGCTTGGTTGGGGGCAGGAGTCTTAGTGGATGCCGTGACTGGTGTCAAGCTGGGGGCCGGTGCCTTGGTCCAGGCTTGGTTGGGGGCAGGAGTCTTAGTGGATGCCGTGACTGGTGTCAAGCTGGGGGCCGGTGCCTTGGTCCAGGCTTGGTTGGGGGCAGGAGTCTTAGTGGATGCCGTGACTGGTGTCAAGCTGGGGGCCGGTGCCTTGGTCCAGGCGTGGTTGGGGGTAGGTGTCTTGGTGGATGCCGTGGCTGGGACCTTGTTGGGGGCTGATACCAGGGTGTTGGTGTAGATGGGGTCAGGTACCAGGACCCGGGTGAGAGCTCTGCAAGAATTATTGATTATTATTCATAACGTAGAATTCCCATTTGGGGTAGAATGATTGTACAATGTAGAATGTGGTAGGGGTTGAATTAACACTCAACTGTAAGCTATTTACTCATGGAACAATTTATATTTACTTAGTGTTGTTAATAACTTTTGCTATTGCATTGTTTATATAACTTTGTCTATTCATAATACAAAAGGCCAATTCTAATTTGATGATGTTGGGACTTGTTTACTCACTTGACTACTTTGATGGTGCTTTTCCTGTTTTTCAAGGACAGCTTCCAGAACCGATTGGGACGCCTATCTGTGGATTCACTGCAAAGAATGTTATCAACTAAGGATCAGAGCAGAGAGAGACCAAACTATCTTTCTGATCAAAGGCTAAACTAATCCATCATGCTTCCACTTGCCTCTTATTTGTCCAGGATTTCATAGACAAAGTCATATGAACCACCCTTATTTCTTCTTTTTTTCTTATAATCTTGCAATAGGGATTACTTGAATGAAATCTTAATGTAAAAACTATAGTTGTCTCTACGAGGAAAAGTTGAACTTTGTAATTGTGATAAGCACCTGTTCTAAACAGCTGTCTGAAATTAGTGACCTTAGGTACCCTATTCATAAGGGTGCAGGGTGTTGAAGGATGGCATAATGCATTAATGCATAAATGCAACCCTACAAGTGAGTCTCCAGTGCTGTATTCAACCATCATGCCAGCTCTAGTGGTTTCAGGCAGACCTGAAGATTTGGCATGATGCACCAATACAGCACCAGCGAGTTACTCGCTGGGGCTGCATTGGTGTATCATGACAACAAATATCATCTTCTGGCAACATGCCATCCTTAAAAGGTTAATGTACTCACATGACTTGGCTGGGGGTCTTGTTCTCTCTAGTCGCTGTGGCCGGTGCCTCAAAGGGGACCTCAGTGGGGGCTGGTGCCATGGTGCAGGTGTGGCTGCTAGCAGGTGCCGTGGTCGGTGCCTCAACTGGGGCCCGTGTGGGGGCTGGTGCCATAGCCACGGCCAAGGCCAGAGTCTGGCAGGTGAATCTGGAACAATTATTATCTATTAGTCACAGCCTGATATTCACCTAGAACACTTGAGCTAGAATGTTTCTAGAATCTGGTAGAGCGATTGGGACAACTCTCTGTGGATTCACTGCAAAGGATGTCATCAATTAACATTTACAGAAAGCCTGCACTCATTCATAGTGCTTCCGCTTCACCCCCTTTTTGTCCAGGATTCCTTAGATTAAGTAAAATTACCCCCCCCCCTCATTACTTCTCTTTTCTCATAATCTATCTTTCAAGAGCGATTCCCTGAATTAAATCTTAATATTAAAACTATATTATCTCTACAAGAAATTGTTTGACTGCGTCTAAACAGAAGGCTAATAAGTGACCTCAATGTACTCACATGACTTGGCTGGAGGTCTTGTTCTCTGTAAATGCCATGGCCGGTGCCTCGAAGAGGACCTCGGTGGGGGCCGGTGCCATGGTGCAGGTGTGGTTGCTAGCAGGTGCCGTGGTCGGTGCTGTGATGGAGGCCTCGGTGGGGGCCGGTGCCATGGTGCAGGTGTGGTTGCTAGCAGGTGCCGTGGTCGGTGCCATGATGGAGGCCTCGGTGGGGGCCGGTGCCATGGTGCAGGTGTGGTTGCTAGCAGGTGCCGTGGTCGGTGCCATGATGGAGGCCTCGGTGGGGGCCGGTGCCATGGCCATGGCCGAGGCCTGGGAGGGTGCTCTGGTAAAAACATTGATTACCAGTCCATATAATGAGGCTATTTACAATTCTCGAAATCAAGTGATATTCCTGAAACTATTTGTGTCTGCCACTTGAGTTTGGTTTGCCATTTTGTAAAGAAACAATGCATGCTGACACAGTGAGAGTTTACATTGGAAAACATGAATCATTTAAGGCACCGACTATGTTTGTCCCTTCTGTACAAGAAATGGTTTGATAACATGGAGAAGGAAACTTGTTTATCTGAAGCAAGCACACCCTAATACATTGTCTATACTTGATATGGTACATTTTGTGATAGATGACTGTAAGTAGCTTCATCTACCCACCGTACTGCCTGGAGGTGCAGCAGGAACCGTGCATCCACTAAAGACGTAGGTGTGGAGGCCAGGCAGGTGAAGGCTGGTGCACTGACTTCCCTCACCTCAGATATCCTACAAGAAACACAGAATGGTATTATTCTTCATGAGGCACTTCATCATAATAAATGTGGAATTTCTAAAGACTATCTACACTCTATACCATTAAACAGGGTGGTACATTTTCCCTGTGTTGGTACACCTCTAGCAGGCAGCCAGGCCTGCAAGTTGAGATGGAAATATGCATATTTATCATTCATAATTCTCCCGTGTTGTTTGTGGTACACCGCAGTATGGGTATAGTTAGAATTAGAAAATATAATTCTGCACCCATGAATGTAGAGTTCAACTTTGGAAAAAAGGAAAAGTTACTCACCAGAGTTTCTGGTTCTTCTTGCGATGTTTTAGGGAAAGTCTGCCGCCAAATCGAGGGTGGTTCTCACTCTCCCCAGATGTCCTGCAATAAACATTGAATAGCATCAACTGGACATGCAGGATCTATCTGGGAGGGATATATAGGACAGGGTTAGACAGTTGTTGGAAGACATGTATCTGATACATTTCAACTATTGACATTCACTAACAGTTTCTACCTTTTGAGAGTGGTTTGGCAACCATGGGCACCCTGTACAAAGTATTGAATTTTACAGATGGCACTTTGTGATATTGTGATGTAGAGCTAGATGAGTCACTGGGACAGCATTTGATGCCTAAAATTATTGTGGGGTGTCCCTGGTCCCATACTGCACAAGATAATACAGCATACATGTAGATGTGGGGTTCAATTACCAGGTGCATTAGTGAAATTTGCCAAAAAACCTTTGTAGCAACAGTATAACCACTCACCCCTGAGTGGGGACTGCTGGCAGGGTACGGGCAGAGGCAGGTGTCACGTCCATAGCCTCGGCTGGAGACCGGGCGGCTGGCAGGGTACGGGCAGAGGCAGGTGTCACGTCCATAGCCTCGGCTGGAGACCGGGCGGCTGGCAGGGTACGGGCAGAGGCAGGTGTCACGTCCATAGCCTCGGCTGGAGACCGGGCGGCTGGCAGGGTACGGGCAGAGCCAGGAGCCGCGTCCATAGCCTCGGCTGGAGACCGGGCGGCTGGCAGGGTACGGGCAGAGCCAGGAGCCGCGTCCATAGACTCGGCTGGAGACCGGGAGGGGGCGGCTGGTAGGGCACGGGTAGAGCCAGGAGCCGCATCCATAGACTCGGCTGGAGACCGGGAGGGGGCGGCTGGCAGGGCACGGGTAGAGCCAGGAGCCGCATCCATAGACTCGGCTGGAGACCGGGAGGGGGCGGCTGGCAGGGTATGAGTCCAGGCTGGAACCTTGACTAAAGCCCTGGTGGTTGCTCTGGAGAAATATCATCACAGACATATATTACTTTGCGGTATCTTTGAGAATGCACGAATGAATGGACTAATTACATGGTCTCCCTTCATACAGGTAAATCATTTCATATGCATCTGAATCCAAATAGTAAGATATCTTCCTATGAACTTGATAAAGTAGTTTATGCCACTAGTTTGCAAGGAGTATCACAAATATGTTATTATTTAACTGACAAATGCGTTGGTTCCACACAATGCTGTGACAATGTGCCTGTGAGTGTATAATATACATCAGTATGGTGCTCCCGTGGTGGTAAGGGAGTGGTGGTTAACTGTCACCTGGTTAAATTTCAAGTATGACATTACAATACCCACATTTTAACTGAAATGATGTAAGTTTTATCTACTCACGGCACTTCTATGTATGCTGATGAAGGGAGCCGATGCAGAAGGACTCGGCATGGTGTCCACCCACTCTTCATGGTTGGGGGCAGACAACGTGCCCATGCAGGGGCAGGCATGGCAAGCGTCCTGCCGTCACACACCATGGGCCTCCTGCAACACATATTCAATTATATTATATTATACATAAAGACTGATAACATACCCACAAGGAAATTGACTGTATATATTTCATGGAAAACATCACTGACTTATATGCACTAGAGCTGCAGTGCACAAACAGGACCTGGTCCTATGTATTTGCAGGATAAATAAAAGAATAACAAACAAACAAACAATCAGCCATTTTGGGCTTTGGCCACGTTTTCTCATATTTTTTGCACCCAACAGGGCTTGGCCCTCACCCCTAAACTTAGTAGGAGCAGTCATGTTTCTTGCTGGTCTTTTTTTCAAAAGTGCATACTGTTTTTGCATACTGTTTTATCTAGCTTACCTTTTGTTTGTGATGGTGCTCCTTTTAAAGCTGGCCCATTCGGCTTCGTCGTCCCCCAGCCCATAATTCCAAAAGACTTCCTCTTCAGCCTTGATGGCTGTATGACAGTAAAGCACCATGCGGGGAGGCTCGCCAGGGGACACCTGCAGTAGCTGAGGGTAGGGCCTCAGGTTGCCGTCCCTCGCATGGTTCACTAAACGGCCGAACGTACCGATGGTCCTCGTGGCATCGAGGGCAACCTGCTTCCCATCCCACCATGCGTCCACTATGAATGACCCGGGGTCTTCGACAGCATAACCCTTTTCCCTGTTCACTCTCTCTTCATGCGTTATAAACTCCGCTTCGTATTCACACACAAAGTCCCACTGTTCAAAAGCCCTGGTGGCCACAACACAGAGCCCCCTTGTGTCATCTCTCTCGATGCGTAGGTTCTCGGTCGTTCTCTGTTGCCACTTGACCAGGCCCCTGACCATCTTCTCTTTGGTCGTTGGGGGGATGATATCTTCTTCCATTGTTCCCTGTGAAAGCAGATGAAGAAATTAAATATGCTTATTGATATGTTCTATTGTCTATGTACTATGAGCAATCAGAGGAAATACGGATAGCTAATTTTTTTCAAAAGATCCATCAAGAAACAGACCTAATCAGATCCCCAGCAATACCCAGATTTTGTCATGAAGTCTAAAGTAGCAAGCCCAGTGTTACCAAACTGTCACAAACAAAAAAAGACTTGCCCAATCTGTCCTTAAGCACTATATTATCAACAATAAGCTTGCTCAAGTCTCCAATGTGTGCATTCCCAATTTCCTAATAATGCAACACCAGCGAGAGATATAACTTGTCTTAGCGTTCTGATCTGGTTCTCCCAAAGACTGTATGTTTCCTGTTACATCGTCAGTTTAGTCAGAAGAGGGGATAAGGTAAGCTAGATAATGAAAGGAAGGCTGCCATCATTTATCTAACTGGCCACGTCTTGCTGAGAACTGTAGAAAGTTGTATGGGAAGTACATAGATCTATTTCTTGTGTGTGGCTTTTCCAAAGTGAGATGAAGTTTATGGTGACTCACCACTTGTGGCATTGCCATGCGCTGTCGCCGTGTCTTGAACATCTTTACACCAAAGCGCTCACAACTGCAGACAGAACACACAACAAGATTAAGTTATATTCAGGTTAAGTCCTAGATTTCTCATTCAAACATCTTAGGTGACAGCTCAGTACATTCACATAGTGCACTATAGAAGGGTAATCTGTTTCCTGATAGAAATTTAGCGCAAAAACACTCCCCATCCCGCATGGGTCATGGGTATATTAGCTTCAGAGGATATCATAGGATTTTACTCAATTTATATAACTTACATCAGGGAGATCTTGGTCACTTCAGAGAATCTCTCGGGCACATTTTTTCAGAGGATTGGGGGGGGGGGGGAATCTCTCTTCCAAATCAAGAGGCTATGGGAGGTAGCTAATTTTTCTCGCTTTAGGAGATATTACTTTATTTGGGTTGATCTTGGTCACTTCAGGGAATCCCAGTAGCAGGGGGGGGGGATAGATTGTTCACTTCAGTGAATCTTTTTTGCGGATAGATCATAAGATGTTGTAGGGGAAGGTAATTTTTCTCGCTTTAGGAGATATTACTTTATCCGGGTAGATCTTGGTCACTTCAGGGAATCCCAGTAGCAGGGGGGGGGGATAAATTGTTCACTTCAGTGAATCTTTTTTGCGGATAGATCATAAGATGTTGTAGGGGAAGGTAATTTTACTCGTTTTAGCCAGATATTGCTTTATCCGGGTAGATCTTGGTCACTTCAGGGAATCCCAGTAGCAGGGGGGGGGGATAGATTGTTCACTTCAGTGAATCTTTTTTGCGGATAGATCATAAGATGTTGTAGGGGAAGGTAATTTTACTCGTTTTAGCCAGATATTGCTTTATCCGGGTAGATCTTGGCCACTCCAGGGAATCCCAGTAGCAGAGGGGGGGTCGTCTTAAAGGCGGGGTTTTCTAAAACTGGACTTACAGAAAATGTTGGGAAAAAGAAAAGGAAAAGAGGTTTTCTGAAGAGATTAAAATACACTTTCTTTTCTTTTTTAAAGTGTTTTACTTATGTAAATGATACAACTGTGAGGTATCTAGTGACACCACTCGTGTTTTTAACTAGAACGTTGATTAATGGGGTCTGAAAGGGGTCTAGAGCCCCCAAAAAATCTCAAAAGTCGGGGGTCGTCTTAAAGGTGGGGTTTTACGGTACATCAGAGAGATGTTGGTCAATTCAGGGAATCCCTCCAGCACATTTTTTCAGAGGAGGGGGGGAGCAAAAGTATTTAATTCAGGGAATCTCTCTTGCAAATCTCATAAGAGGCTATTTGAGGTAGCTAAATGTTCTCACATTCGGGAGATATTGCTTTATTAGGGAGTGGTCACTTATTAGTTACAGCCGGGGAGGGGGTAAAAATTTCCGACCCCTCCTGAGGTGGGGGGCATAAAAAATTCTGACTCCGCTTGAGGGGGGGGGGGGGGCGAAATGTTTTCGCCGCCTTCAGTGAGGGGGGGCCTGAAATGTCCTACGCACTCACAAGGGGGGGGGGGAAATGTTCGCAATCTCTCTTGAAAATATCATATGAGGCTATAAGAGGTAGCTAATTTTTCTCACTTTAGGAGATATTGCTTTATCCGGGTAGATCTTGGTCACTTCAGGGAATCCCAGTAGCAGGGGGGGCGATAGATTGTTCACTTCTGGGAATCTTTGTTGCGGATATATCATAAGATGTTGTAGAGGAAGGTAATTTTACTCAATTAAGCAAGATATTGCTTTATTCGGGTAGATCTTGGCCACTTCAGGGAATCCCAGTAGCAGGGGGGAGGGGGTTGGCTATATTGTTCACTTCAGGGAATCTTTCTTGCGGATATATCATGAGATGTTATAGAGGAAGGTAATTTTACTCAATTTAGCGAGATATTGCTTTATTCGGGTAGATCTTTGCCATTTCAGGGAATCCCAGTAGCAGGGGTGGGGGGGCTTTATTGATCACCTCCGATATAATGGGATATGATACTACTCAATTTAGGGAGTTACATCAGGGAAATATTGGTCAATTCAGGGCATCCCTCCAGCACATTTTTTCAGAGGGGGGGGGAGCAAAAGTATTTAATTCAGGGAATCTCTCTTGCAAATCTCATAAGAGGCTATTTGAGGTAGCTAAATGTTCTCACATTCGGGAGATATTGCTTTATTAGGGAGTGGTCACTTATTAGTTACAGCGGGGGAGGGGGTAAAAATTTCTGACCCCTCCTGAGGTGGGGGGCATAAAAAATTCTGACTCCGCTTGAGGGGGGGGGGGGGCGAAATGTTTTCGCAGCCTTCAGCGAGGGGGGGCCTGAAATGTTTTACGCACTCAAGAGAGGGGGGGGGGTAAAAAATGTTCGCCCCTCTGCCCGAATCTAACCACCCTCCCTGTAATCAATAAATGAACACTCCCTTAGGGTAGATCTTGGTCACTTCAGGGAATCCCAGCAGCGGGGGGGGGGGGCTATAATCACCTCAGGGAATCTTTCTTGCGGATATCATGGGATGTAATTCTACTCAATTTAGGGAGATATTGCTTACAGCAGGAAGATATTGGTCCATTCAGGGAATCCCTCTGGCACATTTTTTCAGAGGAGGGGGGGAGGAAAAGTATTTAATTCAGGGAATCTCTCTTGCAATCTCATAAGAGGCTATGGGAGGCAGCTAATATTTCTCACATTAGTTCTACGTTCTACATGCTCTTGAGATCTGGTATGATTTCGCGCGGAGGGGCAACCTTTATTAATAAATGAACACTCCCTTAGGGTCGATCTTGGTCAATTCAGAGAATACCATTAGCGGGGGGGGGGGCTATATTAATCCCTACAGGGAATCTTTCTGCAGATATCATAGGGTGTTATAGGGGTAGGTTATTTTACTCAACTTAGAAAGATATTGCTTAATCCGGGTAGATCTTGGTCATTCCAGGGAATCTTTCTCAATGCATATGTACACTTTATACTAGACTCCATAAAATATTCCTCCCCTCCCTCCTCCTCCTGCTAGAGCCCACACTACTGTCAGCCAACTCACATACAAGACCCCACCCTTCCCCCCATACACACAATTCACACCAATGACAACAGGTCTCATGCAGTCCACCTAGATCTCTTCACCTGTCCCTGCCATCTCCTACACACAGTGTAGCCTATACAAGACACAGCAGCCACAACTGACCTGAGACACTCTCCAAATGCTTGGGGCAGGATCCAGTGTTTTGAAGTTTCCCTCTCAATAATTGACATTCAGCAGTGAAGGCCAGATCAAATTAAAATATTGATATTTATTAAATGACATAAGAGACAGCCGTCTCTCCATCTCTATAATTCATAGTGTACCTTTCTGTGTGCTGTGACCATGGAATACATATTTATTTAGGACCACATTTGACTCTGTCCCCCCTGTGCCCTAATTAAAACCAATGAATGGCTTCCTTTTGTTTTACTCCTTGGCTTGATCCAGTGGCACAAGACACTCTTTGCTTCTGTCCACGTCCCCTCAGGGCATCACACCAAGGATATAGTCCCTGCTTGTCATCCTCTTACATCAAAGCCTCCAAACCTCTACAGCTTCACAACCATAGGACACTAACTACACACTGCCTGGTCACACCACATGTGGTCTAGTTCTCGTCATTTCACATTTTCCACTATGCCATGTATCATTGGGCAATACCCCCAGGGCTACTGCCAACCAAGCCACAGCCTCCTTGTGGAGAGGGAACTCCCTCAGGCACTGGAAAACCCCCACTGCACTGAAGCCACATGTCAACAGCACAACTCCATCAAGGATTTTCCCATTCCTGCTTCAAACCACCCATCCTTGTCAAGGACCAAGTAAGTACAAGACTGCCCACCCTCAAGAGTAGCCAAGAGTAGCTCAGAAAGTGACTATTACTGTTTGGGCTGCTGTTTCACGACCGCTCGTCTGATCGCAACCATCTTCGCATAGCGGCCTCCCCGCGTCGGGTTCTCGCCGCTCTGCGATTCTCATGCCTCTATGTTTATTCCTTCTATGTTAATCTACACTTCAAAGTCCACGTATCATAATGTTACTTTGTCAAACCCAGAAGGGAGGTGGGGAGGGGTGGGGAGGGGTGGAGTTGAGGGCAGTTTCAAAGATTTAGAATTGTCACAGGCCTTTTTGAATGTTTCATGTGGTGGTGGGTGGTGGAGGGAATGACACTTCTTTAAATTACTAAAGGCATGATCTCCTTTCAGGCTGCCTGCTACTACTACTACTACTACTACTACTACTACTACTACTACTACTACTACTACCCAACATGGCACAGCAGGTTAGTGTATTTTGATAACAAGTATTCAATGGTAGACCAAGGGTCTGTCATGTAGGCCATGTAAAGTATTTAAAGTATCAAGCCTGTATGCTGAAATGCCAATAAATGTCATAATCAGTCTCAGCCCAAAACCAACATCATTCCTGTCTCATGGCCATGACAACAAATTAACATAGGTACTAATCTTTTTCAGGATCACCTCTGGCGTACCTCAGAGCTAAATAAGATATTTGCAAGGTGTATGGCACAAGGGGAATGCTTTATTTGGGGAGGGGGTCGATCAGGTAATTATGGCCGTATTAGGCTCGCTCTACCCCACCAAGAGTCAAGATCTCACTATACACACAGATTAGTGTACCAACTCTATATGGGAAACTACCAGCTCCCTACCTGTCTGGAAGTCTCCCATCTTTGTGGGATGACCCTTTGTGCCAACCCTAAGCACCTGGCTCTTGAAACCAGAGTCAAAAATGCTTCACGGGTCCACTGCCATAATCAAAGGGAGTGTATTGGCAGTCATGATCCAAAATGCATTTTTTGAAGGTAACAGAATTCTGTAAACAGTTGAAAGTTGACAGTTGTAAGGTTTCAATTGCATGTATCTAGAATATTCACTACTAATAAACTTATTCCTTACACAATGGTTAACTATAAGGTTTCATGGCATTGCCAAATTATCACATCTCAATATGCAAAAATATGGTTGATTATAGTTAACAAAATTTTTCAGGTCCAGGAAAGCTTCTTGTAGATTTTCGGCGAGGTTTGATTTTGGGTTGCATCTTTCGATTTTGAGCATGTTGTTTAGGATGTAGGAGTTGAAGGCTATTATATCCTCATGGTAGGGAGGGTTGGGGGTCCAGGCTCCTTTGGCTGTGGGGTAGATGGTTTCTTTTGGTTTGTATGGTGGCTTGTCTCGGTGGTGGTAGGTTAGGTACATGCGTCTGTTGAACAGAAGTGTGTCTCTGATGGCGTTGATGTGGCTGGTTTTGTTGGGGGTTGGAATAAATGATAGGCCTTTGTTGAGTACTTGTAGGTGGTTGTTGTTCAGGATCTTGGTGGAGAGGTTGCAGATGGCTGCTGGGTCTACTGTTTCCTCCCTGTATTTCTTAAATCGGCGGCCTTTTTGTTGCCTTTCTTCTCTTTGTTGTTGGCTATTTCTGTTGTCAGTTTGTTGATGAGGGTTTTGATCAATTCTAGAATTTCTGGCGAGCATTTTTGTGTTAGTTCTGTGTAGATCTCTTCCTGTTTTGCTGTCAGTTCTATTCTTCTGTCTGCGTAGTATGTGTTGAGTAGGTCTCTGAGTTTTTTACCACAGTTGAGTTGGGTCTCCTCCCACCTGAGATGGAAGTTCCAATTTGTGTTGGGTATTTGAGCAGTGACGTTGGGCTGTAGGCCCTTTGGGACGATGTTTTTTAAGACACAGTTGCTTAGGAATGTCTCGTGTTGTGTGGCCTTTATTAGACTTGTGGCGACTTTTCTTGCAAGTTTGTAGAGGGGTAGTGCGTCTGCAGGGATTCTGAGAGTTTATTTTTCTTGGTTTTCAGTGGGAGGCTCCCCGTCGATGTCGTCGTAGGTGGCTTCTTCAAAATCTGGAGTATTTTGGGGGGTGACAGTTTTGGTTGAATCCATTTATGATTCTGGTAGATCGGATCCCATGTGGAGGATACTTGTAGCTGGTTGTCGGGTAGACGGGTCACTTGGGAGGTGGCTTGCAACGATCTGTGTGGCTGTCTCAACTCATTGGTGATCCCAGGGTAGGATGCTTGTGTGGTGGGGGGAAAACAAATTGAATAATTGCTAATCACACAAAACCAGACGAGTTGACTTGATTTTTTGATTTTTATTGGGGTAGAAGTAACATCGAGATCTGGGGGATGAGTTGTAGATGCAACGTTTCGTGAACTTTTAGAACACTTCTTCAGGCAGGTATGGTATCTCATATAAATGTCAGACTAAGGTACCCTTTTGGGATCGACTTGTGTCGCCCTGTTGCTATGATACGATTGTTCACATGCGGTATTGGCGTTATATTGGGTATTTAGTTTGGTATTTGTCCAATTGTTGGAATTGAGCGTATTTTTTGAATTAATAAATTGAATTATGTTTAACAAATTACTCTGGACAACTTTTTACATTCATTTGTGGCAATTTGTGCAAAGTTGTGACTATAAACATGTACCGGTAGAATATATAATTGATTGTTTGAGCCTTTAATTGGACTCTATGAGATCATTTTTCATTTCAAAAAATAAATATATTTCCCAAATTGTATCCTAGTAGACAGGTCCTACCTTATACAGTATAGATAAAATAATTCAAACTTAACTCCACTCAATGCCAACACTGCTTCCCCCCCTCAGGTTGGCTGCTGCAGCGCCCGCCCCTACAGAACGAGACCATCTACACGTCTTAATGCATCACCCCCTGCCATTGGTCTTCATGATGCATTCATGCAGCCCTGGCGAGTAACTCGCCAGTGCTGCATTCAAGCATCATGCCAACCCTACAGGATTGAGACACCCCCGAAGTGTCGGCACAATGATTATTGCTGAGTTACTCACCAGGGCTGCATGGGTGCATCATGACAACAAACGTCATCTTTTAGCGATAAGCCGTCCTTAAAGGGTGAAGCAGTTATCCAGCAGTCTAAACTAAATATGCTGGTCACACATTGGTTCTTGATTAATACAAAAAAGCTCATATATACAGATTGATATTATGTACATAGCTTAATCCATTAAGGATGGCATCATGCCTTAATGCATTATGCCATTGGTCTTCATGATACATGAATGCAGCCCTGGCGAGCAACTCGCATCATGTGGTCTTACAGAGTTGAGACATCCCTGAAGGCTCAGCATTATGCACTGATGAGTTACTTGCCAGGGCTGCATTGTTTCACGGTCTAAAAACCACATTAAACTACATTTGCATCATAACCTCATAGGCCATTGAGTATGGCACTATGTACTCCATGGAGCATGGAACTGCCATAGGTGTAACATAGACAGAACAGTATCAGTCATGTGATAAGGGCCAATCAGGGGGGAATCAAGTGCCGCAGCGCCATCCGCATGGAGAGGCTAGAGTGGTAACTACACACAGTCATTTCTAACCATATTTTAAGCAGTTATTACACAAAAGCTATTCAAGTTTAAATTCTGTTGTATTTTTTCTTGGGAAGATTTACCCTTTTGCAAGTTATATTTCAATGTAGCATTATAAAGCTTCTGTTGTTATCTCAATATGATGGTTTTAGTCATGCTCTCTCTATGCAAATGTACTGAGGGTAGGCTATATGACCATGGCCCTCCTACAGCCCAGTAGTGCCACCTCATGCCAATCATGTATCAGAGCTGCCAACCCAAAAGCCAACAAATCCGTAATTTTGAAGCTAGAAAATCGTAATTTTCGTAATTTCACCCTATACAATTCGTTATTTAATTCGTAATGTCAATTACAACTAAATTCCCATTAAAAAACTTTACTTTTAGGAAATTGTACCATAAATTATCCCTTTGATATACAGAAAATGTCTCAACATATGACATTTCTACATAAAAATGAAATGTTTTATGAGCACAAGAACTTTCTTAGATTTAGATTTCTCTTATGAATTCACCAGTGTTAGAGATGATTCGCAAATGAAGACACTAATTTCCCCCATTTTTGGTAGTATCCTTTATAAATATATTGCCCTGCCCTGAAACCCCAAAATTCGTAATTTAGGGAGGGCAATTCGTAATTTCGTAATCAGGCCCTAAATATGACTCAAATTCGTAATATTACGAAAAATCGTAATAGTTGGCAGCTCTGCATGTATACTAAAGACCTTCCAACAGGGCCAATAAACATAGGCAAATGGGTCACGGTGTGGGGGCAGCAACAATATTATCTTACATAATGGGTTAGGGGCTAATTCAAGGTCAATTCTTTTAGGGGCTAATTTCAATTTGTTTTCCTGTAGTGAATTATGACATTTTATTCATACAATCTAATGGTGATGGTTTCTCGTCGATATCTTGACGTTTGATAGTCTGCCTTATACCTTGGCACCCTTCTCACTTATCTCATTAAAACGAACATGCAATGTCTGTAGGCTGGTGTTGTGATGCAGGGCTGCAGCAAGAGCTGTGGCTCCCTTCTCGCCTATTGTGTTACCACAAACATCCAATGTCTGTAGGCTGGTGTTGTGATGCAGGGCTGCAGCAAGAGCTGTGGCCCCCTTCTCACCTATTGTGTTACCACAAACATCCAATGTCTGTAGGCTGGTGTTGTGATGCAGGGCTGCAGCAAGAGCTGTGGCCCCCTTGTCATCTATTATGTTACTACGAACATCCAATGTCTGTAAGCTGGTGTTGTGATGCAGGGCTGCAGCAAGAGCTGTGGCCCCCTTGTCACCTATTATGTTACTACGAACATCCAATGTCTGTAAGCTGGTGTTGTGATGCAGGGCTGCAGCAAGAGCTGTGGCCCCCTCGTGACCTATTGTGTTACCAAAAACATCCAATGTCTGTAGGCTGGTGTTGTGATGCAGGGCTGCGGCAAGAGCTGTGGCTCCCATGTCACCTATTGTGTTACCACCAACATTCAATGTCTGTAGGCTGGTGTTGTGATGCAGGACTGCAGCAAGAGCTGTGGCTCCCTTCTCGCCTATTATGTTGCAACTAACAACCAATGTCTGTAGGCTGGTGTTGTGATGCAGGGCTGCAGCAAGAGCTATGGCTCCCTTCTCACCTATTGTGTTACCACCAACATTCAATGTCTGTAGGCTGGTGTTGTGATGCAGGGCTTCAGCAAGAGCTGTGGCCCCCTTGTCACCTATTATGTTACCACGAACATCCAATGTCTGTAAGCTGGTGTTGTGATGCAGGGCTGCAGCAAGAGCTGTGGCCCCCTCGTGACCTATTGTGTTACCAAAAACATCCAATGTCTGTAGGCTGGTGTTGTGATGCAGGGCTGCGGCAAGAGCTGTGGCTCCCTTCTCGCCTATTATGTTGCAACTAACAACCAATGTCTGTGGGCTGGTGTTGTGATGCAGGGCTGCAGCAAGAGCTGTGGCTCCCTTCTCACCTATTGTGTTACCACAAACATCCAATGTCTGTAGGCTGGTGTTGTGATGCAGGGCTGCAGCAAGAGCTGTGGCTCCCTTCTCACCTATTGTGTTACCACAAACATCCAATGTCTGTAGGCTGGTGTTGTGATGCAGGGCTGCAGCAAGAGCTGTGGCCCCCTTGTCACCTATTATGTTACCACGAACATCCAATGTCTGTAAGCTGGTGTTGTGATGCAGGGCTGCAGCAAGAGCTGTGGCTCCCATGTCACCTATTGTGTTACCACCAACATTCAATGTCTGTAGGCTGGTGTTGTGATGCAGGACTGCAGCAAGAGCTGTGGCTCCCTTCTCGCCTATTATGTTGCAACTAACAACCAATGTCTGTAGGCTGGTGTTGTGATGCAGGGCTGCAGCAAGAGCTATGGCTCCCTTCTCACCTATTGTGTTACCACCAACATTCAATGTCTGTAGGCTGGTGTTGTGATGCAGGGCTTCAGCAAGAGCTGTGGCCCCCTTGTCACCTATTATGTTACCACGAACATCCAATGTCTGTGAGCTGGTGTTGTGATGCAGGGCTGCAGCAAGAGCTGTGGCCCCCTCGTGACCTATTGTGTTACCAAAAACATCCAATGTCTGTAGGCTGGTGTTGTGATGCAGGGCTGCGGCAAGAGCTGTGGCTCCCTTCTCGCCTATTATGTTGCAACTAACAACCAATGTCTGTGGGCTGGTGTTGTGATGCAGGGCTGCAGCAAGAGCTGTGGCCCCCTTGTCACCTATTGTGTTACGACCAATATTCAATGTCTGTAGGCTGGTGTTGTGATGCAGGGCTGTGGCAAGAGCTGTGGCCCCCTTCTCACCTATTATGGTACTAGTAACATCCAATGTCTGGAGGCTGGTGTTGTGATGCAGGGCTGCAGCGAGAGCTGTGACCCCCTTGTCACCTATTGTGCAACCACCAACATCCAATGTCTTTAGGCTGGTGTGGTTCTGTTTTAACCACTCAGCTACACCTTCTACCTCACTTTGACCTATTGCATTGCGTCGTAGTGTCAGCACCTGCAGCATCTCTGCCCTGTCCTTCAGGAGGGAGGATGTCAGATATCTGAGGAGTGTGTCAGTCAAATGACACCCTTTTATGCAGATCTCACTGATGGTGTCCGCATAGTTACATACAAAGCTTATGGCCATGAGGTCTATCAGAGTCAGCTGTGTGTCAGCTATGTCAAGTTTCCCATTAGGGACTATATGTTCTACCACAGCTCTTGCCTTGTCTTCCATCTGACCTTCATGCAGTAGTTGACAAAGCTGAAGGCGGGAAGTGGAATCTGATCCATCATGGCATTTCTCACACAGATCCTGAATGAAATCATTCATCTGCTTCTCAGCAATAACACCTTGGCCTTGGCCAGATGTGTTGATGGCATGGCGAATGTCCATTATCCAGTCAGACCCCGTGTCATGCTGAAGACCAAACAGGTACAACAAGGCCATGTTGAACTGACCCTCAGAAAATACCTGTTGAAATATGTCTGTGCAAGGAATGTTAGACAGGAAATAAGCAGAGGCCAACATTTCCTGTATGGAGAAGTGGAGGAACTCTGCAATGACTGACTGTCTCAAACCCACCTTGACCTTCTTCAGCTGCAGGAGTCCAACCTGCTGAATGGAGTTTAAGTCTCCTGGGGTCAACTGAGCCTGACTGAGATCATAGTCACTGAAGACTAGCTTGGACATTTCTCCGTTCAGCTGCTGATCAAACACCCCTCCATACGCCATTTTGCCGAGTTTGTGGAAATACGAGCTAACCTGTATTACAAAGGACCAGTCTGAGAACTTTCGCTGAACACACTGTACAATCAGGAAGGCCATGAGGCGTGTGTATGTCTGTAGGTCTTCACTTCTAAAGACAACTCCATCAGCAAGCAGCCGGGATATGAGTGCACAGTAGAAAGTTATAGAACAGACAGACATCAACAGGGGACTGTTGTTTAACACTCCCATGATGCCTGCTGCCTTGGGACCGTGTTTACGTTCTACAAACTCCTCTATCCTAGTCTCAGTGAGGCCTAGAATCTCCAACCTTTTGTCAAAGTTCACTTCACTGAGCCCTGTGAAAGGCCTCGACTCAAAGTGAGTAGCCGCATGGATGAGTAGGACCACCGCTTTGCTCCCGCATTTACACAAATAGAAGGGATATATTGCTGCATGAGCCGCCCCATCTTGAGCCTAAGGGCATATGAACGTCTCTAGAAAAGGTAGGTTAGAAACTTGAACCACCTAGAATTGATTTGTACTGAGAATACGTGTTTGAACGCAAAATGCAAGCTGTCAAGAGTTTGTTTATGGGGCCCGCCATAGCGACCTCGACCCCGGTTACACAACAGACCAAAGCAGGCAAACGTAGTCACAGTCACACAGACACTTCTGGAACTAAATCACCCACCACACACTCACCTGATCCCAAAAAGATCATCATGGAGACCCTTGAACGATTGGATGTATCTGATAACTTGGGGAATATTAGTTTAGAGGAGATTGTACTAAATATAAAACGGGGAAACCCCTGGGAAACCCCCGCGACCTCGGCTATGACGTCACGGGAATCCCCGGGGGTCCCTGGTACCACTGCAGATCGGGGGTCCGTAAGGGGAAACGTTCCACTTACAGCCAACACGATTCCTCCTTTGGAAATAACTATGAATAATGATAATGGAAGGGGTCAGTCCTCTAGGGAAGAATTGACACTTAGTGAGGTGGTTTTGAACTGTGCTGAGAATATTACAGAGTCTATAGGTGTGACTGTAGAACACAAAGATGCAAATGTACCGATTATGGAGGAGATAGTCTGTGAGACTGTCATTGAAAATGGAGATGGTGGCGGCTCTGGAGTTATTATCCCAAACTTAACTGAGCAATGCAAGAATCAGGCTGGGGGGGTAGGGGCTGGGGGGGATAAATTAGAACAGGCAGGAGTATATGATGTTTTTATACAACCAACATCACTTAGGCTGCAAAGCCTAAGGGCACTAAATGATAGGGCACTTCCAGTTGATCGTGAAAACCCAGTTAATGGTGGCCAGTCTGATGACCACTCGGAGCTGGAGGACTCACTACTGACCAGCCTAAGGAAGCTGCAACATGTGCCACCTGATATTTCCTCAATTGGGGAGACGACGGGAATGATCCAGGTAGGGGAACCTGAGACTAGTGGATGCATGGACATGGACAACAACAAGGATCAACTGACCAATCCTGACGTGCTGAAGATGATGAGTGGGGGGGGCGGTGATGATAATAATGATGATGATGATGATCATTATGAGGATACTATGGAAGACATGAATGGTGTGAAGAAAATCATTGATGATGCCATCTCAAACATGCCTACTCCAGACATGGAAAAATTCAAGAATGATATGCTTAGAGAATTTGCAAATTTGCTTTCTTGTAATAGCAGCAACACTGACGGGAGAATGGAGACCATAGAAGAGGATGTCAGGCAGATAAATGAACGTGTGGGCTTCATGTCTACAGATTGGGAAGAAAATGATCAAAGAATCAGTGATGCTGAAGGTAATATTAAGACCACGGAAGTGGCTTGTGACCAAAGATATAATGATTTCCTGTCTAAGCTGGAAGAAATAGAAGAGAGGCTTGTCACTAGGTTGGTATCTGCTGAGACGGAAATTGCATCCTTGAAGACACAATTGGCGGCCTGTACAGGAGGATCAGGGGGACTAGTAAGTGACCTAGATAAGAAGCTAAGTGCTAGAATTGAGGGAGTGGAAAGCAACCTTAATACCAAGATTGAAGATCTTGACTGTGATCTCAGAGAGAAGATTGCTGCTAGTGAAAAAAGAACACGTGAATTGATAGACAAATTACCCAAGGAACTGGGGACTGACAACAAGACATACATGGAAATTATGTCCTTATTAAGGACAGTAAGACACTGTGTGCGCTCACCTGATAGGAACCTGGTAGTATATGGTTATACCACACACCAGAATGAGAAGTTCAAACCCATCATTGAAAACCTGCTGAGAAAGCTGGGTGTATACTACAACTACTAGGAAGATTTCTTCCAAGTAATACGTATGAAAAAGCCGGAAGTGCTAAAGGAAGGGGGAGTACCTAGTAAAGACAAAGTCCCACTGCTACTGCCATGTACTAATGTGGGTATCAGAGATGCCATAATGGCGAGACGATGGCAACTGAAAGACAAAATTCCAGAATTGAAGGGTGTATGGATTGCCCCAGATGAACCCAGGCATATGAGAGAACTGAGGGCTAAAGGCAGAATTATAGTCAACAATGCTGAAAATGCAGGGCTATCAGCCCGAGCAGAACGGAATGCTATCATAATACAAACTGCAAGATATCCATACACAGAACTGAGCACAGTCCCGACCGACTTGCTGGCTGGTATAGATATGGAAGATCTTGAGCGGGAAACCAATGCTGCAGCTCCTAAAACCCCTTACGAACCACCAATCCCACGCGCTTCGCGGAGCGCCACTACGGGTGACGGACAGGGAGAACCACTTCCGCCCGCACCGATCAACAAGGACACAGCCGGCGCACGGCCACAAACACTGAATCTACAACCAAAGGAGCGTAGGCTACCGAAGGGAACTGGACAAGGTAAGAAGAGCAACAAACCTAGAGAAGTTCACATTAGGGAATGTAAATTTGGTACACTGTATCAGGGTGAAAGTGCATACTTATCAAACTGGTTTCCGTGCACACTGGAATACGGTCATGATGGTGTCAGTGAGGGTGAAACATACAACTCAGTTGAACAAGCGTACTACCATATACGGTTACTGAGACTTGGATACCCGGGCGTAGCACAGAAAATCATGAAAATGTCCGAGGCCTACCTCATCAAAAAAGAGGGCGATAAATACAAAATCCCCAAAGATCATAAATTTAGAGAGGAAGAACCGACCCTAATGGAAAATTTGGTAAGATGTAAATTCACCAAGATCAAGAACCTAGGTGAGCGATTGATTGGTACCAATCAGTCGGTGCTAATTGAGGCCACCGGAAGTGAGCGATGGGGAGGGGGATGGGCTTGGCCGGACACAAGATATGACAATGCTGATGTGCTCAGAGGAGAAAACCTACATGGGATAATCTTAATGAAGATTAGGGATGAACTTCAACACACAAGGGCACCACCCGCTGCACATTAGTCAAGATTACTTAAGTGTCATTGATGGGCACAAGCTATGATCAACATGTATTATGGAATTGAATTAAATCACATAATATAACCGTGTAAATTCATCATAACAGTGATATTTGCAATATAGTACACCAATCGGTTTGGTATTTAATTATTAATTTTTAATTAAAGATAATATAATATTGCTGATAAACATAACTGCTGTGTGGTTACCATTAATGTAGTGGGATAAATTCTGGTTACTCATATCACTGATTGTATACATTTCAGCAACAGCATGTCATTACTGATCGCGGGCGACTCGAGGGCCAAGGGCTTAGGTCGCCTAGTCGGGGAGCACTTGGGTGCAACCTCGCAATATCGGGTGAAAGACGTGGGACGCCCGGGACTAAATATAAAGCAAGTACAGGCTGAGGTAATTACAGAACTGGGTAATACCCAATATGACTGTGTGCTGCTAATGGCAGGTCTATGTGACATAACACGACGAAAGTATATAAGAGGACAGCGTGTGATCTATTTTGGCCATGAGGATGTTAAGACCTGTCGGGCTGTAGTATCTGTACGGCTGAACAATCTAGTCCTGAAACTGAAAAATCTGTTCCCTGGAACTGTCTTCATACTCGCCACTATCTATGGGATGAGCCTGAAGATTTTTAATGACAGTAATATAGAAGATCCTGCTCAAACATCCCTAAATGAGAGTATACGCTTGATCAAAGGGGACATTGTGTATATAAATCGACTGAACAATGTTCCAAACTGCAGACTGCACTACCTGTTTCATGGGAACCAATATAATAAAGGCCGGAATGGCAAGAGGATTGGCACTAAGTCCAGATTTGTGTCTAGATATGGTGTGAAAAAGATGAGAGATGGGTGTCATCCGATTGGTAAAATACAGGACAAGATTGCAGTGAGGATTGCCTCATTGCTTAAACTCATGTATCCACCTGTCGTCGTCCCCGCTCCTGCTGACATGGTTGGAGTGGCTGAGGCTGAAGGTGATGATTTGGATGAGAATTGGCTGAATGGTGATGAAGACGAGGGAGAGTGGGATGACATCAAGAACAAACTGCTACATATGCACCTGTGATATAGATCAAAAGCTTAGTCGGGAAGCAAACAACATAAACCAGATGAACCTTGCACATTTGTTTTTGTTCAGTGCTAACAATAATATCGATATTTGTGTGATCTAATGCCTCCTCGGCAAGATGTAGAGTATCATTGACATATTTACTACTAATTAATTAATTAGAAGATAATATTTGGCTTATAATTAGATTGTAATTGTTGTCTTCGTCAACAAGTGACAACAATGACATTATGTCAGAGTTGTAATTAAAGCTGTGTATAGTCTATATGTGGGATATAAAATTGAAAATCCTAAAATTTAGGACCAAAAATAATTGGTGGTTGGTAGTGTTCAAGAATATTACAAGGGGGGTGGGCATAGAGACTTATTGTAAATAACAGTTGTTATGTTATTTTGGTACATATTGAAGGCTGACATAACTGTACACTTACGGTGAGCCAGAAACTTATAACTGCTAAATTTTGATAATGTACGTTCTATTACCAATATGGCAGAGCTACTCACACAGCACAAAACTATTGTATCGTCGTCCGCAATAAATTAAACCCTTTGTTTATTAGAAGCATATACTGATCGTTTTTTGACTCACTCCTTCCGTAGAAAGCATGAAAAAATATATATATTGAAGCCACCGAGGATAAAGAGATATTTCTGCTGACCAAGATTCTATCTAACCATATTACCTATTATTTATTTATTAAAATATTACCTTCTTAAACCACTTAGTGTATAGATGCTGGGTATTGTCTCTATACTAGAGTAATAAATATTATTTGGTGTGATTTTGAATAACCTTTTCTCAGGATGGCTCGTGGTCTTACATGCTGTTTATTAATCTTGCTGTTTATTATTGTTTCATTGCAGCTAGCACGGCAGTTGCTGGGTCGTATTATTATTATTATTGTTTTTATCACTATTGTATTGTGTCATACTAATTATTTTTAGAAAAAAACTGCCTCATATTATAATATCATATATAATCCTTTTAATCCTACAGGATTAATGGATATGGACTCGCCCATATTTTTAGAGTCCAAACTGTTTCTTTAAACTTAAATTAATGTTTCTCTGGGTCCCATAACGCCCCGTTAAGCCTGTGTATTCATATTACTGATCTTTTTCAGGATTGGCCTGGAAATGTCAAGAATCAAACTTAATTTAAATTTCATTTATTCATTCTTCTTTTGACTTAGGTCCGGTGCTATGTACATATCTATTGTTTTCTCGCTTTTATCTTATTTTGTGTTTTCCTTCATTTGTAAAAATTTGCATTAATTTCAGATATATGGGTCTGGGCTCTATAAACTCATGATGATGAGACAGATTCCGACCTGCGTAATTGTGGGAGCTCTTCGTTTATATTCAGGTTCTACTCTTCTTGGCATACTCTCAAGATACTCCTAGTGACCCATTAAGTTGTTACTGTCACTAGGGTATCCTTTCTGTTGACCTGGTACGGATAACTGGGTCAACACTATTGTTTTTTCTTGTTTTTTAATATTGTTCGTTCATTGTATTTTTGTATTTTTTGTGTTATAATTAACTGTTTCTTTCCCTGACTGTGTATCATGACTGTAACTAAGGTAGAGGATTTTTTGGAGGAGACGGGGCTGAAGATGTTACATTTGAACACGAGGAGTATGTTCAAGAAAAGAGACGAGTTGTTTGAGGTACTGGATGGCACGGATATAGCTACTTTTAGTGAAACCTGGTTCAATAATCAATTGGATGATGACCTGCTTGGTTGGAATGGTATGAAACTTTTCAGGTTGGATCGGAGGAAAAAGAAAGGAGGTGGAGTTGCTGTATATTTAAAAATGTCTTTGACTGCGAATGCTACCATTGTTGATAAACTATGTAGATGTAATCGTAATATAGAGTGTCTGGTCATGGACATCCTGCTTCCTAACTGTAAAACAATGCGCCTTGCTACTGTATACAGACCACCTTCTGGGAAAACAAAGGTATTTTTAGAACACTTGGAATTGATCATGAAAGATGCTTGGACGCACAATCATGAGCTTTGGTGTATGGGTGACCTGAATATAAATACATTATCTGAACGAGCTGGTAGTAGCGTCAAATTGACTGATCTCTGTAAATTCTATGGATTTCATAAGCACATAAACCAGTGTACTAGACCCTACAAACGTAGAGCCTCATGTATAGACAATGTGTTAACCAATTTCACTAGAGATGTATCTTGTGGGGTGCTAAACTTGTTGGTCAGTGACCACCTCCCAGTATACGCCGTCAAAACTAAACAGAAGGCTGTGTATGAAAATAAGACTATAGAGTCTAGGTCATACAGGAATTTTGACGAGCAACTATTTGTGGAGTGGTTAGTTGAAGCAGACTGGGATAACTTCTATGAGATAGAAGATCCCTCTGAGGCATGGATCTATATTGAAAAACACATAGAGTGCTTTTTGGATGGGGTGTGTCCTAAAATACGGCGCATTTTCAAGGACAGGGGAAATAGTTGGATGACCCCAGACATAGTAAATCTTATTCATGAAAGAGAGGAGAATGTGGATCTGTTTTACAAAACAGGGTCAGATCATTATTTGGAGCAAGTAAAATTGTTGAGGAGGCGTATAAATAGGAGTGTTTTGTATGCGAAGGCTGATGAGATTAAAACTGCATTAGAATCTAATAAAAACAATCCCAAAGCCTTTTGGCGTACTATTAATAATCTGGTGAAACCAGCGCAACCGGTAGAGCCACCAATGCTAATTGGGGATGATGATACCTTAAAATCAAACCAAGACTCTGTTGATTATCTGAATCAATATTTTGCAAATATAGGTAAAGTCCTTTCAGATAAGATGGGACCTGACACTATGGATATCACACCTGACAGTTCTGATCCCAAATATGGACCAGTAAATGTTACAGAAGGATTGGTAGAGTTGTTGATAGAGGATATAAATGTCAACAAGACTTCAGGAATTGAACATGTGCGTTGTGATATTCTCAAATTAGCCTTAGTTAACCTGGTTCCACAAATGACATGGTTATATAAGAATAGCTTCAGTTCAGGAATTTTTCCGGAGGGCTGGAAAACAGCTCGCGTTAATCCGATCCCAAAGGATGGCAATCTTAAACACATCACCAATTGGAGGCCAATAAGTTTGTTACCGGTTCCATCCAAAATATGTGAGAAATTGATGCATATACACATGTACAATATCCTGGAAGACAACCATCTCCTGGGAGATTACCAATATGGTTATAGAAAAGGAAGAGGTACTGGGGATGCCATTTTCAAGTATTTGAATGACTTATATGACAGTAGGGATAGGGGGCACATTGTAGCATCATGTTATGTAGATCTCCGCAAGGCGTTCGACAGTGTGGATCATGTTAGATTAATGAACGTAATTAAGGACTTAGGTTTCCATGAGAGTACTAACAGATGGTTAGAGAGCTATCTAACTAATAGATCTCAGTATACAAAGATAGGTGAATTCAAATCTAAAGTTGAGCCTGTGGCTTATGGAGTGCCTCAGGGTTCTGTTTTGGGACCCTTGCTGTTTATTTTATACGTCAATGACATATCTAAGGTAATTAAACACTCAAAATTTATTATGTATGCAGATGACATTGTTTTCTATACCTCGAGTAATAAAGTGGATTTATTGTCTAAGCGTCTTCAAACTGACATAGATTCTGTACATAAATGGTGTGGAGTAAAACGTCTGACTGTCAATGTTGATAAAACGAAGGTTTGCTGGAGTGTTTCCAGACAAAAGAAATTTAAGACAACTGGTATATCATTCACTATGGGCGGAAATAATTTGGAAATTGTTGATACTTATAAATATTTGGGCCTCAAGATTGATAACGGTTTGACATTTGAGGAAGCATATAAAGATGTAAACCAAAAGGTTAATAACAGGTTATTCAGACTTGGGAAGCTAAGGGGAAACATGTCTAGGAATGTTGCCATTTTGGTATATAAGACTATGATCTTAACACTTTTTGATTATGCATGCTTTGCTTATGAGGGGGGCAGTCAGGATAACATGAAAAAGCTTCAGAGGCTTCAGAATCGGGGTCTTGGAATCTGCTATACTGGAGAATTGGTAGGACTGAGCATAGATGACATGCATGAACTCTCGAAAGTACCGAAATTAGAACGGAGACGACAAGAATTGCTATTAAATCTGATGTACAAGTATTCGAGGGACGCTGCTTGGCTGAGGAAGACACCCCGTTTGAAGCGCACCAGGGCTGAGGCCAAAATTCATTTTGAACAAAAAACTCCATCATCTAATTTGTATACAAAGTCGCCTCTGTCCAGGGGATGTGCCCTTTGGAACAATCTAGGAGAGTATTATCAGAAAAGTCTGAGTAAACTACAGTTTAAGCTGAGGCTGAAAACGTGCAGGGATCTTAGTAAACCTATTCCAAATCCAAAAGGTTATACACCTGGTCTCATGGATGTATCAGAAGACATGGTCTCCATAGTTCTCACTCAATAAACTAGTTAGTACATAAACTCTGACGATATCGGAAGATCTCATCGAGTGATACCAGCTTATTCCCACAGGTTGGTCATTGAAGATTCCGGTAGGGATCATCTGGCCTGCTTATGCCATGTACGACTTCGGTTGAAGTCATCTGGTTGAGCACTCTATTAATAACTGATTATTCAATTGACCCAGGTTCTGGATACTATGTCCGGCTATTTATTGCTACCTCCAACTGTGATATATGCACTTCTACTGCTTAAGACCAGAAGGCCAATCATATTATGATGTATCTGACCGTATTCTTGTATAATTTTTAAGTAGTAGAAATAATACTGCTTGGCGTTGTAATTTCTGTCTAGCCCCGTTATTTCATCTCATTGCCAAATGGAATCATTAACAACACAGTCTCATTTGTTTTTAATATGTTTTTAATCATTGTTGTTTCTTTGTACCCTTTTCATTGTATAACTATGTGTACCCTATAGATACGTATGTTGCATCTTTATGCAGTGCATATGCTCTACTGATATATCATTTATATTAACAAACATTTATTAACATTTGGTAGTGGAATATATTACAATGGATACTCAATGATTGTCTGTAATCA
The DNA here is from genome assembly GCA_947462335.1 of Harmothoe impar. Lineage (NCBI taxonomy): Eukaryota > Metazoa > Annelida > Polychaeta > Phyllodocida > Polynoidae > Harmothoe > Harmothoe impar. Next base: position 78,936,046 of record OX381706.1, on the reverse strand, counting down.
CTTTTTCAATTGTGGAAGACAATAAACACATTTTCAAACCAAAAAAACCACTGTGCAGCCAGGCAGCAAGTTACCAGACAAAATGTTCAAGCACAAATCAATCGGGTGAGCTTTCTGGTTCAGATCACAAATCTTGGGGCAGTTCTTCAAGCGTGCTGTAAACCCTGAAACCTCGCCCAACCCGTCAATGAACACGAGCACCTTTCCTGCTGCATGCTGTAACCATGACGACAGAGGCTTCACAAGGCCGGTTTCTGCCACCTGATATAGACCAGCGAGGGTGAGGAGTTCGATGCCTGTCATCTGACAGTCAGACACACACAGCATCCTCAACTGAAGTAGGAAGAGGACAGTGAACTGAGTCCCCCATCTGCCAGACCCCCACTCCATGGCCAACCACTGGAAGGTGGTGCTCTTTCCGTTACCGGCACGGCCGTATACAGATACCAGCTTTGGTGGTTCCTCGTCCTGTGCACTATCCAGTACTTGTACAGCAGACACCTCATCATACTGGACCCTGGAGAGGTGTGATTGGTATCTGTGTGGTATATCAGATGCCTGGTCATCAGAGGCTTGGTCATCCCTCCGAAGCGCTAACTGTATATGCTCGCAAGCAAGGTCTATTTTCTCATCGAAGGGAGAGTCGGTACAGTGACCTTGACTTTTGATACAGTCTTTTAGACTGTTTGAATACCTTTCCACACAAAAACCCACCTCTTCCTCAGATGGGGCCCTGCCCACCAACTTATAGAACAGATCAGGCTGCGTCCCCCCAATGAGCCTCAGGAAGGCATTAAAGACAACATACTTTGTACAGGAGATTCTCTGTAGAATATCACATAGTGCACGAGTTCTATCTCCACTGTTTGTTCCAGCTTGAATCGAATCGACATAGGTATAGTCCAGGAAAGGTTTAAGGCCTACTAAGATAGTCTCGATGTCCAAGTCCCTGACAAGCATAACCCGTTTGTATGTCAGAATACTGGGGTCTACCAGGGGCAGACTATCAGGGGCGGGTCTGCCTGGCGCCTCAGCTTCAGCTATCTGCACCGGGCCCTGTGGTGCCTCAGCTTCAGCTGTCTGTACCGGACCCTGTGGCACCTCAGCTTCAGCTATCTGTACCGGACCCTGTGGCACCTCAGCCTCAGCTATCTGTACCGGACCCTGTGGCGCCTCAGCTTCAGCTGTCTGTACCGGACCCTGTGGCACCTCAGCTGTCTGTACCGGACCCTGTGGCGCCTCAGCCTCAACCGGCCGGACCGGACCATGTTGGATAGGTTTGTCTGTCAAACTGACCTTGATCTTTTTTATCTGCAGCTCATTTAGAGTTTGGCTCCCGGTGCGCCGTTTACGTGTCAGAATACTAGGGTCTTCTAGGGACAGACTGTCATCTTGCTGTTCCAGACCTACACCACTGTCAGCTTCATCCATGGTTCTGAATGCTTACACCTGTAAAGGATGTCAAAATGTCATTGAACCTGTCAGAAATTGAAACATGGACCTTCCGCACTGCTTACAAGTGTGCTAACAGTTACACTTACGACTCTTCTCTGATAGTTGACTACACCTTAAATCATTGGATTGTTACGGGAGGGGAGCGTGACTATCGGAATGGCCTACCCCTGCAGGCCTGCACTCACAACACCGGAATCACTGATCCCCTACGCAGCAATTATTAAAAGTGTCTTTGATACAAAACAATAAATTGTTTATACACTTATACAAAGTAAAGCCATATAAATCTATGATGCTTCTTAATAGCGATGACGTGTGGTGTGCTGTCTTGTTTGGCCTTGACTTTGTCGCTCACCGGGTGCTACACCTGAAATTAGAAATTCATAAAAATATTATAGTTATGATAAAATGCAGTTGTGTATGGTATACGCAGTTTGTAGAGTATATTAGCTATCAGGGACTTGGACTTGTGTTTCAAATTTACAATCATTTCCGCTGTACAATTATTCCATGCTTGTACAGACATTCATAAATCAGTGCCTTGCCTTTTTATCCTTCAATATTAAAACTGTTGCGAGGACACCTTGTGACGGAATCATGAACTAATAGTATAGCACATGGCTATGTTAAGCAATGTTACATCAACATAAAACACACTCTTCTCTTTGTGTCTTATACATTATAGAGGATTGTCTATGCATGAGACAGGAGAAGTTCAGTTGACATTGTGTTTTTCTGAGATCCAGAAATTGGCTAACAAGTTGATGGCTGTGTCTCACGAACTTGGGCCAATATGTTTGTCTATGACCTGGTGCCGTCTATGACCGGGTGCCATCTATGACTGGCTATCTAAAAAAAATTGTTTGGAGGAATATATATATATATTTTTTTACAATTTTTATAAGGTTTTACTAAGCTTTACATTAATGTGTACTGTTCTATAGTTAAAGATGTATGCTTCCTTGCTAGACCCTCATAGACGGCATGACTACAAAGTATGTGTATTTAAATTTGCGGATTTTGGAACATGGTAGTAGCATTACTATGCTGGATAAATTTTCACTCTGTACATATTTTCGCGAATTTTAAAATCTGCGAACATCGCGAAAATGAGTACAGCGCGAAATAAGATATGTTTTTCTTTGAATTTAAGGTTGGTCGCGACCATTAAAAAACGGACCACTGCGCATGCCTCTGCGCATCCACCTTAACTAAGTCAGAATGTCGCTATATTTGGTATGTGTCTTCCCATATGCACTCCCAGCATCCATGCAGCATCTCGGGCAATTCCGATCAGAATTGAGTCTTTTATGAGACATTATATATGTATCAAATAATTGAAGGTATTTTTAACATTTTTTGGGGCATTTTTGACGTTTTCTTATCAAGCTTTTTATGAACAATAAATGTTATACGTTGGAGTATAAAAAGGGATGGCTAGCTTAAATATATCCAAGGCCATATTATGAAACCATTTCATATCATGAACACTAAACACAAAAATAATGCACGTGACCCCATGTTGAAATTACTCTCATGAGTTGGCAAATGATCCAAGGAATTTTCTGGGAAATTATCAGAATTTTTTTTTAAAATATTAATTTTAATCGATTTAATCTGTCGAATTAAAGACAAATTAATCCCAATTTTCAAAGAACCTCTTTCTTTTTTTTTTTACCTAAAATGCTAAAGCACAGAACCATAAAATTATTTTTTAAATAAAGTATAATATCTGGGCATTCATCCTGTGATGTTTGATATTTTTGTGGTTGCTGGCTATGACAGTTTACAATTATGGAACTTGTGATGTTATTTCCAGATTTTTAGAGAAAAATCTAAATAGTTTTATTTTTCAAAATCCTGTATCAAAAAAAAGTAGTTCAAGACCCCCCAATTTTCTTTTCAATCTAAATGATCTAAGGTATGTCTGGAAAAAAATTGGTGGAATTCTAAACTCTCTGAGTTAATAGTATCGACCTACCTTATTCAATGTTAAAGTCTAAAGTTATCGTACTCACACCCACGGTAGTAATCACATCGCTCTGATGCTAGGAGTTAGTACCAGTAGGTTCTACTGAATCAACTCTGAGTATATATATTGTTAGGCTATTGGGCTGATATCGAATTTAAGTTTGTGTTATGTAGATATTTGTCAAGGTTATTTGCTACACATACCTCCTTCTCATCAACGCGCCTTCCTCAATCTCTGCCACACTCCCTGCATTCACCTTGTATACCGGGGCCCGCACGGATGAGCCTGGTGAATCAATCAATGTAGATCAGGGAATTCTTTTAGCGCTGTTTGAGTCTCGGAATCCAAATGGTTCTTGTTCCTGTAAGACAAGACGGAAATTAGAAACTAAGTCATCTGCAACACATAACATGGTTGACATGATGCATTTTGTAGCTAGAGTTGCATTCATGCATCATGGCAAATAAGCTATATATACAGGGAGACCTCGATAATCCAACCACACCCGTTTCAGGAAAATGCAGCCGTTTCAGGAGAAACACAAAGACATGCGAATGTTTAGGAGTTAAACACTTTTCTAAACACTTTCCTGTCCCACATTTCTGAACATTTTTTTTCTTTTAAACATATTTAATTTCTAAACATTTAGACAAAATGTTTAGTTCCTAAACATGTTTAGAAAATTCCACAAAATGGCAGCCAGAAGTGTACTTCCATGAACCTAACTGCCACCTAGTGGACTAGTATTGGAACTACAAGTGTTTAATATCTAAATAGGTGTGTTTATTGAGTAAACACCTAAACATTTTTAGACATTTAGACTGGATGTTTTTAAGGCTATCATTTAACATGTTCAAGATGAATACATGTTTAGAGTTTAGACATGTTTAGGTTATTTAGTGTTTATTTACAAACTCAAGTTTTACAGTGTAACATAATGAATGTTTAATACACTGACCTCAATCACTAGACAGGGCGACAGACAGTGAGACAGGCAAGGAGATAGGCAGAGAGACAGACAGGGAGACAGACAGGGAGACAGGCAGGGAGACAGACAGTGAGACAGACAGGGAGACAGGGACAGAGACAGGCAGGGAGACAGGCAGGGAGACAGGCAGGGAGACAGGCAGGGAGACAGACAGTGAGACAGACAGGGAGACAGGGACAGAGACAGGCAGGGAGACAGGGACAGAGACAGGCAGGGAGACAGGCAGGGAGACAGGCAGGGAGACAGACAGGGAGACAGACAGGGAGACAGGCAGGGAGACAGACAGGGAGACAGACAGGGAGACAGACAGGGAGACAGACAGGGAGACAGAATGGGAGACAGAATGGGAGACAGACAGGGAGACAGGCAGGGAGACAGGCAGGGAGACAGGCAGGGAGACAGGCAGGGAGACAGACAGGGAGACAGAATGGGAGACAGAATGGGAGACAGACAGGGAGACAGGCAGGGAGACAGGCAGGGAGACAGGCAGGGAGACAGGAAAGGAGACAGGCAGGGAGACAGACAGGGAGACAGACAGGGAGACAGGAAAGGAGACAGACAGGGAGACAGGCAGGGAGACAGACAGGGAGACAGACAGGGAGACAGACAGGGAGACAGACAGGAAGACAGGCAGGGAGACAGGAAAGGAGACAGGCAGGGAGACAGGAAAGGAGACAGGCAGGGAGACAGGCAGGGAGACAGACAGGGAGACAGACAGGGAGACAGGCAGGGAGACAGGCAGGGAGACAGACAGGGAGACAGACAGGGAGACAGACAGGGAGACAGACAGGGAGACAGGCAGGGAGACAGGAAAGGAGACAGACAGGGAGACAGGCAGGGAGACAGACAGGGAGACAGACAGGGAGACAGACAGGGAGACAGACAGGAAGACAGGCAGGGAGACAGGAAAGGAGACAGGCAGGGAGACAGGAAAGGAGACAGGCAGGGAGACAGGCAGGGAGACAGACAGGGAGACAGGCAGGGAGACAGGCAGGGAGACAGGCAGGGAGAAAGACAGGGAGACAGGCAGTGAGACAGACAGGGAGACAGGCAGGAATTTCTGATTGTGATCAATCAATTAAGATATCATCATATAGTCTCACCTTGTCTGGTACTCAGCACTTGGCTCAATTGATGCCACAATGTGTTCAGTTTGTGCTTCTAGACGGGGTCCTATTACGACTGTTTGTACCCAGGATAATCTCGTACCTGTAAGATGAAATAGGAAGTAACAATTTGAAACTGAGTCAGCTTATAATATCACTGCTGGATGGCACCTTATCATCCCCCGGGGGGTCCACTTCCTATCTTTTCTATAGTAACTATGTGCGTACATCACCCTAAAGTCGGTACCCTTATAACTGGGGGAAATTCTGAAAAAGGTACCCCTTGAAATGAGATTTTTGTGGGGAAATTGGGCAATTGCCTAAAACACCCAAATATAGTTTCGATTTTATTGTCTCCTTTTCTGTCTCACTGCCTGTTTCCCTGTATGTCTGCCTGTCTCTCCCCCTGCCTGTCTCACTGCCTGTCTGTCTCTCTGTCTGTCTCCCTGTCTGTCTGATTACATGTCTCCCTGCCTGTCTCACTGCCTGTCTGTCTCTCTGCCTGTCTCCCTGTCTGTCTGATTACATGTCTCCCTGCCTGTCTCACTGCCTGTCTGTCTCTCTGTCTGTCTCCCTGTCTGTCTGATTACATGTCTCCCTGCCTGTCTCACTGCCTGTCTCCCTGCCTGTCTCCCTGTCTGTCTCCCATTCTGTCTCCCTGTCTGTCTCACTGCCTGTCTGTCTCCCTGCCTGTCTCCCTGTCTGTCTCCCTGTCTGTCTCACTGCCTGTCTCCCTGTCTGTCTCACTGCCTGTCTGTCTCCCTGCCTGTCTCCCTGTCTGTCTCCCTGCCTGTCTCCCTGCCTATCTCCCTGCCTGTCTCCCTGTCTGTCTCCCTGCCTGTCTCCCTGTCTGTCTCCCTGTCTGTCTCCCTGCCTGTCTCCCTGTCTGTCTCCCTGTCTGTCTCACTGCCTGTCTCCCTGTCTCTCCCCCTGTCTGTCTCTCTGTCTGTCTACCTGTCTGTCTCCCTGCCTGTCTCCCTGCCTGTCTCCCTGCCTGTCTCACTGCCTGTCTCCCTGCCTGTCTCCCTGCCTGTCTCCCTGTCTGTCTCTCTGCCTGTCTGTCTCCTTGCCTGTCTCCCTGCCTGTCTCACTGCCTGTCTCCCTGCCTGTCTCACTGCCTGTCTCCCTGCCTGTCTCACTGCCTGTCTCCCTGCCTGTCTCCCTGCCTGTCTCCCTGTCTGTCTCACTGCCTGTCTCCCTGTCTGTCTCCCTGCCTGTCTCCCTGCCTGTCTCCCTGTCTGTCTCCCTGCCTGTCTCCCTGCCTGTCTCCCTGCCTGTCTCCCTGTCTGTCTCCCTGCCTGTCTCACTGCCTGTCTCCCTGTCTGCCTCACTGTCTCACTGTGCTGATGAATATAGCGGGTACTGTGCCGGCATATATACGGCTACATATTTCCGCGAATTTTGTGGAAATGGAAAATCCACGAAAATATATATGGAGTGAAAATATATACAGCATTGAAATAAAGTGAAAAATTTCGGAAATTTGCAAATTCAAATACACATGAAATTGAACTTTTTCTGTACATGCAAAACTATCTGTGTTTAGAATACAACCAAACCCAAATTTACCTTTGCTGTATCATAGAGTATATGAAAGGAGGTATTTAGTGTACATTGTGCCCGAATGGACAGGAATATGTATTATATAATGAATGTCTGACAGGAGTACGCACCCTCAGGGTGTAGCGTTTGACGCCCCCTCTGTCGACAACTCTGCAGCTGACCAAGCTGATTGCAGGAAAGATTGATGTTTCTGTAAAGACGAAAAGAAATTTTTAAGAAATTTGTATTTGGCGATGTGTAATAAATATTGCACAAATATGATTCATTTCCAACATCTGCACACCCTGTCCTGCTCTTTCCATACCTCTATCGTTGTGTGTTGCACTCTGAGCAACCTCCCCCCCCCCCCCACCCCTCACCCCCCCCCCCCCACAGACCCCAACCCACTCAGGATGGCCCCTTATCGTCCTAAGGCCAAATATATTTTTTTAAAGGGGTCTCAGCTTACCTGACCCTACCTAGAAAAACAGGGCCGACCCGAGAAATATTTGTCCAATTTTGAAAAGAATACTTATATTTAAAGTATTTTTGGGGCTTTTTCAGAGTCAATTTGATAGTCCACTAGTCAAGCCTGCACTGTTGCCACACAGGCCAATTCCCCTAGAATGTATCAGACACAAAGGGGAGTGTGTATTTAAGGTTTTCAACATTGATTGATAGCCACATGCTGTATAAATCTTACCGTAATTTGAATTTTCCTAAGGTTTGTTGAGCTGGAGACCAAGACCTGTGCCCTATAGTTCGTAATTTTACCACCAGGTTGTAAACTAAGATGTGTTTAAGAGTAACCAGCAGCTCTGCTGCCGGCGATAGTGGCGCGGCAAATTCGTGCAGACAGCGTTCGTCTGACCTAGTACACTGCACTGTGGGAATGCCTCAGCCTATCGCAAATAGGCTCTGTAGTGTTGTAAAAAATCATTCTCCTAGCAGATGTTTGGTCTCTTGTTTTCTACAGTTGAACACAGAGAGTAGGGTGGAGAGTAAGCAGGCGAAATGCATTCTTGGGTACGCTCCCGATTTCCCTGTTGTTGTTTAATAACGATGTTAACAACTGGATGATTCAAACCAATCTGATCTTTCAGTAACTCCCTCAGGTGTGCACATTAGTATGCAATCGTATTCATATTCATGAGGCTCCTGGAAGGGCAAGCCAGCATGACCCTATAACCTTGTAATCAGTAGCATCATATCAGTTACGTCATCAACAGTACATTTCCCGGAATTATCCTATACATAATCATACCTATATCCACATCTTCATCGCATCACACATTTAATTGGTTATTACACATAATCAATCGAGTATAATCATAATACGTATGACTCCTCCCCCCGCATAACACATAAAGTTTACAAGGTGTCCTTGAGGCGGCGTCCCCCCCCCCCCCCCCCACCCTTAGTCTAACCCAAGCAGGCCAGGAGACAGCGTTTCTCGTTTATGGAGGTGACTTACGGACCTCCATAAGAAAGTTATGGACTCCATAAGTCAATTCATGGACTAAGGACTTTTCAAAAAGAGCTATGAATATGCACTTCTAGGATGTTATAAAGCATGCCATGAAGACCATGCAGGCTGGGCCTTACTTTTCTGTGCAAAAACAACTAGTGGTCTTGCTAGCCTTAATTAAGAGAGATAGAAGAAATAAAAAAGTTATGGTTTATGGGAAAAAGTTACGGTTTATGGAAAAAAAGTTATGGACTCCATAAGTCTCCACCAGAAACGCCCTCCAGGAGACATTTAAATGGTGTTAAATGGTGTTATCATTATATGTATCAACCTCTTTTGTTAACAGTTATCCAATGGAATCAAATGTACGGTACTTCCATTCATACTTTTATGGTATTTTTTTTAGATCAGCAGAATAAAAAGCTTGCAAACTGAATTGAATTGAAAATCCACCAAGCCTCCCACCCCCAGCTAGTGGTGATTGACTCGGCCCTAGCGGCAGCAGACATGGTGGTTATAGTATGGGTGTGGACCACTAAATTCGACATGGCGACATGGCCGTTTTTTGGCCTAGTGACATGCGACATGAGGAATATCAGAGATAGCGACATGGGACATGGACATTTCTTAAAATCGACATGGTGACATGGCTATTTCTTAAAATCGACAGGGCGACAGGGTCATTTCTTAAAATCGACATGGGAAATTGAGACCCCCCCCATCCAGACCCCCTATAGTGCGTGCTTCCCGTGGTTATGGTTGTACTGCTATAAGAACATGACTCATATGAGACATGTATGGCAAGCCATTTGTTCACCCTCGATATCGGAGTTTCTAACTTTGATATCGGAGTTTCTAACTTTGAAATCGGAGTTTCTAACTGTGATATTGAAGTTATAAACTCTGATATCAAAGTTAGAAACTTTGATATTGGAGTTAGTAACCCCAATATCGGAATTAGTAACTTCGATATCAAAGTTAGTAACTTTAAAAACTCCGATATCGGGGTGAACATATCGCTTGCCATAGACATGACATCAGCAATGCTGATGTCACCTCATAGGGGGTCTAGATGGGGGGTCCCCATTTCGCCTGTCGATTTTAAGAAATGCTCATGTCATTTGTCAGTATCTTTGTATTTCTCCTGTCATTTGTCATTAGGTCCCATGTCGCCTGTCGATTTTAAGAAAAGGCCATGTCCCTTGTCAAATCTTTTAATTTCTCCTGTCATTTGTCACTAGGCCCCATGTCGTCTGTCGATTTTAAGAAAAGGCCATGTCGCCCTGTCGATTTTAGGGGTCTACACCCATCTCATAGCCTGTTTGGCAAAGTATTTTTCATATTCGCGATACTGATTTATTGTTAAACTTGAGCAATCTCGAATAAATTATACTGGGTAGCAAATTAAAAACAAACTTTAATAGCGGACTGCAATTTTAACTAAGAACTAAAATATCATATAGAGCCTAATTTTTTTTTAAATAGTGATTGACTTTCGGCGCTACAGTAGCCTACACTGAAAGCTGGTCATGCCCAGTTTACCCTAATGCAATTACCTTTTTATCTGTAATACAGAGGCAGACCCAGGAATTTAAGGTAGAGACATAGACCGGGACTGCGGCAGTGGTACATGTCCACCCGAGGCTAGACCCTCTCAGACAGCCTGTTGCACGTTGTCTGGGAGAAAGACGCATACTGCTACTAACTAATACTCCTATAGGCTAAACATTACTAACTAATACTCCTATAGGCTACACATTACTAACTAATACTCCTATAGGCTACACATCGGACTGTCAATATATCTACAGTCCGTATCATCACAGCAAGGCCCCTCTCAGGGCTGTCCCCGACCCCGGTCCCGTGATGTAATCCCAGGTGCTGGGAGTGGGGTGGTGTGGGGTGGAGGGGGGAGGGTGGGGGGTGGGGGAGGGGTGTGGGGCTCCCTCCTCCTAGCTGCACCCCTCCAGCACTCCAGCCTCAGAGCTACATGCAAAAAATGTAACCTGTTTTGTGGGGTGGGTTTGAGGGGGAAGGGTAAAAAAAAAGTGGACCCCTTGAGGGGGGGGGTGTAAAAAATGTCGACCCCTCCGCAGGCTAGACAGAAGGGAGTGATCATTTTTTATCAACAGGGGGGGGGGGGGAGGGGAGTGTGTTTGGGGGGGGGATCAAAAACATTTGGGACTCCTTGATGGGGGGGGGGTGTAAACAATTTGGATTCCTCTTGTGGGGGGGGGATGTAACCTGTAAAAAATGTGGACCCCTCCACAGGCTAGACAGAAGGGAGTGATGTTTTTGTAATCAACGGGGGGGGGGGGGGGGGGGAGGGGGAGTGTGTTGGGGGGGGGGGGTCAAAAACATTCGGACCACTTGAGGGGGGGGTGTAAAAATTTTGGATCCCTCTTGTGGGGGGGGGACAAAAAAATGTAACCTGTTTTGTGGGGGGGTTGGGGGGGGGGCAAAAAATGTGGACCCCTTGTGGGGGGTGTAAAAAATTTGGACCCCCTCCACAGGCTAGACAGAAGGGAGTGATCATTTTTTATCAACAGGGA